>CM030363.1:134524625-134934697 GCA_017893485.1 Hemerocallis citrina
GTTATTTATTTTATTACCAATCCCGATATGGGACTAATAATCACATCTATTCTCTTCTCTACCCGTGAGCACACAAAGACCCTGCGGTTCCCAATGCCACGTCATCAAGGAGAAGGAGAGAACAGCACAAACCCTATGTCTTTCCTTCATTTCAACCGGGTGGCCCCCACATTTGGGTGACATCACCATGACGTCACCAGCAATGCAACACCCAAATGTGCTATCTTTCAAACCCATGGGCCGCCCCTTTTTTCACATTATTTACATATTATGCTATTCACTTTATTTACAATCTGTAATCAGCTTTATATTATATATATTAATATATACTACTATATATTATATGTTAGAAATTACGGGGTTTTACAAGTTCAATCTTTGGTTTCTTAATGTCTAAGTAGACATACTAAAACAAATGAGATCAATATCTCATATTGACTCATTTGAGCATGACCATGCATTTTACAGTCTTACTCAATCAAGGGCCCATACATATCGCTCATGTTATGTAAGATGGACAAATTCTATCAAAGTCATTCACATCCCTCCGCATGATTTGTAGTATATCCAATAGTCAACTTTATAATCACCTTATTACAGACAACGTTTAACGGCATTAAAATATACAACTTCTCATGTAGGAAAATGTAGGGACTTCAAGTCAAAGGACTACGTACATCATTGTTACTGTGATAACCGCTTATGACACTCACGTAACGATCCATGGATCGTTCTCATGGTGGGTCACTTCAGTACATTATTACTATAATATGTACCAATGTGAAGACTTGATATCTCATATCCATGACCCGTAAGAATGGTCATCAGTCTATGCACACGTCTCTATGTATTATTGTTGTCCTAATTCACAATAATACTTGACTACGGACATTTAAGAACAGTGCTCTGATTTCAGCCAATAGGATCTCAATTGCGTCATGTACTTGATATCCCATGGTATTGAACTTACTATTCTAATGACTTCATTGTGTTCATTCAATTCACAATAAATAACACAATAAATGAAATGCATAAATATGAAATAAATGTCATAATACAATGTAAACTAGTAATGTCAATACACAACTGGCCCCTAGGGCATACACTAACAAAGAGATGGGGAGTCCCTAAATAGCTATGTCCAACGCCTCACGGTTGAGTCCAGATCCATCCCCTCACTTGATTCCGTAGTGGCTACTACCGTGCTCAGATATAATGTAAAACATGATGACCTCACGGCTTCCCTCGTCAAAAGACCCCCTCGGGACTTGTTCGTCCTCCTTTAAAGAGTCGAGAAGTACATCCAAGTCGAAGAGGAGATTCGCTCCCAAGAGCAGAAGATATCTTCGTCCGGGAACAAACATAAAGGTCCCAATGAAGATGAAAACCAAAAAATTTAGAAGAATGCCACGGGCCAGCGCCGTCCACCTCCCGTGCCTCGCTTTGAGAAGTACACCCCACTTAATGCCAGCATCTCCACCATCATCATGGAGTTTGACAACGACAGGATCCTTCGACCTCCCCCAAGATGAATGCCCCGAGCAAGAGAAGAGAAAAAACCAAGTGGGGTGTCTTTCACAAAGATCATGGTCACCTCATAGATGATTGCCGAGCTCTCAAGGACGAGGTCAAAGCATTGCTCCGACGATGATACCTCACCAAATTTGCACGAGTAAATGACATTGAACCTCCAATTATGAGGGGAGCCAACAAGCAAGCAGAGAGGCCAACCGAGTCCCAAGGATCGGTTCGGATGGAGTTCATGGTATGCATGGAGGACCTATAGGGGGAGCTTATAGCTCCTCAAGGAAAGCATTCATCCAAGAAGTAAATTCAATACATACCATCCCACCTCTCAGAAGCACAGGATCCAGCATCACATTCTCAGATCAGGACTTGGAAGGTGTCCGAACACCTCACTGCGATGCACTCGTAATCAGCATGTGTATGGCAAACCATTGAATGCAACGAGTTCTAGTCGATAACGACAGCTCAGTTAACATCATCTTCCTGAATGTGTTTGTAGGCCTCAAGCTCAGGCGATATCGTTTCAATCCTGTCGGATTCACCCTCCATAGATTCTCTGGAGCCCCTGTAATGATCGAAGGAATTGTTACCCTTGACGTAACCTTAGGGAAGGCTCCAGCTACTTGCACAGAAGCACTAGATTTTGTGGTGGTTGACATAAAATCTACCTACAATGTCATATTTGGTCGCTCGAGATTAGCTGCCCTCCAAGCGGTCGCCTCATTATACCACATGAAGATGAAGTTCCCCACAACTACAGGAATAGGGGAGGCTAAGGGAAGCTCAGAAGCTGCTCGTTCGTGTTACACCGCTACAATGAGGGGCTCGGTCCTTCTCCTCGATGCCATAGATGTCCCCCTCGATATGAGACAAGCCAGCTCTGATCTCACGGAAGAACTAGAAGTAATCTCTTTCTCTGAAGATGATAAAGCTAAGTGTTTCCTGGTGAGTAAGACACTCCCCTACCAAGTCAAGGAGCAACTCATCGCCTGCATTAGGGAGAACCAGAACCTTTTCGCTTGGACAGCCAAAGAAATGTAGGGCATTTCCGAATATCTACTTATGCTCCGCTTAAGTGTGAATTCAGAAGCCAAACCTGTCCAGCAGAAGCGCCGCAAATTCGTGTCCGAAAGGCAACAAGTCATCAAGGAAGAGGTTGAGAAGCTCTTAGCTGCCGAATTCATCCGGGAGGTTCGCTACCCCGAATGGTTAGCAAACATGGTAATGGTCAAGAAAGCCATTGGCAAGTGAAGAAACTGTGTAGACTTCATCGAACTCAACAAAGCATGCCCGAAGGACCCCTTCCCTTTGCTGAGCATAGATGCCTTGATAGATGCCACCTCAGGCTATGAGTTATTGAGCTTCATGGATGCTTTTTCATGATACAATCAGATCTGAATGTTTCCTCCAACATTCCAAAGATGTCCTTCATCACCAATCAGGGGCTCTATTGCTACCGAGTTATGCCATTCGGGCGGAAGAATGCTAGAGCTACATATCAACGCCTGGTGAACCAAGTCTTCAAAGAACAGATCGGCCAAAACATGAAAGTGTATGTCGATGATATGCTTGTAAAGAGATTCGGGAAAGAAGACCATGTAGTTGACCTTCAAGAAGCGTTCAATGTGCTTTGGATCAACAATATGAGGTTGAACCCTTCAAAGTGTGCATTCGAGGTTTCCTCAAAAAATTTCTCAGGGTTTATGGTGAGTCAGAGAGGAATTGAAGCAAACCATGAGAAGATCAAAGCCATCCTCAACATGTCTCCCTCATCCACAATCAAAGAAGTTTAGAAGCTTACAGGCAGCCTCGCCGTCATTGGGTGTTTCCTTTCAAAGTTAGGGGAGAAATGCCTCAATTTCTTTAAATCTCTTCAGGGAGTAAAGAATTTCGAGGAGGGGGAAGAGCAGTAAGAAGTTTTTGAAAGCCTCAAAGAACACCTCACCAATCCTCCCCTCCTAAGTAATCGAGCCGAGACAAGCCGAATACCTTCAGGCTCGAGCTCGGCTCGTTTACAAAACGAGCTCAATTTTGAGCTCGAGCTCGGCTCGAGCTCGATTCGAGCCGAGCTTTGACCAAGCTTTGACCATATTCGAGCCGAATAGCTCGTGAGCTTAGCCTAAAAAAAAACCCAAGCTCGAGCTTGGCTCGTTTACGAAACGAGCTCAGTTTTGAGCTTGAGCTCGGTTCGAGCCGAGTTTTGACCGAGCTTTGACTGAGCTCGAGCTGAACAGCTCGCGAATAGCTCGATTTGTTTGCAGCCCTATTCCTAAGCAAGCCTACACCAAGAGAAATCCTCTACCTCTACCTGGCCACTTCTGATCAAACCCACAGTGTTGTGTTGGTAAAAGAATAAGATCGGGCACAGAAGCCGATCTACTACGTAAGCAAGGTGCTCATGATGCTGAGCTCCAGTACTTGAAGATGGAGAAGATGGTCTATATTGCAGTGGTAGCCGCCCAGAAGCTCAGACCCTACTTTCAAGCACACTCCATATGTGTTTTCACCGATCAACAACTCAAGCAATTCCTCTACAAGCCTAAAAGCTCTGGAAGACTCATGAAGTGATCTATTGAGCTAAGCCAGCATGATATCACTTATCGCCCCAGAATTGTAATTAATTTCCAACCCTTAGCCGAATTCAGCGTTGAGAGCATAATCTCTAATCGTCCCGAGGAAAGAAACAACCCCCCACTTTGGAATGTCTACATAAACGGGTATTCTTACCTCGAAGGGAGCGGAGCCGGGGTTATCTTGATCAGTTCTGTTGAGTTTTTTCTCCAATACTTGCTGTGCCTTAGTTTCCCAGCTTCTAACAATGAGACCGAGTATGAAGCCCTAATTACCGACCTCCTTCTAGCAAAGAAGGCAGGGACACAAAGAGTCGAAGTATTCAGTGATTCTCAATTAGTAGTGAACTAGATCCAAGTACGAGGCCAGAGATTATCGTATGGTCATATACTTGGTGTATGTAAATAAGATAATGTCCACCTTCAAAGTAGCCGAGTTCACTCGCATTCTGTGAGAAGAAAATGGGCAAGCAGATGCCCTCTCCAAGCTCGCCTCATCATCATTTGATGGACTCAACCACACTGTGCTGATTGAAGTCCTACTCAAACCGAGCATTGAAGAGACACTAGAGCTCATGCCTGTAACCCCTCAAGCACTCGAAGATTTTTGGATGAAACCTCTAGCCAATTTTCTCGACAAAGGGATCCTCCCTGTGGATACCAAAGAATCAAGAATGATTCGCGTAAAGGTTGAAAGGTACGTGCTCGTAGAAGGGGTCTTCTACAAGCCCTTCTACACCCAAATTGATGGTCGACCTTACCTTCGGTGCCTCATTCCCGAAGAAGTTGATTAATCGTTGAAAGAAGTCCATAAAGAAATAGGTGGCAGCCATCTCAGCACGAGATCCCTTGCACGAAACGTTCTTAATCATGGTCACTACAGACCCACTCTCCTCAGCGATGCTCAAGCTTATGTCTGCCATGCATCCACTGTCAGAAGCACTCTTCCACCAAGCGGATCCCTAAGCCAACCTCAGCTCAATGTCACGCTTCATCCCCTTAGCAATATGGGGAATGGATTTCCCCTGGCCCTTCCCTCCTGCTACTGGACATCGGTCTTTCTTAGTGGTCGCAATCGATTATTTACAAAATGGATAAAGGCAGAACCACTCGCAACAATCACCAAGCACAAAGTCCAACAGTTCTTCTGGAAGAACGTGGTTTTTCGGTTCGGGATTCCCCGCATTCTAATTATTGATAATGGAACTCAATTCGCTGGTAAGGGGTTCCACAAATTTTGCACCGATCTAAGTATTGAGCAACGCTTCTCTTTAGTGTCGCACCCCCAGACCAATGGTCAAGCCGAGAATGCCAATCGACAAATTTTGGATGGCCTCAAGAAGTGGATTGGTGAAGCCCCAAAGGGACAATGGGTGGAAGAACTCCCAAGTTTGCTCTGGTCTTATAGAACCACAAAGAGAATCCCCACGGGAGAATCCCTGTTCAACCTAACTTTCGATACAGAAGCTCACATCCCTCCAGAAGTGGGAATACATTCTCCTCGCCTCCTTTTGTTCAATGAAGAGCAAAAATCGAATGACATTTGAGCTAATCTTGACCTCCTGAAAGAAGTTCAAGAGAAGTCCATCATCCGAAGAAACCTCTACCAGCATAGGGTAGAAAGGTTTTACAACAAAAGAGTTCGCCCAGCCAACATTCAAGAAGGGGACCTCGTCCTCCAAAATCTGGATATATCGAACCCCCGAAAGAAGGGGAAGCTCGACCCTAACTGGGAAGAACCATAAAAGTCTCACAAGTTCCTTATCGACTTGAAGACTTGGGGGGATGAAGATATCCAGGACTTGGAACAACGAGCACCTCATGAAGTACAAAGAGAGCGCTTAACGTTTCGCTTAGTAGTTAGCATCAAACATGTAATAAAGACCAATGATTATAATGGTCGCAACATATAATAAAGGCTCGCAATCAAGCAGCCGCTTAGTTGAATTTATAAAAAAATTAGTCTTTTCTTTTACAAAATAATTGAACAATTCAACAATTTCTTGAATAGTTCAACCTAAGAAAATCAATGAGTTAGATACATGGTACGCCCCGGGGCAACACCGTCCCTTCTCTAAACACTCCAACGGAAACGTGCAGGATCCATTCATAATCCATAGAGTCGCACATGCACACTTGCCACCGAGCAAGTGTGTGGGGGTATATCTTGTCGTACGATGCCCAAACCTGAACAAGTGTGGAGTCCATTCATGGTTTATAAAGCCGCTCTAGCCACATGCTCCCAAGCAAGTGTGCGGGGTTCAGCTCGCAATTCGAGTGCTCCCAAAACTCGTCTTCACTTTATTCGAAGTCCAATCACGGTTCATAGGGCTGCTTTAACCACTTGCTCCCAAGCAAGTAAGCAGAGTTTGGCTCACCGTTTGAGTACTCTTGAAATAGCCCCGGACAGGTGTGGAGTCTTCATGGTTCATAGAGCTGCTCTAACCACATGATCCTGAGCAAATGTGCGGGATTTGGCTCGCCATTTGAGTGCTCCTAAAATGCGTCGTCATTTTGTTCGGAGTCCACTCACGGCTCATCGAGCCACTTTAGCCACTTGCTCCCAAGCAAGTATGCTGGGTTTGACTCACCGTTCGAGTACTCCTGAAACAACCCTAGATAGGTGTGGAGTCCATTCATGGGTCGTAGAGTCGCTCTAGCCACATGCTCCCGAGCAAGTATGCGGGGTTCAGCTCGTTATTTGAGTACTCCCAAAACTCATCGTCACTTTGTTCGTAGTCCACTCACGGTTCATAGAGTCGCTACTGCCACTTGCCGACAAGCAAGTAGGAAGAGCATGGCTCGCCGTTCGAGTGCTCCTGAAACAACCACAAGTTCAAAGAGGCATAATTCACAGAAACAAGCCTCAAGCACTTAGGAAAATTTATTTCATTAAGAAGAATCTAATTACAAGCCTTATTGAGGAACAAGCCTCTATAAGAATAAGTCTCCACAAGATTACAAAATCTCAGTCAGCACCATCTTTACTCTTTCCTGGTAAAGGGATGCTCCTCTTAAGGGACACAAGATGCGAAAGTATAGATTACATTGCAATTTAAAGATACATCAAGCAGTGGCCATTCAGCTATTAGGAATCCATACAAAGACAAAGCAAAAAAACAAAATTAAACCAACTAAGTAAGAGAGGAGTCAAGGATCCACCTCGGTCGACTGATCCATGGGAGGAGTAGACTCGCGACCGGTTCCCTCAATCGACCCTGGGGTCACTACCATCACGGTCAAGGGATCTGCTACGACGTCCTACTCCTCCTTCTCTTCCTCCTCCTCTCCCCATCGTCGTCGGGAACAATATCGTACAAGGAGTACCCTGAACAGACGAAGCCAGGGGCTCACGCACTGACGTGCCGAAGAGCCCTGGCGTACACCTTCTTCATGTTCAGGGCCAAATACTCCTTTGCTTTGGCCCTCGACGCCTTCACCTCGGCCTCTCTCTCCTTCGCAACACTCTTCTTCTCCTTAGCTGTCTGCTCCCTCTCTCAGGCCACCAGCTCCTTCTTCTTCACCAAAGCTGACTCCTGTAGCTCAATCTGCATCGCTTGAGTCTCTGCTGGACGCTTCACCTCCTCCAACTCCTTGGCGGTCTTCACCTGCTCTGCTCTGTCCCTGTCACTTATTGCCCTCATATCCTTCTCATGCTCCGCCACTTGTTTTAACAAGTGGCTGAAGTGGCAAGTGATCTGCAAGAAGAAAAAGATTCGAAGTTACAAAGAGGAAGACAACTATATTGCTTCATAAAGAGTCTAGTACAAAAAGAAAATTATAAAAACTTATCGCCTTGTTCGCCCTGGCAATCTCCAAGGCAGATTTGCCTAATGACCCAGCAACCATCGCCACTCTGTCCTTTCGGGTCGCAAGGTGATCGGCTGCCTGCATACAAGTCGATGACTCCCCAAGGAACTCATCATGCTTCATGACTCGTCAGTCCGAGACGAAGAACTTCTTATGCTCCTCTGTGAGAATCGCCTCAGTTCCCGCAGTGAAGGGGATGCACCTCGAGTGCAAGAGCAGCACCCAAGGAAAGCCCCCCGGTAGAGGGGGCAGACGAAGCCACAGATGGAGACTCTAAGTTCAGCCCCGAGGAGACGCTTGCGATGCCCCTCGCAACCTTTGCCACCGTAGTTCTGTTGGTTGTTCTCTTCCTCTTCTTCTCCTCGGGAGCTTTGCCACTCAACCCCGCTCGCTTGGCAATGATCGCGTTGAAATCCATGTCAGCTTCTCCTGCCAAACAAAACACAAGGTGATTAGAAAAGAAAGGAAAAGAAGAATTAACTATACAAGCAAAACTAAAGTGCAAAAGAAAATCAAAGATGCTTACTAGGGTTGATCGGACTGAGACTCCCCTGTAGAGAAACTCCTCTGTCACTTCTCTCCAACTTAAAGCATGCCAATATAAAAGTGTTTTAACCATTTCATCCTCCTCTGGACTCAAGACTGGGTCGGCCTTCACTATCTTCGACACTTCCTCCCTCCACCTCATGGGAATCACCCACAGCTTACGACTCCGAAGAAGGAAGTATTTCTCCCTCCAGTGCTTGATTGAGTCGGGGTTGTCGATCAACTTCACCTCCCGATGAGGAGTGAGATAGTATCTAAACTCCAACTTGCTTTTTTTATGGATCTTGTAGTGCTTCCTTAAAACACTCAGTCACAGCCCAATCCCTGCCGCGTAATAGTGCAACACAAACTCGTTTACATGTCTTCACATGTTCGGCATATACTGGATATAACTCAATGAATACCCGCATAGAACCTCGCTCACAAACGGGGGTAGTGGAAGACAGAGCCCCATAAGAAAAGCATTGAACGGGAAGAAGCACGTATCGGGGGAGGTCGGTGAGCACGATCTAACACCGGGGTCCAACAACAAAAGGTCAAACTCCCTTGGGATCATGAAACACTCCTGTATACTTCCCAAGTCCTCCTCCGTAAGCAATGAAGATATATCGTCCACCTCTGAGTTCTCACGAGGCTCGTTCTCCTCATATAGGGGTGTCATCCCGTGCTCAACCCTCGACAATAGATCGACGGGGTAATCTCTAATGCCGCCGAGGCACGATAAGGAGCTAGGAAACCTATCCATCTCCCCCACTTTTATTGGTCTCTCTATGATCCTCTTGACTATAACTGACTCTGCCACTCTGTCACGCCCCGCTTCCCAAAAATATGGAACACAAGCGCGTTGGCCCAGTGAGTGACTTGTGTCACCCATAAGCTGTTACTGATTCAACTCAGCAATATAAATAAGAAAGCAATACAATTACGCATGCATATAAGAATAATCACATGAATAACAAAACGAATTGAAACATGAAGTAGCAAAAACATAACCAAATCTGGAAAAAGTAACAATTCTGGGTCAAATGCCAACAATACAATAAAATAACAATATTCAATGTTTTAAGTCTCCATAACATTAACAATAAATAAATAAGCGACGATGCTATCAATTCCTTCACCATTGTTGCTATCCCAATCCATCAGGTAGTTCTCTTTGATTACCTGTAAGTTTTTCATCTAAAAAGAGAGAATAATATGTCCTTAGAGCAAGTTATGGACGGCAAGTAGAGAAAAGCAGTGAAATAATGGCAATAACGATATAACAATGAATTCAATGAAACAATAGGATCGATAGCAATAAATAGTGGCAAAACGATAACGATGCAATATGCAATAACGATGATCAATAACGATAACAATAATAGTAAAAAATAACGATAACAATAATAGTAAAAAATAACGATAACAATGTTTAATAATGATGATAATATGCAATGACGATGCGATGACAATCTTAAGTCTATTATTTAATTTAGTCCTAACTAATGTACGTACTACTGCGTCCCATAGCACAGGTTCGATGCATACAATCAATGTCGTTTGGAACTAAATGGTGTACTCTATAGATCATGTACTCGGCAACGATAATCATTATTCACTAATCATGATTCACTCTTTGATGCACGATACGATAATTTGGCCATGATACAATACATGATTGATTGGATTACTGCTGTAAGCTACAATCAGTCGATAAAACACTAACCAATAACACTATTTAGGGAAACACGAGCCCCTCCTCCGAGTACAGTCTTTACATTGTCCACTACTTAAATTACCCTTAAACCCCGGCTTGTTAAACAATTCTTTATTAGATCAATATGCAATAACGGTTGTCACTATTACGATACCAATAGGGAACAATAGGGACAATAATATCAATGGGTAAACAATAAGACGATTAATAGGAAACGCTAGAATGATAGCAATACAACACTAAGATCATACAATGCAATTCAAATAATTCAATGCATCGGATACAATAATATAGATTTATCAAACAGGGAAACTCAATTCTAGACAGCAGTAGGTCAGTATACCAAAATCAGATTTCCCACTGCTACAGAATGGAAAGTGTGTATCCATCAGAAGCTCTATAAAGTAGACTCCTGCCTGGTTCCAACGCATATTTAAAGTCAAAGTTTCGATAACATTAGCTAGGTTAATTACAGGATTCTTTACAGATAACTAATTCTGGCTGGTTATCGATGTTAATTAGTTACAATTATAAAATCAGTAAATATTTACTTTAAAAATCAATAAAAATAATTATCATGACCCTAAGCATGTTAACTATCAATCTGGAATTTATCATGGCAATATTTGATCATTAGTTCATCTATTTAATCAGTTTAACATGATGTAGTCATGAATCAGGAAATTCTGGGAATAAAACGCAGTAGTAGTAAAATCATCATATCTTATGCAATATAAGTCATAATTCAATCATTTTTAGTGTTCGGGAAACTAGAAACATAGGGCTATATTTCATATTTACAAACATTCATGGTTCAGTGTCAATAGATGGGTCGAAAAGATTATACAAATTTCAGACAGACAATAAAAATTCTGGATTAACATATTTCATGGTATAAAAGTGATCTAGGGTTATAGTTATCAATTCAATTAGTTGATTATCTTAGATTAACATGGTAAGCATGATGAAAAGGAGATCACAGCGAAGAAATACAACCATGCATCAATCTAATGCTAAACAATACATTAAATCAATGGTTCAATCAATAGCAACCTAAGATACAACTCTACAATAGTTTATCGATAGGATGACATGCATGAATAATTTATAATATCAAAAGATCTACATGAAATGCATGAAAGACATGATCTTTAGAGTCAAATATCGACACGAAGTCAAGAATAAGGGGATTAACTTATGTAAACCCTCTATATTCCCAACGAGGAACAAGACAATAACAATATACGATAAATACGATGAGATCTACTTGTGAGAATTTCAATAAACATTCTTGAATACAGACACAATGAACGATTCAAGAAAGAGACGGTGACTTGCCTTTATATGATTATCCGGTAGTTAGTAGAGTAATGAGATTAGGATCCCGGGGCGACACATTCATACTACGTGCAAAAAGAGACACACAGCAACACAGTAAGTGGGCAAGGCAACAACAGTAACAGTGATGACACAGTAAGAACCTCCAGCAGCAAGATCGGCAATGGCAGCAATAGCGGAATCGACCGAACATCGAACAACAAGAGGGCTGCGACTCGACGGCGATACACAGGGCGGTGAACTGCGGTAGCGAAGGGGTGCTGGTCGACAAGTGCAATGGAAGAGGCAACGACTAGCAGGGGTGGCTACGGTGGATGGGTTCAGCATTGGCGATCGAAGGAAGAGGATGAACGAGGGTAGGGTGGCAGTGTGCAGTTGATGAGGATGAGGGCAGGGTGCTGGCTGCGATGGAGCTGGAGGAGACCAAGGGGTGATCGGAGGAGGATGGGAGTACTTGCGGTGACTGGGGTTCTTCGGTGGATGTCAGAGGATGGCGAGGTCGAGCAAGGGTTCAATGGGTTTGGGAAAGCTCAGAGGGGGAAGGAAGAAGGGGAGGTTGAAGGTGACGGCTGGGTTATTAGGTTAGATGATTAGGGTAGAGATTATGGTTAATGATAGGTTAGTATTTATAGGAAATTGAGGTTAGGGTTTTATTTACTGGGTTTGGGTTAAGATTAACATGGATCCAAGTTAACAATTGGGCTTGAAATAAAATCAAAGGTTAATAATTTTAATGGCCCAAAGATGAATATGAACAAAGATAAATATACCCATGGACTAGGGAAAAATCATGAATCAATTAAATAGATAATTATCAACCCAAAACAATGGTAGAATTTAAAAAGAGAAAAAAAATTCATGGATTCAAATTTCAAATTGAGAAATAAGATTCGAACAACATCTTGAAATCAAATGAGTTCATGAATAATATTAGAACTAATATTATTCGATACAATAAATGAAACAAAAGAGATATTATTGAATTACAAAGGAGATTACAATGGAAATAAATAAAAAGGAAAAAATCACAAACGAGGAGTTACACACTATCTTCCACAAATCCGCTTTAGAAGGCAAAACAAGTGTCCTATCTCCACTATGGCTAGAGGGGGAGGTCTCGTCTCCCGAAGAAACCCTATACATCTTTGATAAATAATATATATATATATGTATAAAAAATATATATTTTTACCTTCGATGTGACAGGTATGGTCGGAAAGCTCATCGAAAAGAGAAAATACCCGCCAGAATGTCTGACAAGTTCGCCGGAGAGAAAAATTTTGAGGAGGAGAAATGAGAGAATAAGGGAAGCATGGGGGGGGGGGAGTTTGTTTATAGAGAGAAGGAGGCGACTCTTGGGCTCCTGGAGCTCATGGGCCCCCAACCGATGGGAAAGCACAACAGTTAGGGGAATCCAACAGTCAAGATAGGTGACTAACGATCAGGAAGATCAAACAACGCATCTCACTGACTGGTCAACGGTCAACAGTCAAATAGGGACACATGTCGCACAGGCGAATCACCTCTACAATTCGGAGGCATGCACCGAACAAACTTGTCCCCGATCAAAAAATCAAGGAAAATCGTTGACCGGTCAACGGTCAACGGTCAACGATCAACAAGGCACGTGTCATGCAGCTGAACCACCTCTATCGTTCGGTGTCGAGCGTCGAACAAACGTGTCACCGATCTACAAATTAAGCAAAACTATTGATTGGTCAACGGTCAACGATCAAGCAGGGATACATGTCGTGCAGCCGAACCACCTCTATCGTTCGGTGTTGAGCGCAGAACAAACGTGTCTCCGATCTTAAAATCAAGGAAAATCGTTGATCGGTCAACGGTCATCGGTCAACGGTCAATAAGACACGTGTCGCACAGCCGAACCACCTCGAAAGTTTGGAGGCATGCGCTAACAAATGTGTTCCCGATCTAAAAATCAAGGAAAATCATTAACCGGTCAATGGTCAACGGGACACATGTCGCGCAACCGAACCACCTCTATCGTTCGGTATAAAGCGCCGAACAAACATGTCTCCGATCAAAAAATCAAGCAAAACTGTTGACTCGTCAACGATCAAAGGTCAAAAAAGGACACGTGTCACTCAGCCAAATCACCTCTATCGTTCAGTGTCGAGAGCCGAACAAACATGTCCCCAATCTAAAAATCATGCAAAACTGTTGACTAGTCAACGGTCAAACAGGGATACATGTCACTCAGTCGAACCACCTCTATCGTTCGGTGTCGAGCGTCAAAAAAACATGTCCCCGATCTAAAATCAAGCAAAACTGTTGACTGGTCAATGGTCAAATAGGGACAAGTGTCGCGCAGCCGAACCGCCTCTATCATTTGGTGTCGAGCGCCGAACAAATGTGTCCCCAATCTAAAAATCAAGCAAAACTGTTGACTGATCAACGTTCAACTGTCAAATAAGGACACGTGTCATCCAGTAGAACCACCTCTATCGTTCGGTGGCTTGCACCGAAAAATTGTGTCCCCGAACGAAGACCAAGAAAAACCGTTAATTGGTCAACGGTCAACAGTCAATAGTCAACGGTCATTGGTCAACGATCAATGCCAGTGTCATTCAGCCGAAGCATCACAATCGATCGGTGACGCGCGCCGAACAAAAGTGCCTCCGATCGAAATGAGCGCAAAACGCCATTGACTGGTCAACGGTCAACACAATTTTTCTGCCTTTTGATCTTCGTGATTTTCATGCCTATCATGATCAATGCTCCAGATTTTGCCACGTCGTCAGGTATTTAATTAATTCATTATTTAACTATTAAATCGAATTATTAATTTAAAATTTTTCAAAAAAAAAATTTAAAAATCTAAAAATTAATTAAATTTTCTAAAAATAATTATTAAATCAAAAAATAATTTTAAAATTTACCATAATTAATTATATTTTTTTTAAAATTCATTATTTAATTTTGGGAATTGAATAAAAAATTAAAAATTGAGGAAAAATTTAGAAAAATATGAAAAATCCCGCAAATTCTAAAATTAATTTTGGGTATCTTACAAACTCAGAATAACACCGTTACACCTCAAGCAAGATTAGACTTCCCCGAGAACTCCGATAAGTTCTGTAAACCCTTAAAAATGTGCGAACTACTCCTCAAAAATTGTGAAACTCAGTCTTGGAGAATGGGGGGCTTGTGATATGGGTAAATTAGAATCAAATCGGTACCGTTCAAATCAGGCATGAATCATAAAGCTCTCAGGGGTAAAACGGTAATTTCACTAACAACGGATCCGTAAACTAGAATTGGGTCTCTTCAACCAACAACCCAAAATGGGTGTGTTTAACTGGGTTGTCCTACCAGCCCAATAAAAATGGGTTCAGGTTATTTAAATACGATTTAAACCAACAATTATCCATAAAAAGTGGTTCAAAGACCATATCTCTTAACCTGAAGGAAGTTTAAACCCTCCTCAACCACTCTTATCTCTTCATGAAGAATAGGTAACTGATTCAATCTAAAAATACCGGGAAGTAGAGATAAATCATTATCTTGAAACTGACCAAAGTGACTGTAGATACCCCCTTCCTCCACCAGAAATAGGTAATCAATATTTTCTCCACAAAAAAAAGCTCTCTTATGGTCTTCCTGATTTCTAACTTGAGCGTCGGAGGGTCTGTTGCCAGGATCAACCCAGGTATTTCAGACTTTTTGTAGGCCAGCTAAGGTGATCGTCACCACACGAATCAAATCCTGCGGCGCAAACAAGTCAGATCGAGAAGTCAATCACAGTCAAAGGTAGTTAGCACCGTTGAAAGTCAGAATGTCAGTTCATGATTGTTTCTCAAAAGAATCCACATCATCTGATTGCACCCACACCGAAATAAGCAGCAACACTATTAAAAAAAAACAAGAATTACATAGCCCTCCAATGATGCAATATAAATGAGTTTTAGCAACAATATGGAAAAAAGCGCTGGTAGTTCACTTGTCATATATAGGGCCGCCCCCTAGTATAGGCAGGGGAGGCAGCCGCCTAAGGCCCCCAATTTTTTTTCCAATTTTAGGAGCTCGCAATTTTTTCCCCCTTATACCTGTAATTACATATTTTGCGCGAAAAGTAAAATTACAATTTTTATAGTTGTTTTTGGGGGCCCCCAAATTTAATTATTTAGGCTTTTATATATTTTTTAATTACTTAGACTAGTGCTTGATTGATTTTAATTTATTTGGGATTTTTGTTGAACATTTAATTAGTGAGTTTGCAGTGTGGAATGCGAGAAGAAGTCATACTTTATTGTAATAATAAAATATCTAATTTTGCCTCGAATAATTTGCCAATTATATATATATATATATATATATATATATATATATATATATATATATATGAATGCTCCATTAAAACGTACTGTAGCGATGAAAACGTGGAAAACCACGGCCTAGGTGGTTGTTTCCAACAACGGCCTAGGATATATATATATATATATATATATATATATATATATATATATATATATATATATATATATATATATATGAATGCTCCATTAAAAACGTACTGTAGCGATGAAAACGTGGAAAACCGACACATGCACAAAAATCGAAGTCGACCGACAATCGACTACCCAATCGACTACCCAATATGAATTCTCTCTGGCTTCGGTCGATAATCGACTACCCAAAAATCGCAGTCGACCGACACATGCACAAAACTATATTTGGTATTTGTTTTCAACTTTTTCAAAAACAGATTATTTCACACCCTATAAATAGAGGTGGATTCACGGTGTATTCTTCATCTCTTTTGACTCTAATTTTTCTGAACTTAATACTTTACCAATGATTAAGAGAAAGTGTGCTTTATTGTTTTCTTAGCCAAGACATTGATCTTGCTTCTTTTTGTTTTTTTTCGCCGTGAGGCAGTTTTCAGGGCGTATAGAGTAATAGAAGTCATGTTGGGTGTAATATGAATCTCGGCCTGAATATGAATAACTCATTGTACGAGTTTGAACAATAGTAGAACACTTGTAGCAGAGAATTACTGCAAGAAACAGGTAGCGGACTGAACCTGGGGGTCGAACCGCTTATATCGTTGTGTCTTGCCTACTTGCACTGTTTATGCTCATTTATTATACTCTACTTTTTACTTTACACATTTATTATACTCATTTACTTTAAGATTTTAATTTTCACACAATCACCCAATTCAACCACCTCCCCCCTCCCCTACGGGTGATTTATAATGGTATTAGAACGATGTGCTCATTATTAGCTTAACAGCTAGAGAAAAAGGTCAAATGGCCGAAATCTTTCCTCCCGATAACTTGTACTCATCGGAGTCTTCCATCTCCAATGGGACAAGTATTACACGCTCACCTTATTTTGATGGAAAATTGTCATGCCCCGCTTCCCAAAAAGAGAATACGAAATACGGATACGTGACAAAAGCCTAGCGAATGATTTTCATCATCCATAAGCTGTCAGGATCTTTACAACATTTCACAGGGATAATCAGAGTAGGAAGCAAGAGAAGTTAACTACGCAAACATATATGAATCAATATACCAAAAGGAATTTACTTGAAACAAAAATATATTAATCTCAAATAAACCAGATCTGAACAAATCAATAATCCTGGGTCACATTGCCCAATACAAAATAATCCAAGCAACAAATACATTATTCAAGTAGCAATAGGAAATAATAATGATAATAGCAGGAACTAATAATAGCAAAACTCTAGCAACTAGTAACTCAGATCACCTACTCCATCGGGCAGCTGATCTCCTTTATCTGCAATTTAATAAATTGCAGGAAGAGGAAAAAGAAAACAAATCACGCGTCAATGCAAGTTACGGGCCGCTTGCAGTGCAGGCACAAGTACAGGGAAAGGTAGACAAATAGCATAGAATAGACATGATAACAGAACATGATGACTAACATGAATCAGGAAACATAATCAAGTAACATGATATACTAACAGGTACAGGTAAACATGTATCAAGTGTCATGCAAACAGGTAAACTGATAACATATAATCAGGTATACAGGTAACATGTATCTGGCAAGCATGTAACAGGTATCATGTAACAGGTGTCAGGTATGTCAAGTTATGTCATGTGAAGTCTTGTTTTTATTACTATCTAGGTAGCACTTCATGTATCCCAGGTTTTTACCACATGGTTGCTACATTCAAACAAGTTTGCGTTTAGATTTCGTAGTGGAGCCTATAGGGCCGTGTACTCAGGTATCAGGTAAACAGGCACAGGTACAGGTATTATGTAACAGGTAATCATGCATCAGGTAGGACTAAGTCCCCTCCAAGTACACCCTCCCATAGGAAGTATGTAGTTGGGTAACAGGTGGGAAACACAGGCCCCCTTCTGAGTACACCCTCTCATAAGAAAGTATGTAGTCAGGAATCAGATAACAGATAATCAGAATTACATGTCAGGTAATCATATCACAGGTAACAGATAACAGATCATCAGGTGGGAAACACGGGCCTGCTTCCAAGTACACATTTTTATATTTTCCACTACTAGATCTTTTCCTTAACCCCCACTTGGTTATTTGTTATTATTATTATTAAACAGGCATGTATGTGTCATAAACAGGGCAAGAATAACATGGTATAAACAAGTAATAGGTTCAGGTTGAAAGATAAACATGTACAGGTGAAAGACAACTCATAACGGGATAGAATAACAAAAATTCTAGTTCAGGACAGTAAGACAGTACTGCACTAAATCTGGAATTTCCGTTGCTACAAAAATGCAAATCTGGATCTGTCAGAAAATCTGGAAAATAGACTCTCAGCCGAATCCAGCAAATATATATAATCATATAGTATTTCACAAAAATAAGTCTCAAAACAGATTTATATCCAGAAAACGTCTTCAACTGGAAATCAGAAGTTTGTATTCATAAACAGGAAAACAGCATAAAAAATTACTAATTAAATCCATGAAAAATTTGGGGTATTCCCTAGTATATTTAGTATCAGAAAATAAAGTTTCATAATTTTTCAACATAAATAGAATATTCAAGTAAAATCAGAAAACATCAAAACACAGCAAATTTGTAAATCTAGAATCATAAACACTGCAGTACTAAAACAACAATATCTCACAAAATATAATTTGAAATCCAGATCCGTCAAAAGGGTGATAAAATAGATACAATAGGCTAATTCCTATTCACAAAGTTTTTATAGACAGCAAATAGAATCAGGTTGAAATTAAGGTTCTTTACCGAACAGCAAGAAAAATTTGCAAGTATAGTAGTTGTTTACAAGCATAAAATAGTTTGTAAAAGTCATCAATTAAATCCATAAAAATTAGGGGATAATCCCAATCAAGTCTAGTTGAAATAAGCAAAGTATTGGATCAAAATATTATCTTTAATATCAGTAGAAAAATAAATAGTCATACAGAATTCATAGAAAAACTGGATCTGGAATTTTAAACACATCAGTAGTAAAATAGTCATAACTCGAAACTCATAAACCGAAACTAAGATCTGTCAGAAAATCTGGAAAGTAGATAGAATTCTCTATAATTTATATTCACAAATAATTTTCAAATACTGACCTTAAGAGCATCTGTAGTCGTTTGCTAAATATGCATAATATGCATATTTGGCCAAAAACAGCGCTACAGTCGTTGGCCAAATATGCATAATTTACATAATTCGCTATAGGACATTGCCATAAATGAGAGAGGAAATAAGAAATATGCATATATGAGAGACGGCACTACAAGTATCGTCGCACCAAAAAAATTATTTTTTTAATTGTCGGACGGCACTTGAAGTGCCGTCACAAAAAAAATTTTTTTTTTAATGATCGGACGTCACTTGAAGTGCCGTCCCGCAAAAAAAAAATTAATTTCCTAATAAGAAAAAACAAAAAAACCCACGTCTCCCTCGGACGGCACTTGAAGTGCTGTCCAACCCTGTAGGGGGTTATTTACAATTTTTTGTATTTTTTTGTAATTTTTGTAATTTTTTTGTAATTTTTTGTAATTTTTTATTTGCACTTCGAGGACGAATTTTTCCCTCAAGTGCCATCACACCTTTTATAAAAAATAGCATTCAACGACTGCAACAAAACGTAACTTTGCTATATTCATTTATCCATTTATGCAGATTTTGACCCTCAATGACTGTGGATGCTTTAATAGGGTCTAAATTACTGAACAAAAATGGAAAATCGACAAAACAGAAAATATCCTTCATGCACAAAATCAACTAGTTCACACGAAACTCATCCCAATCATAGCCAAACAGGAAATATGGTGTACTAGATGTCCAAGCAACATGGTATAAGGTATTTATCACGTCTACAACAAGTTTACCACAACTAACATAATCAAGCACACGATATTTATGAACAACATGCATGCATACAACAAGAAGTGGTCATCCCTAGGTTATTTCATTTCATGTGTGCAATGTGGCAATTACAGGCGGGTCAACACAATAGAGACAAGATACAACAGTGGTTTCACATAGGAATTGTCTCTAGAACACAACTACACTACAGGCGGTATTTAGTACTTGTATTACTCAAAGAAAAGAACACAAGTTACTTACCTGAGAGACGACGAGAATGACGGAGAGAAAGAGAATAACAGGAACGGATTCCCGGGCACGAACACAATACCAACGATCACAAACAAGATGAACAACCGATTGCGAACAAGATGAAGACGATCGAGATCACGAACACAATCGGACGGCTGAGATCGAAGATCAAGATTAAGATCAACAAGATCGAACAGATCAGATCAAAAATCAAGATCAAGATTAAGATCAAGATGATGAAGAATATGATGATGATGATGATCAAGAAGATCCGACGGTCGAGATCAAGGGATCAAGCAATCGACGGCCGAGATCAAGAGATCAATATCACAGGTGATCGACGGCCAGGAATCAATCAATCAAGGGGACATGATGATCATGATCGTGATGATGATCAAGATCAAACAGATAACCTACAATCACTGGCGATGATGGAGTGATGCTGTACAAGAGGAAGCTGACGGCAGCGAGGGAAGCTCGCCTGGTGGTCGACGGCCCACAGGGCCAGTGCTCAGGGCGAGGCGACGGTGGCCAAGGGGGACCGACAGTACACTGGTTGCGGGCGGCAAGGTGAGGGCATCATAGTAGGGGTTGTCGCTGCTCTGGCGTCGACGACAGGAGGTAGGAGAGGGACCAGGGGGTCGCTGTGGTGGAGAGGAGTCTGAGGAGAGGTCGGGGCCGAGGAGGTGGAGAGGGAAGGAACAAGATAACGGGGGTGCACACAGGGGGAGAGAGATGAGAGGGAGAGAGGGATGAAGAAGGGTAGGAGGTGGCTGATGGGTTTAGAGGGTGACGGCTGAATAGGGGGTAGAGGATATATATAGGGTAGTGAAAATTAGGGTTTAAGTTTTAGGGGGTAACGGTGAGGGTAACGGGTAGGGTTATAGGTAAACGGGTATTGGGTTATTAAATGGGTTTATAGAGTAGAGGGTTTTATATTGGGTTTATAGGGTTTAAAATCCAATAAAATAATGGGTTTGGGTTTTTAGGTTAAATCCATTAGGGAAAATAAAAATAACCAATAAAAATATAATTAAACTTAGATAAATTTTGGAGACATTAAAAAGAAAAATTTAGTAACAATAATAATAGTAACAGTAACAATAATAATAATAGAAATCAGAGTAATAATAACAATAATAAGATTTGTATAAAAATCATAGGAAATAGTTACAAATAAAATTATTGATTAAAAATAGACTTTAATAGAAGATCCAACAATGCATTTTAACAAAAATAATTTGAACTAATTTACAAAAATTTTAAATACAGAAAATACGTATTTGGAAAAACAGTGGTTACAAAAATGCATCAAGAAAATAGATATTCATATCAGTGATGGAAAGAAGGCTTTCGCTAAAGCTAAACTTGCATTGAAAAATGCAAACTCCAAAAGCCA
Source organism: Hemerocallis citrina (assembly GCA_017893485.1). NCBI lineage: Eukaryota > Viridiplantae > Streptophyta > Magnoliopsida > Asparagales > Asphodelaceae > Hemerocallis > Hemerocallis citrina. Next base: position 134,546,077 of record CM030363.1, read on the forward strand.
TAACAGCATTACACGCTGACCTAAACAATGAGGAACTTATGCAATGTGGACGCAGCTACAAAACTGCTTATGAGATATGGAAAAACGTGTTAAAACGTCACGAGGGAACCGTGTCTGAGGTAAAAGCTAGAGTTACATTATGCTTTTATAAGTTTTATTTTTTTTGTATGATTCCAGGTGAAAACATAAACCGGATGTTGGCTTGTTTTGACATAATTGCCCACGAACTTGAAAGCTTGGGTAAGAGGTTAGATGACCGAAAGGTCGGAAAACTCAGAAGCTGTCTTACGCCGGAATAAAATATCAAAGTTGTTGCCATGAAGAAGACACTTGAAGAGAAGGGATTCGATTACTATACTTTCAAAGGCAAACTGAAAACAAATAAGATGGAGATGGCGGAGACGAAAATGTTTAGATGAAACATTGAGATCATTCACAAAACCAAAGAGAAGACCATCGCCCTGAAAGCCGTTATGTCACGACCACAAAGGATCTGACGAGGTCATCACACTGTTGACCAAACAATTTAGTAAGTATCTTAAAGATTAGAAATATGGTGGGTTTCACGGAGGAAGAGACAAAGGTAAGGAAGATGTGTTCTATAAATGTAAAAAGCCAGGGCATATCCGTGCAAATTCTCCACTCTCTGAAGACAGAAACAAAGCATACATTCCAACCCAAATTACAAAAAGAAGGCTTTGATGGCAACTTGGCTCGATTCAAATTAAAGTGATACCGATGATGAGCAGGCATATAATGACTTCGGATTTATGGATCTTGGAATGGTGAAGGGTAATCATCACTCCAAGAAGAGGTAATCGAAGTACCTACTTATGATGAATCAGCTAATATTTGTAATGATTTAAAAGATTATGTAAACAAGCTTAATCGTGAGCTAAAGCAATATAAGTGAATGTCTAATGGATCACATGGCTCATGTACTGCTAGAAATGAAAAATTAAAAGATGCAATTTCTTTAATTATTGAAAAGCTTGAGTCATTAAGGAGAGATCATGATTTATTGATAGAGGAAAATGAATGTTTGAAGGAACAAATTCAAAACTATCTATCAACAAGTAATGAAAATCTAAAAGTAATCCATTAGAAATCCGCCATATTGCTAAGCTCACTATTGAACTTAATGAATACAAAAAAAAGTTTGACGAGGTAGTGAAAGGCTGTAAAGAAGCCGTAGAACATAATAGGCAACTTGATTCAGCTCTTGATACTATTGGTTGGAATACCAAAGAAGATGATCCCACTAGAAAGAGGCTTTGTCGTAGAATAATTGAGCTCGAAGCAAATATTGAAAAAATGAAAAAGAAACCACTAATTTTATGACAAAACAATCAAGATTATTTCATGATAACCGAGGCCTGCGTTACAACGATCCATAAGAATGTCAAACTCTTAAGCAGTCTTGTCATACACATATGCATAATCACTCTCATGAATGCAAACCAAAGAGTAACTATTCAAATGTGTATGAACCAAGGCATAATCGATTTACTTGTCATTATTGGTGTAGATTATGTCATATTTCCTATAATTGTGCTATAAAAAGGAAGACTCATTTCGTTTGGGTGGAGAAAAATGAAATTATAGGAATAAAATAAACTTGGGCACTAAAAGTTACACATACTAATTTTAATGTAGGTGCATCAACGAGCAAACCTAAAGACCGGTAGTGCCTTGATAGTGGATGCTCGAATCATAGGACATCATCTTTGGAGATAATAGTATTGGAAAAACTTTTGATAAAGGTAAAATTAATTTTGGTTCATCTTGCTCCGTTGATGTTGTGCTTCTGGTAAGTGGTTTAAGTGGTTTAAAGCATAATTTACTTAGCGTTAGTCAATTATGTGATAAAGGTTATAGTGTTAATTTGACAAGCATGCATGTGTTGTATTAGACAATAGTAATTCTCGTCTACTTACTGCTAATCGTTGCAATAATGTTTATGTTATTAATTCTAATGAATGATCACAAAAAACTATGAATTGTTTTGTAGCTAGAATGAAGATGGTTGGCTATGACATCAGCAGCTTGGACATACAGCAATGGACGATCTTAACAAATTGGTAAATAAAGAGCTTGTACGGGGCATTCCAAAAATCAAATATGAGAAAGAAAAATCATGTGACTCATGTCAATTTGGTAAGCAAACCAAGAGCTCTCACAACCTAAGAAAATTGTATCAACTTCTCGACCGCTTGAACTTTTGCACATGAATCATTTTGGACATCACGTACTCATAGTAGTAGAGGTGCACGATATGCTTTTGTTATTGTTTTTTTATCACAAATAGATGAAACTCCTTATATTTAGAAAATTTTGTCGTAGTGTTGAAGATGAGAAAAGCCTTAGCATCATTACTATTCGTAATAACCATGGTAGGGAATTTCAAAATGAACTATTCACATCTTTTGTGATGAAAACATAATAAAATATGAGTTCGCTTGTCCTCGCACTCCTCAACAAAATGAAGTTGTTAAGAGGAAAAATCCATCTTCAAGAAATAGCTTGCACCATGCTTAGAGAAAAATATCTTCCCAAATATTTTTGGGAATAAGCTATCATGCAGCATATTACACTATTAACTAAGTAATGATTAGGAATCATCTTGAGAAAACATCTTTTGAGTTTTAATACGAAAAACGACCAAATCTAAGCTATTTTTGAGTTTTCAGATATCAAGTATTTATTTTAATTACTCTTGATGACTTAAGGAAGTTTGATTAAGATGTATTCTTGGGATATTCTATAAGTAGCAAAGTTTATCATGTCCAATAAAAGAAGACACATTATTCATGAATCAATTAATGTTATATTCGATGAAACTAATCATCTCGCTAGAGAGATATTACATGTTGTTAATGATGATGAGACATGTATTTGCCTAGAGAAAAGATAGGTACACGTCGAAATGGAGTTGTATGAGGACACTCAAAACAACTCAACTCATGTCGGGAAACCCTCTTCACAACAAGAAGACAACATTAATATCAGTGAGCAACTTACAGAAGAGATGAAACAACTAGAGAATGACCAGGTGGAAGATAGTAATGAACAAACAAATATTCTAGCCCCCCAACTCCCATTAATCAAAAAATTCATGCTTGGAAATTCATGTCAAGTAACCCCTTCGAATTGATACGAAGTGATATGTCAAAGGGGTAACTACTCGTACTCAAACTAAGAATTTTATATGTTTTTCTGTATTTGTTTCGATACTTGAACCTAAAATATTAAGGAGTGGCTAGATCATTGTCATGCAAGAAAAACTTAATTAATTTGAAAGGAATCAAGTATGGAGACTTGTTCCTAGACCCTGTAGAAGAACCTTTCCCGGAATGAAATGTGTGTTTAGAAACAAGTTAGATGAATCTGGTACCATTATTAGAAATAAGGCAAAAGATTATAATCAGCAAGAAGACATTAATTTTGATGAGCCATTTGCTCCTATTGCACGACTTGAAGCCATTCATATCTTATTAGAATATTCATCATACACGGATTTTACTCTCTTTCAAATGGATGTTAAAGCTGCTTTTCTAAATAGTTTTATTTCTCAAGAAGTTTATGTTGAACAACAACTATGGTTCACTAACCCAAAACACCCAAATCTTGTATTCCATCTTGGTAAAAGTGTTATATGATTGGAAGCAGGCACCTTGTGCTTGGTATGAGTGACTAAGCTCGTTTCTCATTCACATAGGTTTTTCGAAATGAAAATTAGACACTACACTATCATCAAACACCACTCTAAGGATATTTTGATTGTTCAAATTTACATTAGTGATATTATCATTGGATCTACTAATCAAAATGTCTGCAAGGAGTTTTCTAAGCAAATTCACGATGAATTCAAAATGAGTATGATGGGTGAACTAAATTACTTCCATGGTATCCAAGTGAAACAAAGAAAATATATCATCTTTATCAATCAATACAAGTATGAGAAAGAGGTAGTTATAAAGTTTGGACTGGATAAAACAAATGCATAAAAAAACACCCATGACAACCACTACAAAACTTTCCACGGACAAAACTGGTAACATTGGTTTTTCTACCAAACGTGGTATGATAGGTAGTTTACTTTATAATATTGCTTCTCATCCTCATATCATGTTTAGTATTTGTTTATGTGCATGTTTTCAATAGTGTCCAAAAGAGTCACAATTGGTTGTCTTTAAGTGTATTATTTGATACCTTAAAGGTACTCCAGATGAAGGTCTTTGGTAACCAAAAATGAAAATTTTCTTTTGTAGACTACACAGATGCTGAGTATGTTAGAAGCCTAACCGATTGAAAAAGCACAAGTGGTACATGTCACTTCTTGAGAAATTGTCTTGTTTCTTGGGCTTCAAATAAACAAAATTCAGTTACATTTTCCACCGCCGAAGCCGAATACATAGTTTTCGGGTCTTGTTGTGTAGCGCCCTAAATTATCAATAAATAAAATTAGAAATAAGTGGCACAATTTCCAGAATCAACTTCAATCGCAATCATAAACACAGTATCAAATACATGAAAAATTAAAACTGTTTATTACATCTTCTTTTCTTACAAAACACAACGGAATTAAACATATTAATTACAAATATTCACAACACATAGAATCTTCAATTTGCATTTATACTCCAAGCTTTATTTGCATCAACGCTATCCATAATTGAAAACACTGCAAAAGTCTATTGAAAAGTGGGCACGTCAGTTAAATGTAACTGACGTCAACTATAGTAATAGTGATACTTCTAAATCTCACAATCACAATCTTGATGCAACATAGAACAGTAAGTGAAGCTAGGCTAAGTGTCAAGTGTATGAGATGAAAATAGAAAGCAAGCATGCATTAACCAAGTCAAGAAACACAAATGCATATGATGATTTCTAATACATACTTGTCGGATTCTATGCATCCCATACTACATAGGTTCGGTGCAAGCCCTTATCGTTCTCCACTTTATATGGTTCAATCCCTCATTATGCAACTAACCTACTACGGTAATTACTTTATTATTCTATGAGTATCTAGTGCCATGGCCCGATAATTCTTGAGAATCAACTTCCCACCGCACAGTGATTTTGGGTACACTCCCTCACACCCCGATAATTCTAGAAATTGAAACCCACACCACAAGGTACCTCATCACACGAATATCCCATGAGCTTTGCCTCAATTCTGAAGATACATCCCACACCGCAAGTGATTACACCCCGATCATTCTTGAGATTATCTCCCACCGCGAATCATATGAGGTCCCCCTATCCATGTTTGCTCTTATTTCATCACAACTCCAACTAGTGCATGTCCTTATATTTGTTATGTTCAATTAACTAAATCACAGCCCTCCTAGAGTTGGTGTACCCTACCAGACTTAACTCTACCAAACCAGGAACGAATGCCCCACTGGCCAACTACCACAAAAAAAAACTCATCTGCCGGCATGCTAGGGTCCCCACTCTACTTCTAGGGTCCCACAACTCAGAAATTAAAAACAAGCTTTCTTTTAATTCCTTGAATTCATGTACAACCAGTTTAAATTACTCTAAAATGACTATATTTCAGTTCATACGATATCTCTTTCCATATTTTGATATCCATGTATTTAAATATGAAATTAAAATACTTAAAAAACTAAATTTAATCAACCAAAATCTGGAATTTAATTATACTCAGAAATCCGAAATTATTTGTTCCCAAAATATGAAATTATACTCCATTTTTTATACGATGGATAGAGACTTACGGCTTCAGCCCAAAAATATATTGCGATAAATAAAAGTTGCATACAAATAAACTAAATTGTACGAGGAGTAAAACTCGGGAGCTAAATAACAAAGCGGGGCATACAACAAATCGGAGCCCCAAGGAACAAAAACAAACCACAGCTGAGATAACAAAGGCTACACCTACAGCAAATAGGCAGGCGATCATCAACTTCAATGCCCAGAGCCAAAATAGGGCAGGAGTGGCTGGCTCAGCAGTCTGGACGCCGAACCCGAACAGCCAACAGTAGGGACCGAAGAGAGGTGAACAAAGCAATGTCCACACGCACAGTAGCTCACCGACCGAAACCAGCCCCCCACCCTGCAGGAAGCAACGAAGCAAGTAAACAAAAAAGCAACCAAAAAGCGCTAATAACAGCGCTGGGCCTAACCCAAAACTTAGAACACAAAAGAATAAAAAGAAAGGGAGCAAAATCTAGCAAAAACCGGCGCTACATCGCAGTCACCACCAAAGAAAAACAGCACAAAGTGTTCCCACCCTCTGCAACGCAGTGACAACCAAACAAACAGAGCATCTCCCCCACACTTGCAACCAACAAACAACCACAGTGCACAGAGCACATAATAGGGCCTAACACCAAACTGAGCAAAACACACAGAACAAGCAAATGATAAGCAAAACAAAAAGCAGCCCCTCCACTGCAACGCAAACCAGACCCAAACAAGAAACCAAACAAACACATCCCGCACGCAGTAGGTCAGAGAAAACCACACAGACCAGCACCGGCCAAGCGCCAAACAAAAATATGGAGCTAGCCACCAAAGGAGCAAACACAGAACATTACAAAGAGTTAAGTTTAAACAAGTAGAGGCCTAAGCGGTGCCAAAACACACAGGCCCTACAGGGGCAACACCTCGACATGGTAAAAACACCAGAATGCTATAACAGAAGAACATAAGAGACGGTTGGAGCAATTTCAAAACAAGCCCCCAGCATGCCAGTGAGCAGCCAATCAAAATAACAAAACAAACCAACTGAAACAGCTTAGAGCTAAAGCCGAGTCAAAAGACTCGCTTCAAAATTGAACCAGCCGGTTCTCCAAAATGAAGGCTCCAAACCCAAAGCGACAACCTCATGTCTGAAATTATACTCCTTAAAAATATGAAATTACGAAATTCCAAAACTAAAATTATATCTCTTAAATTTGAACAATATCCTACCATATTTGAAATATTCACATAATCAATCTATCATACAAATTTGAGACACAAAAAAATTCTGAAATGTATGAATCATGAAATTAACAAAAGTCTGAAATAACAACTAACAAAAATCAAGGATATACACATTATAAGATGTATAAGCGAAAATCGAAATTTAAGAAATTTGAACCAGAAATCTGAAACTAAATTCTCAAAAATTGAAGTCTTAGAATCAATACTCTATAATATTAAAATTTATTAAATTAATTTTCAACCCAACACATTTTTTTTATTTTTATTTTAAAAGCTTAAAAAATAAAAAATAAAACTCTAAAGAACCAAAATAAAAGGCTTTAAAACTAAAAAGAAAACTCAAATGAAACGAAACAAAAGCTTTTAAAAAAAAACTGGGCTTCACTCGAGCTCGAACCCAGCACTCCTCGCGCCCAAATCGCCATGGGCTAGCCAACTCCCCAAGTGCCACTTCTGACTTAATAAGGCATTAAAACATTATATATCAAAAGCACTATATAGACCCGAAACCCTAACCCTATAACCCCCAAACCCTAACACAGTAACTCGGCTACTATTCACCTCATGAACAGTGAACCCGAAACCCAAAAACTCCAATTCAACCGTACAAAAATTATTCAAACCCTAAGGTCAAGCGTGGATTTTTAATAATCAAAAACAACGAAAAAACATGGAAAGATCTCAACTTTAAAATCAATCAAGCATGAATTTAAGAGCATACAACAAGTTCTAATTATCTCTACAAATCTCCATAATCTACAATTAAATCTATGGTCATCCAATCAATTTTATAAATCCCAAATTAGATCTTTCATGCATCATCAAGATTTAACATTCAAGATTAACACAAACGTGATCATCACTCTTAAAAATGCACATCTATTTCATATAGACCTCTAAAGTTCATTCATCATGCCTAACATTATCATCTAATATTTTAACCATGATCAAACTATCAAAATATAGATCTACAAATCTACAAAATCCACAACAAGCCCTAGCATGCTCTCTACTAGATTCATCATAACAATATATTGTAAGTACATCAAGAGATATGAAAGAACACCCACCAATTAGGGTTTTTTTATTAGTTATATATAACCTTACAACTTCTAGCATGCATCTTACTTGATCAATCATCATAACCTATAAACATATAATAATACAAGAGACAAGATAGTATCACCCACCTCAAAGAAGATCAATTGACGAATGATAATAATAGAAAGAAAGCTCCTCCTCCTTGCGAAAATCCAAAGATCCATGCTCAAAACTCCAAGAAATAATAAATAAAAAAAGTATTTTGTTGTGAACAGGGGAGGGCAGTTGTTGCTGCTGCTAATATAGGCCAGGGGGGGGGGGGAGGGGGTGTGGTCCAGGTCCTAGGGTTTTGTTGCAAAGACTTTACAATTAAAAATCATTTTCAACGGATTTACAATTAGTTGATATTTTTATAAAACCATTATATGAAAAACGTTTTCATTACTTGAGAGGGGATGTGAATGTGATTGATATCTCTGCCCAATTTCTCGAAATTTGTTTATTTGTATTCATGTATGAACATACTTATAGTCGACTGCTAACCGAACAGTTGACTGTCAAATTCATAACTCTATTAAGGAATTGACAGTCGAATGCCAAAAGTAGACGGTAGACTGCAATATGTGCATCTCAAACCAAAGAGTTTGAGCGTTTCACTGCAAAAAATTACAGTCGACTGTCTATTTGACTCTTAAGACAAAGGGTCTTAGTGGTTGACTGCACAAGTTGGTAGTTGACTGTAAAAAATAACTGTATTCTCAAACATTACATCCGAGAGTTGGTGTGGTCGACTGCGCTTTTGGGCAGTCGACCAGGAAATATTACTGTATATCCGTTCACTTTTTTTCTCTCTTTCTATGACTCATGAGGCCCACATTTTGGGTTTATGTCTTTCATACTATGTTCAATGTGAAGAGAAGACGGTGAAGCGAAGGAGGTCAAAGCGTCGATGGAAGAAAGAAGTAGCAAGTAGAAGATACAACAATAGTGAAGAAGAATTGACAGTCGACTGCGACAATGCACAGTTGACCACAATTCTTCTATGGATGGACTTGGGGGTCGATCGCCGACGGCTGAAGGTAGCAAATTGGGTTAGGTCTGGAGGATTCGATTAAAGCCAAACTTCTACTCCATGTTAAATCGTATGATTATGTCTTCAAGAATATTGGGCGGCTATTGCATCAAGCTATCAACCTAGAGTTTCTTTAGATCTCTGTATATTATTGTAATTGTCTTCATTTGAGAGGTAAGAGTGAATACTTCATTGAAAAGAGTTTGAGAGGTTTTCTAATTGTAAACAACTAGTATCTTCTGGTGAGGCTTAAGAGATGGTCGTGGTGAGAGTGGCAACTCTTCTTCTCTAGTTGAATATCATCCCAGTTATTTCTCTCCCAGCTTAGGGTTTGTCCAAATCAAGACAAAATAGTGTGCTTTGGTTTGTTTTATTTGCTAGGTGGATCGTAGTGATTGGGTCGCATAAACTCAATAGGGATTTCATTATAATTGGTATCAGAGCTTCAGGTCGTAAATTTCTGTAGTTTAGGAATTTGCTTGAGTTCCTTGGAGATGACAAATCAATTCATGAAGATTAAACGGTTCGACGGTAAGATCAACTTTGATATCGAGAAGGTAGACATGCACGGTGCATCGGTTCAACAGGGCTTGGATCTAGCCCTAGAAGGAGATAAAAGGATACCAAAGCATGAGAATTAGGAGGAGTTTATTCAGAAGCCTTGGGTCTAATCTGGTTGTCATTGACGAGCATCATCAGGTGCAACCCCGTTGAGGAGAGAAGCACAATGAGTCTTCGGGTGAGATTCAGAACTGACTATACGGAATCATCCTCACAAGATCGAATGCACTGGAAGAGAAAGTTGTCGGGTTCCTCAATGAAGAAAAGTACCACTCTTCTAGATCATGCAGTGGAGTTCAATACAGAGTTATCTGAACAAAGGGCGATTAATGCGGATGATCTAAAAGCACCCAACTTGATATATTCACTTCCAAGTTTATCCAACTCGATAACCATGCTAGAAGGAAATCCTACCAAGGAGAAGTTTTCAGTAGCAGTTGTGGTCGAGGGTTCGGAAGAGGATGGACTTAGGAAGGAGAGTTAGAAAACGGTGTCTACTTATGTCGGTGGATTGACAGTGGATGATACTTCTATTGAAAGGGAAAGTGCACGTGGGGGTGAGACTCGTTGCCACCATTATAGAGATTGAGCATTGCAAGAGAGACTGGTGCAAGTGATTGAGTCAGAGGGATGCTAACATGGTCAGCGCTGTTGTATCAAGCAATTCTTCAGACGTGGATTATGGTTGTTCTTTTCATTTACAATTCTTTTCATATTTGCTCTAAGAGGGAAATGGTTTCTACATACAAGTCTATATCAGATCGTTATGTGAGAATGAGTGCTGGTGAGATTTGTGAAGTAATGGGTGAGAAAATAGTTGAGTCGGAGATGACAAACAGAAAGGGGTACATGCTAGAGAAGGCCATGCATATTCATTTATTGAAATGGAGCCTGATATCTGAAAGAACTCTGGAAATACGGGGCTACAGGTACATAGCTCGAGGTGAAATTCTATCATTTTGGTGAAGCCTTCGTAAGGTGATAAAGGGCGAAAGGGGATTGGACAGATTCATCACAACATCTACCAGCTTTGTGGGAATTAATAATCTTGTACACGTGATTTGAAACCCTGCATTCTCAAAGCATTATCTAGTATGCCGTTACTAGAATTACCGAAGTGAGACTGCAATGTTCGAATATTATCGAGATGTGGATAGTGCTTCGGGGTAGGTGGAATTCGTTCAGAGGGTGGCACCTTCGTGTTAACACCTACTGGTGCGTGCCTTTGAGGGGCATACCAATTGGAGAAAAACATATGGAGGTAAATTGAACTAATAGAAGATGCCATTCAACCGGGTTGTTTACAAAATAATACAAAAATAGTCTAAAAGAGTTTAAATCACATAGGTGTTGATTCGTGAGTACGCAATCTAAGGTGGAGATTATTGGGTTTATGTCTTGCATACTATGTTCGATGTGAAGAGAAGACGATGAAGCGTAGGAGGTCGAAGTGTCGATGGAAAAAAGAAGTAGCAAGTAGAAGCAACAACAACAATGAAGACAGTTGACTACGATATTACGTGCAATTCTTCTCCAAATGGACTTGAGGTTCATGCGGTCGACTGCCAACGACTGAAGGCAGCAAATTGGGTTGGGTCTTGGGGATTCAATTAAAGTCCAACTTCTACTCCATGTTAGATCTTACAGCTCTTATAGTATGATTATATCTTCAAGAACATCAGACGGCTACTATATCAAGATATCAACCTGGGGTTTCTCTAAATCTTTATATATTGTTGTAATTAACCTCCTTTGAGAGGTACTAGTGGATACTTCAGTGAAAAGAGTTTGAGAGGTTTTCTAATTGTAAACAACTAGTATCTTCTGGTGAGGCTTAAGATAGGGTCGTGGTTGTTATTGTATGCCCTAGAGTCCAGTTGTGTATTAATACTATGAGTTTACATTGTATTATGACATTTATTTCATATTTAGGCATTTTATTTATTGCGTTATTTATTGTGAATTAAATAAACATAATGAAGTCCTTAGAATAGTATGTTCAATGCCATGTGATATCAAGTGCATGACTTGATTGTGAGATCCTATTGGCTGAAATGAGAACATGTTCTTAAATGTCCCTAGTCGTGTATTATTGTAAATTAGGACAAGGATAATACAAAAAGACTAGTGTGTGCATTGACTGATGACCATTCTCACAGGTCATAAACATGAGATATCAAGTCTTCACATAGGTACATATTAGAGTAATAATGTACTGGACTGATCCACCATGAGAACGTTGCATGGATCGTTACGCGAGTGTCATAAGTGGTTCTCACAATGACCATGGTGTACGTAGTCCTTTGACTTGAAGTCACTACGGTTCCCTACATGAGAAGTTATATATTTTAATGCCGTCAAACGTTTCCTGTAATAAGGTGATTATTAAGTCGGCTATTGGATATACTACAAATCATGTAGAGAGATGTAAGTGACTTACATAGGATTTGTCCTTCTTACATAACAAGAGCGATATCGACGTGCCTCTTGATTAAATAAGACTGCAAAATGCATGGTCGTGCTCAAATGAGTCAATATGAGATATTGATCTCATTTATTTTAGTAAGTCTACTCGGACATTAAGAAACCAAAGATTGAACTATAAAAGGGTGACACGCTTTATTCCTTGTGGTCAATTAAGATATCTGAACAAAGGCAGTAGACTACATGGTAACATTGGTCACGGATAGGTTATGTCGTGTCACGCCTCGCTTCCCAAAAAGAATACAGAATACGGATACGCGACTCAACCCAGCGAATGATTTGCATCATCCATAAGCTATTCAGGAATCTTTACAACATCTCACAATATAATCAGAGTCGGAAGCAAAAGAGTCAGCCACACATGCATAATTGAATTAATAAACCAACAAAATTTACTTAAAATAAAATGTATTAATCTCAAATAAATCAGACCTGGATCAGACAAAATCCTGGGTCACATCGCTCAAAATACAAAGTAATCATCCAAGTACTCTAAATACATTATTCAAAGCAACAATAATAGCAATACTAATAAGCAAGAATCCAGCAATAATTTCTCATTTCGCCAATGCCATCGGACAGCTGACCATCCTGATCTGCAATTAATAATTACAGAAGAAGAAAAGAGTAAACAAGTACCCGTCAAGGCAAGTTACATGCCACTATAATGTAGGATACAAATACGTGAGAAAGGTAAACAAATAGCATGGAATAATGCATCAACAATATTAACTAGCATGAATTAGTAAAACAAAGTCAACTAGCATGGTATATGATAAATCCAATATATCCACATTTTGGAGCAATAATCTGAATGCAATTAGACAGTTAAATTCTCTATATGTGGTAATTTACTCTTCTTTTTTCTTTTCCATAGGAAACAACCTGAAAGCAACTAAACGAAGCAGATTCAAGACTAATCCAGCACTGGAGGATGATACACTGGATGAAGAACTTAAATTTAACATCAAAACAATTGCTGCAGAACACAAGTCGACTGGTCCTTCAACGACAGTCGACCGAACAGAGGGGTTGAGTTTCCGAAGCCACGCAGTACAGTCGTCTTACTCCAAAAGACAGTCAACTTGACTAAATGGAATTGAATCTCCAGAGTTCACAGCACAGTCGACTTATTCTAACACCAGTCGACTGGCATTCAGCGGGAGTTAAAAGGATAAAAAAAGTTGAAGATTCATCCTCATCCAAATCCGAATCAAAGTGAGCTGCTAAAATCCAGGAAACAGATATGGGATAACTGCAAATAACAACTTCCCAATAAATCAAGTTAGAGACCCGGGTTTGGCAAGTAAGAAAATCGACTCAGTCCTATGCGTGAAGAGATAAGAATCAGGAACTTAAGATCTGCAGATGTGGGCAAAAGAGACTATAAAAAGGCTGGAATACACAGAAGACATCATCTCTGAAAATATATCTCTAAATCATGGGACATCAACCAATCTGATAGTGACAATCAGATCAAGAGATAAAGAAGAGAAGGAATCAACGAAGGAAGATCAAGTACAATCAAACAAAGGAGGAGATCGAGTGCACTGAAAGGGAGAACAAGTCGACTTAGAATCTGTTCAAGTCGACTTCAAGGATGAATATCATAATAATCAGTGTTACTTTTTCTTCTCTCTAGTTTTTGTTTTAATTGTTAGAGTCATGAATTCTATATATTTAATCAATAAAAGTTGTATTATGTGCAACTAATTTCATTGTTGGGCTGATTGAAACCGTAGTCATGTAATGTTTATAATCTTCTAATAACACTACTTTCATCACTTATTGATTAAGCCTGGTTGTATTGATAAAAATTTATAATATGAAGCAACAATTGATAGAAAGTTCTTAGGAGCAGTTGACTGAGAGTGACAGCAAGTCGACTGATCTGAAGAACCTGATATTATCAAGTTTGTGGATTATAAAAGTGACTCTGTTATATGAGTATAGAGATGACCCATATCCTATGCTCATAACTTGTAACACAGGAATCATTTAGGTTCTTGGTTTAATCAACTTAGAGGATCTAGATCTGATACCAATTTCTAGAACTTTGAGTGTTTGTTCATTTCCATTGTTCCTATGCTTTCTTCAAGTGCAACTTAGTAGATACCATGCTAAATACTTAAGGAAAGAAACGAATTAGAGTAGATACCATGCCTAATTCTTGGCTTAGGGAAATCTTAACTTTAAGGAGTAGATACCATGCCCTTAAAGGAACAAACATGAGTGATTGGAGTAGTGTAGAAGGTGAAACAACATTCTTGACTACAGGTGGAAATCAAGCCCAACTACTTTAATAGATATTTGTGATTCAAATTGAGAACTACTTGATCTAGTTTTAAATCTTTTCTTTTTCCTTTCAAAATATACTTTAGAACAAAACTTTATGATTTGCATTTTCTTTTTGATTATTGATTAGTGAGTTAATTTCTACAATCTCTGTGGGATCGACCCTTGCTTTTCACTACGCTTCTATAAACGATTCGTACACTTGCAAGGTTTTAATTTGTGTCTAGTTTATCTGTTTATTTAGATAGTTGAGACTTACAACAAGTTTTTTGGCGCCGCTGCCGGGGATTGTTTAGTATTTTAACTTGCAAATCAATAAAAGTCTTTTTCTTTTATCTTTTTTTATTATTAATTATAAATATTTTCTTTTAGGTTACAGGACTTTGGTGTATGCAAGGGAGACGATCACTTCATCCATAGCTACTACCTATTGATGGAGAGACAGAACGCACTCTGCACAGACTAAGTCGACTGTCTTTGTCCAACCAGTCGACTGCTGTTAGGTGCAAGTCGACTGTACAACTAACCATTCCAACAACAACAATGGGCGAGGAAATACCAAATCAAGTACCAATGCATGACAAATTCACTCCGAAGAATATTGAGCAACCCTCCTGCATTGCTTATCAACCTAATGTCACAGGGAATATGCATCTATCTCCTCAATTACTTAGCATGTTCCCCCACTTTAGTGGCAAACCAGACGAAGAGCCTCACCTCCATCTGCAAGATTTCTTTGATCTTTGCAGAACACAAAGCGTCCAAGGGCTTACCCCCGAACAAATCAGGTTAATCTTGTTTCCATTTTCTTTAAAACTTTATGCTAAATTGTGGTATAATTCTTTGGAACCAGGATCAATTCAATCATGGGTACAATTGGCAACAAAGTTCTTGAAAGAATTCTTTCCAGCCCAGAAAACCAAACAACTAAAAAGGGAAATTCAACTTTTCCAACAAAAAGATGGCGATTTATTTTTCGAAGCATGGAAGGACTTTAAGAACAAACTTCTCAAATGTCCTACGCACAACATGCCTAAGGATGATCAGGTACAAGCATTTTATGAGGGTTTAAATGACACTAACAAAGTAATTGTGGATTCAGCTTGCAACGGAATCTTGATGAGGAAGAGTGGTGAGGAGGCCATCGAACTATTCGAAGAACTCAGCGAGAACTCACAACAATTCTCAACAAGGGGAAGGATCCTTTCGAAAAAATAGGGAGTTTACGAAACTTCTAGTAATAATAACATGCAATTAGAAATGGTAAACATGAACAAAAAAATTGATATGCTTGTTGATACAATTTCGACGTTGGGTGACGTAAAAAACCAAACAAAAGAAATTTGTACAATTTGTTCTCATTCTGATCATGCAATTGATACATGTCCAATGTCTTCTTTCACAGATCAGGAGCACGCAAACTACGTCGGACAAGGAGCGTTTCCACCAAAGAACAACCCTTTCTTGAACACGTACAACCCAGGGTGGAGAAACCATCCAAATTTCTCGTGGAGCAATAATCAAAACAATCAAGGCACTCAAATTGCACAAGGTCATGCACGGAATTTTCAGATAGGGAATGAGTTTGATCGGCCAGTGCAATAACAGAAGAAGTTGGATTTCGAATCCACCGTTCTTCAATTACTCCAACAGCAACATCAAACAAGCAACCAATAGGGGCAGGCCATTCAAAAATTGGAGACACAAATTGGTCAAATTGCTAAGGAGTTAAGTAAAAGAAAGGCAGGAGAACTCCCATCTCAAACTATACCAAACCCTAGAGGACAAGAACAGCTCAAATCGGTGACAACACTAAGAAGTGGCAAGGTAATTGACAGCAAGGTTGGAACCCACGCAGACAAATCAGACACACAGCCATCAAAATCTTTGGGTACCAACAAGGTAAGTGAAAAAGAAGGGGCAGTATTGCCACCATTCCCTCAAAGGTTAGTCAAGAAAAAGAAAGAACAACATTTACTTGATATTTTTGAAACTCTCAGGAAGGTAGAAATCAATATTCCCTTACTTGATGCTATTAAACAAATTCCTTCTTATGCCAAATTTTTGAAAGAATGCTGTACTCACAAGAGAACATTTCAGGTTAGGAAGGATGTGGCTCTGACAGAGGAAGTAAGTGCTGTATTGTTGAGGAAATTACCTCCTAAGTTGAAGGATCCAGGAAGTTTTACCATTCCATGCAGGGTTGGTGAGCATTTTTTTGAAAAGGCACTGTTAGATTTGGGGGCAAGCATCAATCTTCTTCCATACTCTGTTTATGAAAAGCTAGGATTGGGGGAACTCAAACCAACATCCATCACCTTGCAATTGGCTGATCGCAGCATCAGAAGACCTAGAGGTATTTTGGAAGATGTTTTAGTTCAGGTAAACGATTTTATTTTG
This sequence comes from Hemerocallis citrina, assembly GCA_017893485.1. Classification (NCBI taxonomy): domain Eukaryota; kingdom Viridiplantae; phylum Streptophyta; class Magnoliopsida; order Asparagales; family Asphodelaceae; genus Hemerocallis; species Hemerocallis citrina. The sequence continues at coordinate 134,562,899 of CM030363.1, forward strand.
CCTATAGATTTTGTTGTTTTAGATATGGAAGACTCTTCAATACCATCTTCTTTACCGATCATCTTAGGTAGGCCCTTTATGAGTACAACTGATATAAAAATTTGTGTTAAAAAGGGTACTATAAGTATGAAAATAAATGGAGAAAAGGTTGAGTTTAAAATGTTTGATGCACTAAAATTACCACACGATGATCATGAATGTTATAATATTGATGTGGTTCAGGGAATTGTCGACCAAACATTTCAGGTAAATAGCATTGATCCACTACAGGCTACAATTACACATTCTCTAACCCTATCTCATGTTGAACAGGAATATGATGATTGGAGGATTGCAGAGACAGTATACTACCTTGAAACTCCAAAATCATATTCAGGTAAGTATGCACCTGCATTTGAGAATCTTGTGTCTAATAACACTTTTGTTTCTTTTGTTACCAGGACACCAGATGTGGAGCTAAAGCCGCTACCTGAACAGTTGAAGTATGCATATTTGGGTGAAAACCAAACGTTACCTGTGATAGTCGCTGCGAACTTGAGTGCGCAGGAAGAAGAGAAGCTGCTGAGAGTATTGTGAGAACACAGGAGTGCATTAGGATGGACCATTGCAGATATCAAGGGAATAAGTCCATCCAAGTGTATGCATAAAATACTTCTTGAAGACAATGCAAAACCTAGCAGGGAAGCACAACGAAGCCTTAATCCACACATGAAGGAAGTGGTAAGAACAGAGGTCCTTAAGCTACTAGATGTTGGTATCATCTACCCTATCTCAGATAGCAAATGGGTGAGTCCTATACATGTAGTGCCTAAGAAAAGTAGAGTCACAGCAGTGAAGAATGAAGAGAATGAGCTAATCCCTACGAGGATGACCACAGGATGGAGGGTATGCATTGACTACAGGAAGCTAAATAACGAAACCAGGAAAGATCACTTCCCTCTTCTTTTTATTGATCAAATGTTAGAAAGATTAGCAGGATATAGTCATTATTGTTTTTTTTGATGGTTATAGTGGCTATAATCAAATTGCTATTGCTTTAGAAGATCAAGAAAAAACCACTTTTACATGCCCTTTTGGTACTTTTGCATACAGGAGGATGCCATTTGGATTGTGCAACGCACCAGCTACATTTCAGAGATGCATGATGAGTATATTTTCAGACATGGTGGAAAGGTTCATCGAGGTATTTATGGATGATTTCAGTGTTTTTGGATCTTGTTTTGATGAATGCCTTAACCATTTGCAGCTTGTGCTTAAAAGATGTGAAGAGTGCAATTTAGTGCTTAATTGGGAAAAGTGCCATTTTATGGTACAACAAGGTATTGTCTTAGGACATGTGGTGTCCAAAAAGGGCATCAAGGTGGATAAGGCAAAAATTGACATCATATCGAAGCTACCCCCTCCTACTACAGTCAAGGGTGTAAGGAGTTTTCTTGGACATGCAGGGTTCTATAGAAGATTTATAAAAGATTTTTCTAAAATCTCCAGACCACTTTGTGGATTGTTAGCTAAAGATGTTGAGTTTGCATGGACAGAAGAATGCACGAATGCTTTCGTTACATTGAAAAATCTTCTCATTTCTGCACCCATCATCAAGGCACCAGATTGGAACCATCCGTTCGAGCTTATGTGTGATGCAAGTGATTATGCTTTGGGAGCTGTATTAGGTCAGAGAATATGCTATTTACTATGCTTCTCGAACTTTAAATGAGGCACAGCTTAATTATTCCACTACTGAAAAAGAAATATTAGCTGTCATTTTTGTTGTAGAGAAGTTTAGATCATATTTGATTTGATCTAAAGTCATTGTTTTCACTGACCATGCTGCTTTGAGATATTTGTTTGCAAAAAAGGATGCTAAGCCTAGGTTGATCAGATGGGCACTGTAGCTTCAAGAATTCGATCTTGAAATTAGAGACAAGAAGGGAAGTGACAATGTTGTTGCAGATCGCTTGTCCAGGTTGCTGCATGATGAAGAGAGAATTGTGCCCCCATTGAATGAAAACTTTCCAGATGAACACTTATTTGAAATAAATATACAACTTCCATGGTTTGCAAATATTGTCAATTATCTCACTGCTCATGTTTTTTCTCCAGGTATGATGAGTCAAGAAAAAAAGAGGTTGGTGGCCATGTGCAAGCACTATTATTGGGATGATCCTTACTTGTTCAAATTCTACCCTGATCAAATTATAAGAATATGTGTGGCAGAAGAAGAGCAAATGAGTATTCTGCAACATTAATGCCACCAATATGCATGTGGAGGACACTTTGGGGCAAAAAGAACAGCACTTAAATTATTACAATCTGGTTTTTATTGGCCTAATATATTCAAGGATGCTTTTTCTTTTTGCAGGACTTGTGATAGATGCCAGAGGACAGGCAACATCTCTTCCAGAAATCAAATGCCACCGAAAAATATTCAAGTAATCGAGCTTTTTGATGTATGGGGAATCAATTTCATGGGTCCTTTTCCTAACTCACTTGGTTATTTATATATTCTTGTGGGTGTGGATTATGTGACTAAATGGGTCGAGGTTGTCCCCTCAAAAACTAATGATCACAAAGTTGTGGTCAAGTTTTTACAGGATAACATCTTCACCAGGTTCGGTACACCTCGAGCGATAATTAGTGATGGAGGTAGCCACTTCAATAATTTTCCATTTGCTTCTTTGATGAAGAAATATGGGATTACACATAGAGTGGGTACTCCATACCATCCTCAAACCAGTGGGCAAGTAGAGATTAGCAACAGAGAGATCAAGAGCATTCTGGAAAAGACAGTAAATACAAGTAGAAGGGATTGGTCGCTGCGCTTAAATGATGCATATGGGCATACAGAACTACATACAAGACACCCATTAGCATGTCACCATACCGCCTGGTCTTCGGAAAAGCATGTCATCTTCCAGTAGAATTGGAGCACAAAGCGTATTGGGCTATTAAAAAGTTCAATTTTGATATGAAACAAGCAGGTGACAAAAGAAGATTGCAGCTAAATGAGCTTGAAGAATTGAGGCATGACGCATATGAAAATGCAAAGTTATACAAAGAACGGACCAAGATATATCATGATAAACAGCTAGCAAGGAAGGAGTTTTTTGAAGGACAGAAGGTATTGATATACAACTCGAGATTACGACTCTTCCCGGGCAAGCTGATGTCAAGATGGTATGGTCTGTACATTGTTACGAAGGTCTTTCCAAATGGCGCGTTGGAGGTTCATAGCAAAGAGAAAAATCAAACATTCAAGGTGAACGGGATTAGGGCGAAACCGTATATTGATAAGAGTTTTGAGCCGTGAGAGGAAGATATAACTCTTCAAACCATTCAGTACATTGCATAAACTCGTCAAGTCTAGCTGAAGACAAGAAACGCAGCGCTTATTGGGAGGCAACCCAATTTTCAGGGGAGTACTTACACTTTCTCTTTATTTTTCTTTATTCAGTTCTTTATTTATTTGTGTTTATTTCTTTTCTTCAAACTAGATGGGGACACATGCCTATTTTAAAGTTTTTTTGTTTCAAACATTGAGAACAATGTTCCATCTAAGTTTGGGGGTAGTTATTCACATTTAGAGTCTAAAAAAAATAATAAATAAAAAATAAAAATCCTTCTAACAATAATGATGAGAACATGAGCTCAGTTACTATAGGTAGAAAGTGGAGAACAAGTATTAAGTGTGGTCTTTATCTTTAAAAATGTTAATAACTTATCATATGGATCATACATGAAACTTTTATTCATGTGGTCATGTCAATTCAACGAATTGTGAAAGAGAATAGCAAGTTCAATTATGAGTAAACTTAAATACACAAATAGTGAGTTTTGAGCCTTATTTTTTTTTTTTGAGAGAGTCATACACTTGAAGATCTCAGTTGACTACATTCTTGAGGTGAACTAGAACTTGTTTTTGCTACTTTTCGAAACTTATTTTGGTTTTTGCATAAAAACTTGAAAATGATTAAGGCACCTAAGATTCGATCACCAAAGAAAAGTAGCCTACCCAACATCAATTATTTACTAGTTGCCTATTTTGAAGCCTATAAAAGCATTCTTTTTGTAAGACACATCATCCTTAACCATGCCTAGATGAATAAGTTATCTTACCTAGATCTATTGAGTTAGTAGAACAAGAATTGTAAAAGAGATGTGGTATGTCAAGTTGAAGGGGATGAAAATATAAAGAAAAGTTGGAGGATTTGTCATAAAAAAAAAAGAAAAGTTGTAAATTGTTGAGTTGTGAATGGGTGAAAGGTGTTGGTAGAAATAAAGTATAGGCCTGTGATATATGGCCTCATACTAATATAATTTCAAAAAAAAATTTAAAAAAATTAAAAAAAATTTAAAAAAAAATCTCTTAGAACAATGCAAGTTGCTCTACTAATCCTTTAGAATTTTGTATTCCTTTTCCTTTATTGTTTAAACCCGCACCCATGGCCCCATTACAACCTATATAAGACATTTTGATCCAAGTAGTGTGCAAATCATTGGTGTGAAGATGTAGTAGCAAGATCAAGCATATGGTTTCATCCAAGGAATGAAAATTGTCACGAGATCTAATTTGAAAATTTCATGTTAATGAGAGCTATATTTTTTTTGGGAGTGTATGCCATGGTGAGATTTTGGAGATGAAATATAGTTGAGCTTGCTAACCTTAATCATGAGTATGTTGCATAGGCATTGGCCACACTACTATTTTATATTCAAGTTGAGTATTCTTGTGAATAAGTAATTAACATTTAAATTAAAAATTGTTTAGACCTATCTTAATGCTTGTTCTAACCTTGACACTAACAGTAGCAAGTTCTCTGAGGTAAAAGTTTGGAGGGTCAAGATGTTCAAACGATGCTTGTAGTCTATTTTGCTTGAGGACAAGCAAAAGCTAAGTTTGGGGGTATTTGATAAATCCAATATATCCACATTTTGGAGCAATAATCTGAATGCAATTAAACAGTTGAATTCTCTATATGTGGTAATTTACTCTTCTTTTTTCTTTTCCATAGGAAACAGCCTGAAATCAACTAAACGAAGCAGATTCAAGACTAATCCAGCACTGGAGGATGATACACTGGATGAAGAACTTAAATTTAACATCAAAACAATTGCTGCAAAACACAAGTCGACTGGTCCTTCAACGACAGTCGACCGAACAGAGGGGTTGAGTTTCCGAAGCCGCGCAGTACAATCGTCTTACTCCAAAAGACAGTCGACTTGACTAAATGGAATTGAATCTCCAGAGTTCACAGCACAGTCGACTTATTCTAACACCAGTCGACTGGCATTCAGCGGGAGTTAAAAGGATAAAAATAGTTGAAGATTCATCCTCATCCAAATCCGAATCAAAGTGAGCTGCTAAAATCCAGGAAACAGATATGGGATAACTGCAAATAACAACTTCCCAATAAATCAAGTTAGAGACCCGGGTTTGGCAAGTAAGAAAATCGACTCAGTCCTATGCGTGAAGAGATAAGAATCAGGAACTTAAGATCTGCAGATGTGGGCAAAAGAGACTATAAAAAGGCTGGAATACACCGAAGACATCATCTCTGAAAATATATCTCTAAATCATGGGACATCAACCAATCTGATAGTGACAATCAGATCAAGAGATAAAGAAGAGAAGGAATCAACGAAGGAAGATCAAGTACAATCAAACAAAGGAGGAGATCGAGTGCACTGAAAGGGAGAACAAGTCGACTTAGAAGCAGTTCAAGTCGACTTCAAGGATGAATATCATAATAATCAGTGTTACTTTTTCTTCTCTCTAGTTTTTGTTTTAATTGTTAGAGTCATGAATTCTATATATTTAATCAATAAAAGTTGTATTATGTGCAACTAATTTCATTGTTGGGCTGATTGAAACCGTAGTCATGTAATGTTTATAATCTTCTAATAACACTACTTTCATCACTTATTGATTAAGCCTGGTTGTATTGATAAAAATTTATAATATGAAGCAACAATTGATAGAAAGTTCTTAGGAGCAGTCGACTGAGAGTGACAGCAAGTCGACTGATCTGAAGAACCTGATATTATCAAGTTTGTGGATTATAAAAGTGACTCTGTTATATGAGTATAGAGATGACCCATATCCTATGCTCATAACTTGTAACACAGGAATCATTTAGGTTCTTGGTTTAATCAACTTAGAGGATCTAGATATGATACCAATTTCTAGAACTTTGAGTGTTTGTTCATTTCCATTGTTCCTATGCTTTCTTCAAGTGCAACTTAGTAGATACCATGCTAAATACTTAAGGAAAGAAACGAATTAGAGTAGATACCATGCCTAATTCTTGGCTTAGGGAAATCTTAACTTTAAGGAGTAGATACCATGCCCTTAAAGGAACAAACATGAGTGATTGGAGTAGTGTAGAAGGTGAAACAACATTCTTGACTACAGGTGGAAATCAAGCCCAACTACTTTAATAGATATTTGTGATTCAAATTGAGAACTACTTGATCTAGTTTTAAATCTTTTCTTTTTCCTTTCAAAATATACTTTAGAACAAAACTTTATGATTTGCATTTTCTTTTTGATTATTGATTAGTGAGTTAATTTCTACAATCTTTGTGGGATCGACCCTTGCTTTTCACTACGCTTCTATAAACGATTCGTACACTTGCGAGGTTTTAATTTGTTTCTAGTTTATCTGTTTATTTAGATAGCTGAGACTTACAACATTATACTAACAGTACAAATGAATGTGTCAAGTATAGTGTCATATGGCAACTAACAGTGTTCAGTAACAGTAAGCTCAGTATATCAGTGTAACAGTATAACAGTATCAGTCCAACAGTATCAGTCTAACAGTATCAGTCTAACAGTATCATTCTAATAGTATCAGTCTTATGTTCTTACAGTCTTGTGTGTATTACTAACTAGGTAGTACTTCATGCGCGCACCCCAAAATATAACACATGGTTGCTACAACAAATAGTTTCGCTTTTAGATTTCATAGTGGACCATAATGGGGCTGTGTACTCAGGTATCAGTAACAGTAGCAGTAGCAGTAAAAATAACAGTAACAGTAGCAGTAAAAGTAACAGTAACAGTAACAGTATGGAATACTAGTTCCCTTCCAAGTACACGTTTCCATATTTTCCACTAATAGATCTTCCCTTAAGAAACCCCGGCTTGATCACTTTTATTATGGTTATCAACAGACATGATAGTGAATGAAATAGTGTCAAACTAACATGTTATAATCATTATTAGGTCCAGGGAAACAAATAAATAAGCATAGATGATATACGGTCACATAAACGAGCAAAACAGTGTATGTTCATATTCAGGACAATATGACAGTACAGTACTAAAACAGTGATTCCCGTTACTACAGAAAGCCAAATCTGAATCCGTTGAAGAACCTAGAAAATAGACTTCCACACAAATCCAGCAATTATATATAAGCTATATAGTATTTCACAAAATTATAACTCAAAACTGATTTGAATCCAGAAAATACGTTCAGCCAGAAATCAGTAAATCGTATTCAAAGTCAGAAAAACAGCATTAAAACTCCTTAAATAAATCCAGGAAAAATATGGAGTAACCCCCTATATTTCTAGTATCAGAATATAAAGTTTCATAATATTCCAGTAAAATTAGTTCAGTCAACAAAAATCAGAAAACATCAAGAAACGATAGTTTGGCAAATCTGGAATTCCCAACACTGCTGTACGAAAACTATGATATCTCGCAAACTGTGAAACAAAATTCAAATCCGCCAAAGGGAGATGAAAATAGACAAAATAAGCTAACTTTCATACTTCATAAATATTTTCCATACAGTAAAAGAAAATCGGCTGAAAATACGATTCTTTACATAACAGCAAGCAAAATACAGCAAATATAGCTTTCATAAACAAGTATGAAACGGCGTATAAAACTCATCAATAAAATCCACCAAAATTCTGGGTAATCCCCAGATAGGTATAAAAATACTGTACAAAGGTTCAGATCAAAAAAAATATTTAAGACTAGTATCAAAATAGTTTAATCATCAAAATCATCAAGAACGAAATCTGGAAATTGAATACACGTCTGTAGTAAAATAGTCATAACTCACTCATACGAAAACGAAATCGATCAGGGTCAGAGAGTTTAGAAAGAAGACGGATTTCTGTATAATTCATGTCTAATAAAAAAATTAAGAATTCTGACCTAAATAGGATCTAAAATACAAATAAAAACTGATCACCGACAAATACAGATTTTCTCTTGAAAACAAAACCAACATAAACCACACGAAACTCGTTCCAGCCACAATCAAACATGGTAAAAAGTCTACTAAGTATCCAAATATCATGAAATAGAGTATATAACATATTCACACCTATCATATCACATGGATCTCATCAAACACATAATTTTACCTAATTATCTCACATATATGAATAGATCAAGAACGGTCAAACCTAATTGTTTTCATGTTGATTTTTGTGTCGTGAGGCAACTATGATCAATAGCACTATAGAGACAAAACCCATCAAAAATAACACACACACGAGTTGTCTCTAGAATCCAACTACAATATAAGCGGTATTTTTGACTTGTATCATACAAAGGAATTTGAGTACAAGTTACTTGCCTTAACCGAAGACAAAAACGAAGAACACCAAGAATAACACGAATGAATTCCCGGGCAACGAACCTGATATGGATAAAAATGAGGTTAAATCGGAACTGTCCAAATCGGGCACGAATCTTGAAGCCCAGGGATAAAACGGTAATTTCACCTACCAATGGGTCTGAAGCGGGTACTGGTTCTCCTCCTCGAAGACCCACTAACCCGCGATCGGATCCACCTCAACTGGGTGCGGGTTTCAACCTGCAGCAAACCCGGTCCAGAAAGGATAGAATTAGGGTTTTTGATTAAATCTTAATCAACGGCCCTGATTCATATGTATCCTTTCACTGGGGATTAGGGATTACATTCCTTATCTAACCACAGGGATCACATTCCTAATCTAATTCCAGCGGCGCCTATAAATACCCCCGATCCATCTCCATTAAGAGGTAATCAATCTTTTGCCAGTTTTACGCTATTTCATAATCACTTCTGATTACTGACTTGAGCGTCGGAGGGTGCGTCGCCGGGAACAACCCCGGTGTCTTGCACTTTTTGCAGGTGTACGGCGGGAGTCAGCATCAAACTCCGGCGGAACAGGTAACAGGTTTGCTATTCAAAGTTTCCTAAGAATCCACAAATACTATCTGTTTGCCCCCACACCAGATTCAGCGGCAACAGATTGGCGCCGTCAGTGGGAAAGAACGAATAGCAGCCTCCCCTCTTCCCGTTGGTCAGATCTCCTCCAGCCATGCCTCCTAGGAAATCCAGATCCAGAGGGTCCAACCGAGGACCCAACCCCGATCAGCAACAGGAAGTCCCCCCTCAACCAGCTCAATAGCAGGGGCAACTTCCGCCTCAAGCCGAGGACCCTCTCTAACAGGACCTGCCTCCCCCTCAGAATCAACAACCTCCTAAGGGTCCTAACCCGCAGAAACAACCTCTCCATCCAGACCACGTCTCCATCCACAATGCCTCTTCGGATTCTATGGCCTCCCACAATCCCCGAGCCTTCGACCTTCGCAACACCGTCCTCAATCGGCAGAAGGATGAGAATCTTCGCCGCCGTCTGGATGAAAAGCAGGCCCGAGAGGGAGCCTCCCGCCAACACCATCCGGATGAGCGATCTCCTCACCGCCGAGACTACAGAAGGTCCCCTATCCGAAGGGGGCGGAGAGAGTCCCTCGAGCATCACAGGAGAAGACCCCATTCCCCTGCCGGTCGGCAACATCATAGGAACGATGAGGCACCCATCACCCGTGCCGAGTTCCAGCAGTTCCAAGCAACCTTCCTATAAGCTCTTAATCTCCGTCCCAACACCAATGCTCCAAGGATTCCCTCTCCTCCTCCGGTCCGAAGTCCTCGCCGACGGTCCCCAACTCCTCCTCCAGCTCCTAGCAACTCCAGGCACATGCCAAGTCCTTGCCGCTCCAGGAGCTACCGTCGTCGTAGCCCCCTCTCTCCTTCGTACGAAGACGAGTCTAGAGGCTCGGCTGATTACCGTCGAAGGGATGACGCAGTCTACCGCCGTCTCCACGAAATGGAGAGGCGCTTGGGTCAGTTAGACCGAGAAGAAGAGCTTAGAGGAAGGACCCTTTGTCCTAGTCGACCTCCTTTTTCCCGAACCATAATGGATGCACCCGTACCAATCGGCTTTAAGCCTCCTCAATTCGAGACCTATTCTGGGGAGACTGACCTCGTCGATCACATCGAAAGCTTCAAGACCCTCATGCTCATCCATCAAGCTTCCGATGCTCTGCTCTGCAAAACCTTCCCCGCAACTCTCAAGGGTCCGGCTCGAGAATGGTACTCTCGCCTTGCCCCTTCCTCAATATTCTCCTTCGAGCAATTTGAGACACTCTTCATCACCCACTTCGTGAGTAGCTGCAAAACTGAGAAGACCAGCAGTCCAGCATTTCGCTACTCTACCTCCACTAGAAGAAGGGTGAGAAGCTGAGAGATTATGTGAAAAGGTTCACAGCTGAAGCCAGGTCCATAGCATCCCTCGACCAGTAGGTCGCTGTAGCAGCATTTCAATCCAATGTCCTCAACTCCAGCCTCCGCTCCTCCCTCGCCAAGAAGCCCCCACAGAACTTCTCTGACCTCCTCCTCCGGAGCGAAAAGTATATTCGGGCCGAAGAAGCTGAGCACCGCCCCAACTTGGAGGGGTCTTCCTCCGGGTCTAAGAGAAAGGGAACAGAAAATGAAGGAGCCAAGAAGCTCCAGAAGGATAATGGCGGCCAGCGCCGACCTCCCCCCAGATTCGAGAAATTTACTCCTCTCACTACCAATGTCTCCACCATTCTAATGGAAGTTGAGAAGGAGGGGGTCATACCTCCTGCTCCGAGGATGAACACCCCCGCCAAGAAGAGGGATAAAGAGAAGTGGTGCCGTTACCACCGGGACCATGGCCACGACACCAATGATTGTCGGGCCTTGAAGAATGAGATAGAAGCCCTCATCCAGAGGGGGCAGCTGACCAGATTCGTGAGAAAGGACCGAGCCGACCTTTCCCCCTGCCTCGGGGGGCTAATAAGCATCCTGAACGCGATGAAACGCCCGACTTCGAAGAGGAGCGTGTCCTACACCTCATTCATGGGGGCCCAATGGGGGGCTCCTCAAACTCCTCTCGAAAGGCGTTCATTAGGAAAGTCAATTCGGTTCGTGCCACCCCTCCTCCTAAAGGCCTCGGAGTGCCCGTCAGACGAAGATCTTGAAGGTGTCCGCACCCCCCATTGTGACACACTCGTCATCAATCTCCATATGGCGAACTTCAAGGTGGAGAGGATCCTAGTGGACAATGGCAGCTCTGTTAACATCCTCTTCCTCGCTGCCTTCAAAGGCCTCAAATTATCCCGAGACCGACTCAAGCCCGCCGGCTATACGCTCCATGGGTTCACGGGAGTGCCAGTGACTATTGAAGGGGTGATCACCCTGGACGTAACCGCTGGCAAAACTCCTACTACCCGAACGGAGTCGATGGACTTTATGGTCGTGGATGTCCCTGCAGCTTACAACGTCATTTAGGGTCAGCTCGGCCTTGCTGCCCTTGAAGCCGTCCCCTCCGCCTATCACCTCAAGATGAAATTCCCTACCCGGGCAGGAGTAGGGGAAGTAAAAGGCAATCAGGAAACGGCCCGCAAGTGCTAGATGACCTCTACCCTTGGTCCAGTCCTCTCCCTCGAAACTCTGGAAATCCCCCAAGATATTGCCCGACCAACGTCCGAGCCGGTGGATGAGTTGAAGGAAGTGCTCTTCTCTGAGCAGGATCCAACCCGAAAGTTCTTTGTTAGAAAGACCCTCCCATCCACCCTATGCTCCGACATAGTTCAGTGCATCCAAAGGAACCGAGACGTCTTTGCTTGGTCAGCTGCAGACATGCCCGGAATTTCCGAAGAGCTCTTGGTCCACCATCTCAGCGTTGCTCCGGGGTCCAAACCGGTCCAACAGAAGAAGCGCAAGTTCGCCCCCGAACGACAGCTAGCTATAAAATAGGAGGTGGACAAGCTCTTGAAGGCCCGGTTCATACAAGAGGTGAACTATCCCGAATGGTTGTCGAATGTAGTAATGGTGAAGAAGTCCAATGGGACCTGGAGGATTTGCATCGATTTTACCGATCTCAACAAGGCTTGCCCCAAGGACCCCTTCCTTCTTCCAAGTATTGACACTTTGATTGACGCCACTTCGGGTCATGAACTCCTCAGCTTCATGGACGCCTTCTCAGGCTACAACCAGATCCGGATGTTTCCCTCAGATATCCTGAAGACCTCATTTGTGACCGACCAGGGCCTCTACTACTACAGGGTTATGCCCTTCGGTTTGAAGAATGCAGGCGCCACTTATCAACGCCTCGTCAACAAGGTTTTCCAAGCGCAAATCGGCCGGAATATGGAGGTATATGTTGACGACATGCTTGTAAAAAGCATCTGAGGTGCCGATCATGTGACCGACCTACAGGAGGCGTTCGATGTTCTGAGAAAGCACAACATGAGACTCAACCCGAACAAGTGTGCATTTAGAGTCTCGTCAGGAAAGTTACTCGGCTTCATGGTCAGCCAACGAGGAATTGAAGCTAATCCTGAGAAAATCAAGGCCATATTAGACATGGCCCCTCCCAAGAACGTTAAGGAAGTTCAGAGGCTAACAGGCCGCCTAGCCGCCATAGGGCATTTTCTCTCGAAGTCCAGGGAGAAATGCCTCCCCTTCTTCAAGGCCCTCAGGGGGGCTAAAGTTTTCAAATGGGGTCAACAGCAACAGGAGTCATTCGACCAACTCAAGGATTACCTCTTCAATCCTCCTCTCCTCTGCAAACCAATCCCGGGTGAACCCAACTACCTCTACCTGGCAGCCTCCCACCAGACCCTCAGCGCCGTTTTAGTAAGGGAAGAAGACCGGGCTCAAAAGCCCATCTACTATGTGAGCAAGGTACTTCGGGATGCCGAGCTCCGCTACCCGAGGATAGAAAAGATGGCTTATGCCCTAGTGATTGCCGCAAGGAAGCTCCGCCCATATTTTCAGTCCCATTCGGTGGTCGTTCTTACCGACCAACCACTGAAGCAAGTGCTCCACAAGCCAGAGACCTCCGGTCGCCTTATGAAGTGGTCTATCGAGCTGAGCCAGCATGATATAACGTATCAGCCTCAGACCGCGATCAAGGCTCAGGCCTTAGCAGAGTTCATAGTTGAAAGTACCATCCCCGAGTTCAGCCAAGCAATGAAGGGACCACCTGTCTGGTCGGTCTATGTAGATGGATCCTCCTATAATGAGGGAAGCGGAGCCGGGGACATTCTGGTAGGCCCAGATGACTTCGTCCTCCAACACTCCCTCCGTATCAACTTCAAGGCCTCTAACAATGAAGCAGAATACGAGGCACTCATAGCCGGCCTTGGAATGGCTCGCAATGCAGGGGCGCAACGCCTCCGGATCTTTACCGACTCTCAGCTGGTCGTAAATCAGGTCCTCGGCGAGTATGAAGCACGTGATGACCGGATGGTTAAGTAATTAGCCAAGGTCAGGAGCCTCATGGCACTATTTGAAGAAGCCCTCATCCAACGAATCCCCCGAGAAGAAAATGCCCAGGCCGATGCCCTCTCCAAGCTAGCCTCTTCCTCCCTCCAAGGTCTCGAGCAGACCGTCTTGATAGAGGTCCTCCTGAAGCCAAGTATAGAGGATGAAACTTCCGATTCTATGGAGTCTTTACCTGTCCTGCTACAAGATGACTGGATGAAACCCCTCGTTGAGTTCCTGAGGGATGGGCTCCTCCCAGAAGATCCTAAGGAAGCCCACCGAGTAAGAACCCGAGCAGAGCGATACACACTTATCGAGGGCATCCTGTACAAGTGCTCCTTCACACAGGTAGACGGCAGGCCTTATTTGAGATGCCTCTCCCCCGAACAAGCTCACTACGCACTGCAAGAACTTCACGAGGGCATCAGCGGGGCACATTCAGGGTCCAGATCCTTAGCTCGCAAAGTGTTGAATTATGGATATTTCTGGCCCACTCTTCTACAAGACGTCGAACGACACGTTCGGTAATGCATCTCATGTTAGAAGTACTCCAACATCCGTCGCCTCCCACAAGCTCCACTCACTTCCCTATCAAGTCCAATCCCTTTCGCAATGTGGGGGATGGATTTACTAGGGCCATTTCCACCAGCTCCCGGCCAGTTCAAATTCTTTGTCGTGGCAATCGACTACTTCTCAAAATGGATAGAGGCCGAGCCCTTGGCCACGATCACCGAGAACAAGGTAGTTCAGTTCTTTTGGACGAACGTAATCTGCCGATTCGGCGTCCCTCGGGTCCTCATAACAGACAACGGAACCCAGTTTACCTGGACTGCCTTCCGAGCTCTATGTGAAGACCTCACCATCCAACACCGATTCTCCTCCGTTTCCCATCTACAATCGAATGGCCAAGTGGAGAATGCTAACAGACAGATCCTCTACGGTATTAAGAAGAGGTTGGATAAATGCTCTAAAGGCTTATGGGTCGATCAGCTCCCTAACGTGCTGTGGAACTACCGCACTACAAAACGGACCCCCGCAGGCGAGAGTCCATTCAATCTCACCTATGGGTCCGAGGCTATGATCCCCCTAGAAGTCGATATACCCTCTCCTCGTCTAATGGCTTATGAAGAAGAACAGAATGCCAGAGAGCTCCGAGCAAATCTAGACCTGATTGATGAGATCCGAGAAAGAGCTGTCATTCATCAACAAAGCTAAAGAAGAAGGATCAAGTTGGCATACAACAAGAGAGTCCGTCCTACCGACCTCAAAGAAGGGAACTTGGTCCTCAGAAAGTTAGCCATCTCTTTCCCCGGACAGAAGAGCAAATTGGCTCCAAATTGGGACGGACCCTATAAGATCGCCAAAGTGGTTCGGCCCGGGACATACAAACTAGAAGACCTCGAAGGCAGAGAGATCCCTAGGACTTGGAATGCCGACCATCTTTTGAAATACCAAGAGAGAGCACTAACGCCTCTCTAAGTATTCTGGGATGTCGAACCGTTCCTCTCCTTTTACTTGTATTTTTTACTTTATTTCTCTCTTGTAATAACGGCTTGCAACTTTAGAAGCAGCCGACCATTAGTCATCAATAAAGAAAGCTTTTTCATATTTTACTTATAAAAATTGTTTGCATCTCTCTGCTTTTACTCTTCACTCTAACGATGGTTCGGAGTCCAACACTTGGCTCGATCCTACTTCGCAAGTTCGCTCTTAAGCGAGCCAGAAGTAGGTTGCCATTCGGAACTGCTCCCACAACCGTTGAACAACTCTAACGATGGTTCGGAGTCCAACACTTGGCTCGATCCTACTTCACAAGTTCGCTCTTAAGCGAGCTAGAAGTAGGTGGCCATTCGAAACTGCTCCCACAACCGTTGAACAACTCTAACGATGGTTCGGAGTCCAACACTTGGCTCGATCCTACTTGGCAAGTTCGATCTTAAGCGAGCTAGAAGTAGGCTGCCATTCGGAACTACTCCCACAACCGTTGAACAACTCTAGCGATGGTTCGGAGTCCAACACTTGGCTCGATTCTACTTCGTAAGTTCGCTCTTAAGTGAGCTAGAAGTAGGTCGCCATTCGGAACTGCTCCCATAACCGTTGAACAACTCTAACGATGGTTCGGAGTCGAACACTTGGCTCGATTCTACTTTGCAAGTTCGCTCTTAAGTGAGCCAGAAGTAGGTCGCCATTCGAAACTGCTCCCACAACCGTTGAACAACTCTAACGATGGTTCGGAGTCCAACACTTGGCTCGATCCTACTTCGCAAGTTCGCTCTTAAGCGAGCCAGAAGTAGGTCGCCATTCGAAACTGCTCCCACAACCGTTGAACAACTCTAACGATGGTTCGGAGTCCAACACTTGGCTCGATCCTACTTCGCAAGTTCGCTCTTAAGCGAGCTAGAAGTAGGTCGCCATTCAGAACTGCTCCCACAACCGTTGAAAAACTCTAACGATGGTTCGGAGTCCAACACTTGGCTCGATCCTACTTCACAAGTTCGATCTTAAGCAAGCTAAAAGTAGGTTGCCATTCGAAACTGCTTCCACAACCATTGAACAACTCTAACGATGATTCGGAGTCCAACACTTTGCTCGATTCTACTTCGCAAGTTCGCTCTTAAGCGAGCTAGAAGTAGGTCGCCATTCGGAACTGCTCCCACAACCGTTGAACAACTCTAACGATGGTTCGGAGTCCAACACTTGGCTCGATTCTACTTCGCAAGTTCGCTCTTAAGGGAGCCAGAAGTAGGTCGCCATTCGGAACTGCTCCCATAACCGTTGAACAACTCTAACGATGGTTTGGAGTCAACACTTGGCTCGATTCTACTTCGCAAGTTCGCTCTTAAGCGAGCTAGCAGTAAGTCGCCATTCGGAACTGCTCCCACAACCGTTGAACAACTCTAACGATGGTTCGGAGTCCAACACTTGGCTCGATTCTACTTCGCAAGTTCACTCTTAAGCGAGCTAGAAGTAGTTCGCCATTCAAAATTGCTGCCACAACCGTTGAACAACTCTAACGGCGAGTTCGGAGTCCAACGCTCGGCTCGACTGCACTCCATAAGTGTCTCGAACCGAGCGGACGAGGAACGGACCTCCACATATGGAGAAAAATTCTGCCGAACCAACTTCACCATTAGATCATCTCAGAATGCGTGCTAGAACTTGATGAACGGATTGGATCGTGCCATGTATCCACAAAATGACAAGATAGTGTTTTCTCGAAACTCGTGCCTCTCGCCTCGTGATTCGTGCCACGATCGTGATCGACCGTCTAGATTGAACCACGTGGTTCGGGTTTGAAATCCGAGCTACCACACCACCGAAGTGCAAAGTTGCCTCGGTATACTCTGAACGAGAGCTAAAGTTCTATAGCTAAGGCAAGAGTTCTACGGCTAGAACGCTCGAGTTAACTAACTACTGGTTCTTGTGGTTCGTTTCAAAAGAATGACAACTGCGGCACAGCAATGGGCAGACGAACTTCGATTTCATTAAAACAACTTGGTAAATTTACAAGGCAAGAAGTTACAACAAAAATAAAAAATACAACGGATGATGCAAGAAATCAAAAGCTTAATACAACTTGTTCAGCGCCTCCTCGGGATGGGGACATTCCGATTCAGAGACACTCGGGGTTTTCGTCTCTTCATCTCCGAGCTCATCTCTAGGCCGACGAACAGGGACGCCTTTTCGCCACTAACCCTAACAGTGGCTCCGACCGTGGCTCCGCTCGAGCTAATAGCTACACCGCTTTGCGCATCGGCCGCGGTATGGCCTGTGGCGGGAGGACGAGTCGCGAGCTCGTAGAAGGAAATGCCTCGTTCGCACTCCTCGCGCGTACATGAGGTGCTGCGGACGTTGGCCTTCGCTGGCTGAGGCCTGAGACGAGCGACCTCCTCCTCGAGCTCGACGATCCTATCTTTCAAGGTGTCTTCCTTCACCGATATCTTTAGCCGAGGAAGTTTTGCCGAACCCGGGTATTCAGCACTGTCGGAGATGATGCAACGCAGATGGGTCACCTCGATGCTTTTGTCAACTATAACCCTCTGCAGCTGCTCGACCTTATTCGCGAGCTCATCTCGCTCGGCCAGCACCGAGGCCAGCTCTTCCCCCTTCGTCGAGAGCTCCTCCTCAACTATCCGTAAGTGGTGCACCTCGGTCAGCAGCTCGCTATTCTTCTTCTCCACATTGAGCGACACTCTCCTGATCAGCTCGATCTCACCCTCGAGGCGAGCCTCGTAAGACTGCTTAAATAGTTCAGCACGATGCCGAGCTACTGTGGTGTCTAGAGCATGAACGAGGATCTGAAAGACGAGCACATCACATTCAAAGACTAAAAGTCCGAGCCAAACACTTAGACAAATTTGAAGTAAGAATTTCATTCATAAAGAAGAGGTGGTGGCCAGTCCGCAAAAAGGCATTACATTCTAAAAAAGAAAAAACAAAATTACAAATGACGAGGAGATCAGGGGCCCACCTGCGTCGTCGGCTCGACCACAGGCGCCTCGCCAGACGGCCCCTCATTCCCCGTCACCCCGGCCCGAGGGTCGGTCACCACAGCCTCAGCGACCACCTCATCCTCGTCTTCGCCTTCCTCGTCTTCGCCTTCCTCCTCTTTGCCATCTGCCGCAGCTCTGGGCCACAGCCTATATACGACCTGCTGAAAGCCCAGGACGCGGTCCTGGACGTGGTCGAGCGCGCTCTCGTAGGACTTCTCCATGTTCGAGGCCATGTGCGCCTTCGCCTCGGCCTCGACTTCGGCCCTGATCACCGCCGCCACAGCGTCTTTCTCTGCCTTCGCCTCGCAAGGGCCTTCGCAGACGCCGCCAGCTCCTCGGCGGCCTTGGCGACTTTGGCAACCTCCTCAGCAAGCTGCCCCTTCACTCGCTCCAGGTCCGCCTCAAGGTCGGCGACTCGGACCTCCAAGCCATTCGCGCGTCTCTTCTCTGCCTCGAGCTGCCGAACCGCCCTCACCTTGTCCGCCCTGTCCTTATCACTGGTGGACTTCAACTCCTTCTCCTGTTTGGCGAACGCTTGAAGGAGATG
Source organism: Hemerocallis citrina (assembly GCA_017893485.1). Lineage (NCBI taxonomy): Eukaryota > Viridiplantae > Streptophyta > Magnoliopsida > Asparagales > Asphodelaceae > Hemerocallis > Hemerocallis citrina. Next base: position 134,581,522 of record CM030363.1, read on the forward strand.
GCCGAAGTGACAAGTGGCCTGCCGAAGGAAAAAGAGAGTAAGAACAAAGTAAAAGCCGAATGGCAGACTTAAGAAATTCTCAAGAAAAAAAGTATGCAAAACTTACCGACACGAGCGACCGAGCAACTTCATAGGTGTCGTCGCCAACCGTCCCCGCCTTCAGAGCAGCTCGATCCTTCGGGGTCGCCAAGTGCTTGACGGCTTGCATGCACATCTGTGAGTCCCCGAGGAAGCCGTCGTGGTTCTTGACTCGCCAGTCCGGGAAGAACAGCTTCTTGTGCTGCTCGGTCAGGATCACCTCGGCCTGAGGGGTCAGGGGCGGAGCCTGGAGCGACAGTGCCGCCGAAATGTCGAAGGCCTCATCGGACGTGGCAGATGCAGCAGGAGCTGAGGGGTCGGCGGCAATAACCACCACTGGCGAGGGGACCTCAGCAACGGTGGGAGGCGGAGCAACTGCCGAAGGAACCTTAGAGGGCCGACCGGACGAACCCGTCGTGCTCGGCCTCTTCCTCTTCATTCCGTCGGTGACTTTGCCTCGCTCGTTCATCATCCCCAGGAAGTCCATCTTCGGCGCTTTTGTTCCAAACAACAATCAAACAGCAAGTTAGCAAAACGAGCTAAAAACTTAGAAAAAAATATATTACGAGATGTCAGGAGCGTACTCAGGTCGATCAGACTAAGGCCTGACCCGTGTAGCACCTCCTCGGTCATTTCCCTCTAGCTCAACATTGGGAGGGCCATGATCTTCCGCACCACTTCCTCCTCAGCCGCAGTCAGTACCGGGTCGACCCTCGCAAACTTTGGCACCTCTGCTTTCCACTGAGTCGGAATCTTCAGCATCGAGGGCTCCCTCAACAAAAAGAACTTCTTATTTCCAACCTTTGATCGAGTCCGGGTTCTCTATAATCCGAACGCCTTTCCCTGGCGACAGGTAGTAGCGATGCTCGGTCTTGTGCATCCGGTGAACCCGATACATGCTCCGCAGGATCGTCAGGTCTGGCTCGACCTCGGTGTTGCGGCACTGCAGCAAGAAGGCGTTCACGTGGCGCCAGGTGTTCGGCATGAACTGGGTCGGCGCAAGGCAGTACCACCCGAGGACCTGTAGAACGAAGGGGTGCAGAGGAAAGCGCAATCCAACGTTCAGCGAGTCGTAGTCGAACATACACATATCCGACGACGACAGTTTGGAGTTCGCTCGCATCCCAGGGCCGGGGAGAATCAGCATGTACTCCGGAGGGATGGCGAACCCTTTTCTGATCCGGAGCAGGTCCCTCTTGCATAACACCGATGCAATCTCGTCCACCTCGGTGGTCAGAACCGGGTTGTTCTCCTCGTAGACTTCCGACCGACCTATGATCGCCTTCTTCATAAGGTCACCCTCGTATTGCCTGACTCCGGCATGGCCGGACAGTACACAAGGGTACCGGCCTGACTCAGGGGCTTGCCTCGGGGTCTCCACAATCTCCTCGACTACAGGAGATCAGGCCACTACCTCCTCCTTCTTCTTCTTCTTCGCCTCGGCCACGGACGGCTTGGCCACCTGCTTCCCCTTTCTTCGGATCTCCATTCGCCTCCTCTCCTCGGTGCCACTATCGCCCGAGGACGAGGCCTCACTCCCCGAGTCTACCCTTGACATCTCCAAAAAAAGCTAAGGCAAATAAACAGACCTTGATGTGACGTGTCCTTGAAGTGACGTTCACGGTCGGAATTACTTCGCCGGAAATCGCCTGGTCCACGCGACAGCTAACGCAACCGCCTTGGAAGCAAAAATCGCCGCTAGCAGAGCACGCAGAGAGTAAAAGTGAAAACTTGGAGTAAAAAGTGAGAAATGAGCTTTGGAGTGGGGGAGTGAGAACTTATAACTACAATGCGATGTTTGGGCTTCCTTAGGCTTTTAAAAGCCCACTAAGAGAAGCCAAAGCGCCAAATCGGAAAGCTGCGACGTTTCAAAACAAAAACTCTTCAAATCGCTTAAGTCCATGACCCGGCCACCGGTGTGCATAGCCGAGCTACCGAACAGCTTGGCTAAGCAACCGATCTACTGGGTCAGGGAAGGCGACGATTTAGAACCAGGACTCTCCAGAACGTCTAACTTCATTCCTCGGAAAACAACACCTCGATCTGCCACCAAACCGAGGGGACGAGGAACCGACCTCCACATATGGAGAAAAATTATGCCGAGGCCGAGTCACCATCGGATCGTCCCAAAATTCGTGTCAAAACTCGATGGACGGTTTAGATAGCGCCACGCTCACAAAACGACAAAATAATGTTTTCTCGTGATCTGAACCCCGTCCTCGTGATTCACGCCGTGATGGACGCTCCAGATCTGGCCACGCGTACCTTCCGAGCCTCCGGCCACCGGTATGCCTAGCCGAGCTACCGAATAGTTTGGCTAAGCAACCGAGCTACTGAGTTGCAGGGTGACGACGGTCCAAAGCCAGAACTCTTCAAAGCACCTAACTCCATTCCTCGGCAAACAACACCTCGATCTGCCATCGAACAACTATTCCAACTGAACCAAGGGGACGAGGAACCGACCTCCACCTATGGAGAAAAATTCTGCCGAGGCTGAATTACCGTCGGATCGTTCCAAAATTCGTGTCAAAACTCGATGGACGGTTCAGATAACGCCACGCCCACAAAATGACAAAATAATATTTTCTCGTGAGCTGAACCCCGTCCACGAGATTTGCTCCGTGATGGACCCTCAGGATCGCACCACGTTGCTCGGCAGATCCTAAGGCTCCGTGCCAAGCTGCGGAACTGCCGAACCGAGGGGACGAGGAACCGACCCTCACATATGGAGAAAAATTCCGCCGACCCTCCTCAGCCGTTGGATCTTGTCAAAAAACGTGCTCGACGTGATGGACGGCTCAGATCTTGCCACGTTCACTAAACGACAAGATAGCGTTTTTTGGGGATCCACACTGAGATGGACGCTCAGGATCTTGCCACGTAGTTCGGCAGATTCTGAGCTAAATGATGAGCTACTGAACAGCTGGTCCGGACCACCGAGCCCCTAATACAGTAGATAAGGAATTGAGCCACCGGAGCGCTCAGCCGAGCTAACGAACTGCTTGGTCGAGCCTTCGAGCTACTAGGTCGAACCGAACATCCTGGCAGAGTACTTATTCGGCCCACAATGCCGAACTGCCGAGCCGAGGGGACGAGGAACCGACCCTCACATATGGAGAAAATTTCCGCCGACCCTCCTCAGCCGTTGGATCTTGTCAAAAAACGTGCTCGACGTGATGGACGGCTCAGATCTTGTCACGTTCACTAAACGACAAGATAGCATTTTTTGGGGATCCGCGCTGAGATGGACACTCAGGATCTCGCCACGTAGTTCGGCAGATTCCGAGCTAAGTGTCGTGCTGCCGAGCCGAGGGGACGAGGAACCGACCCTCACATACGAAGAAACTATCTACCGAGCAACCTGGATCATCCGATCGCCCAGAAAAACGCGCTCGACGCTGATGGAGGGCTCAAATCGCGCCACGCCATAAATCGGTATTAAAAATTAATTTTTATTTATTTTAATCGGTTTATTTATTTAAAAATTGCGAAAAAATTACTAAAAATTCGGAAAAATTAACTAAAGATTCTAGGAAATAATTATAAATTCGGGGGTATATTTTTGAGCCCCTGAACGAACAATTATTGCCTAGAACGTGTTGTTAAGACCCCCGAACGACAGGTTAACACATCGCAAAATTAAATAAATAATCCGAAAAAATAGATAAAAATCACCAAACATACAGAAAAGCTCAAGAACAGCTTAGAGTACGAACAACTTGAAAAATCACCACACTACCTCCTTCAGAGATTCAAAACCCCCCATTTGGACTCCGATACAACTCCACTAGCCATTAAAACAGTAAAACTACTCCTCAAAGGCTGTTCAAACTCAGTCTTCAGGAGTGGGGGGCTCGTGATATGGCTAAAAATGGGGTTAAATCGGAACCGTCCAAATCGGGCACGAATCTTGAACCCCAGGGGTAAAACGGTAATTTCACATACCAATGGGTCTGAAGCGGGTACTGGTTCTCCTCCTCGAAGACCCACTAACCCACGAATGGATCCACCTCAACTGGGTGCGGGTTTCAACCCGCAGCAAACCCGGTCCAGAAAGGATAGAATTAGGGTTTCTGATTAAATCTTAATCAACGATCCTGATTCATATCTATCCTTTCATGGGGGATTAGGGATTACATTCCTTATCTAACCACAGGGATCACATTCCTAATCTGATCCCAGCGGTGCCTATAAATACCCCCCATCCATCTTCATTAAGAGGTAATCAATCTTTTGCCAGTTTTACGCTATTTCATAATCACTTCTGATTACTGACTTGAGCGTCGGAGGGTGCATCGCCGGGAACAACCCCGGTGTCTCGCACTTTTTGTAGGTGTACGGTGGGAGTCAGCATCAAACTCCGTCGGAACAAGTAACAGGTTTGCTATTCAAAGTTTCCTAAGAATCCACAAATACTATCTGTTTGCCCCCACACCAGATTCAGCAGCAACAGAACCCAACAACGGTTCTGATCGATGGGTTCGATGGGGGCTAGGGTTCTGATCGATGGGTGTACAGGGTGAGAGAGGGATAGTAGTATATATATGGGGGAAGAGAGAGACTTAGGATTTTGGCTGACATGATTTCGGGTAGGGAATGAGAGGGTTTCGGGTCTGGGTTTAATGGGTAGTAGGAATTTGGGTTTTGGGTAGTAGTAATAGGAATTGATCAATAGGGTTTAGAATAGGATTTAGGAGTTGGTTAATTAGGTTTTGATAGCTGATTTGGGATATTAGGCAATTGGATTAAAACAGGATTTGGCAAAAAGGAACCACGAGCACCCACAAACACGAGCAAAAATGAAATAGAGCAAGAACCCAATAAAGAGCAAAAATAGTAATCGATCAAGAACGAAACAAAAGACAGTCATTCAGACACAAGGAGATCAAAAATAAAATATGAATGAATATATTGAAAACAACTCCAATATACGGTCCAAGAGATACAAGGAGAGTACCAATGCCCAAGAAGAGAAAAATACACCAAAAATACGAAAAATGAAAAACAGGAGTTACAATCTTACCCACCTAACAAAAAGAATTTCATCCTCGAAATTCAAAAAAGAAGATAAATAGGGTAAACCCAAAAGAAAAGAAAATAAGGCAAAACAAAACAAAACAACCACTACTTAAACAAATGAGAAAACTTCTGCGGAATCTCCTCCTCTAGCTCCCAAGTCGACTCACTAGGCGAGTGAAGTTTCCAAGCAACACGAACCTGCTTGATGACCTTGTTCTTAAGCACTTTCTCCCATCGATCCACAATAGCAACTGGCGGAATCTCACAAGTCAATCGGCCGCACGATCAACTCAGAGTAGTTGATCACGTGACTCTCATCGTGGATATATCTCCTGAGTTGTGAGACATGAAAAACATCGTGCACTTCTGAGGAGGTTCGAGTCCTCTTCAAGGCATAATATTGAGAATGCTCATTGGTTTCAAAGGAATTCGGGAAGGAGGGCCTATGAGAATTTAGATAAAGCTAGCGGCAAAGCAAGATGATAGGCCACCTTGCCTACTCGCTCCAAAATCTCAAATGGTCCAATAAACCTTGGGTTAAGCATGCCCCCACCACCGAACCGAATGACACCGCACCAGGGCGATACCTTAAGGAAAACATGGTCACCAATAACAAACTCCAAAGCCCTCCGATGGACATCAGCCCACCGCCTCTGCCTATCCTGAGCTGCCTGAAGATGCTTTCTAATCTGAGTCACAGCATCAACTGTCCTGGTGATCAACTTCGAACCCAACAACTGCCTCTCACCAATGTCATCTCGGCACACTGGTGATCTGCATTTACGTCCATAAATTGCCTCGAACAGTGCAGCTTTAAGACTGGCCTGAAAACTGTTATTGTACGAGAACTCTACGAGATGCAAATGGTCCTCCCAAGATCCACCGAACTACAACATACAGGATTGCAACATGTCCTCAAGAATCTGAATAGTCCGCTCTGACTGTCCATCAGTCTGGAGATAAAAAGCTGTACTGTACTTCAACTTACTCCCCAAACTAGCCTGAAGACTCTCCCAAAACTGAGCTCTGAATCTCATATCCCTGTCGGATACAATACTGACTGGAACCCCATGAAGTCTGACAATCTCTTGCATGTACTTCTCAGCAAGGCTCTCAGTAGACTGACCGACACGGAAATGAATGAAGTGAGTAATCTTCGTCAAACGGTCGACAATCACCCAAATAGCATTGTGACCCTTAGGACTCCTCAGCAAAGCGGTCACAAAATCCATGGTGATATGCTCCCACTTCCACTCCGGAATAGGAAGCGGTTGAAGAAGTCCATCGGTTCTCTAATGCTTTTCCTTAAAATACTTACAGATGAAACACTGAGCAACAAACCGAGCAACAACCCATTTCATACCATGCCACCAGAAATGAAGCTTCAAATCTCGATACATCTTAGTACCGCCAGGATGGATAGAATATGAGGACTAACGGGCTTCCTCAAGCAACCTCTGACGAACTTCACCCTTAGGGACACACAACCGAGAACCAAACCGAAGCAAACCATCGGCATGAATAACCATGTATGTCCTGGACCCAGACTCAACCTCAGCTCGAAAACCCTGCAACTGCGCATCACCAGCCTGAGCCTCCTTGATCTGATCAACAAGAGAAGACTGAAGCTGGAGCGCAAGACAACTCTGACCAGAACTCGGCAACAAAACCTCCAAACCCAACCTCCTCATCTGCTCAATGAGATCACTCTGCTGAGTAAGAAACATAACTGCCGGTCTCCTGCTGAAAACATCTTGCACCATGTTTACTTTACCAGGATGGTATTGCAAACTGATGTCATAATCGGCCATAAGCTCCAACCATCGCCTTTGCCTCATTTTTAATTCCTTCTGGGTGAAAACTTACATGAGACTTTTGTGGTCTGTAAAGATCTCCATGCGGTCTCCAAGTAAATAATGTCTCCGCAGCTTCAAAGCATAGATCACTGCTGCTAACTCCAAGTTATGAGCAGGATAGTTCTTTTCATGCGGCCTCAACTGCCTCAATGCATACGCAACGATACGGCCCTTCTGCATAAGAACTTCTCCAAGACCCTTACCAGAAGCATCACAGTGAATTACAAATCTGGCTGAACCATCTGGAATAGTCAACACAGGCATTGACGTCAATCTGTTTTTCAACTCAACAAAAGCCACATTGCACTCACCAGACCAACAAAACTTCTGATCCTTTCCTGTCAGTTCAGTTAACGACCCTGCAATCTTCGAAAAATCTTGAACAAATTTCCGATAATAGCCTGCAAGACCAAGAAAACTCCGAACTTCGGAAAATGACTTAGGAATAGGCCAATCCTTCACAGCTTCAACCTTGGCTGGATCCACATAAAGACCATCGCTAGAAACAATGTGCCCCAAGAAAGAAACCTTGTCGAGCCAAAACTCACACTTGCTGAGTTTCCCATAAAGCTGATTCTCTCTCAAAGTCTACAGAACCACTCCAAGATGCTCGACATGATCTTCCCGATTCCGAGAATATACCAGAATATCATCAATGAAGACCACCACAAATCTATCCAAGAATTGAGAGAAGACCCGGCTCATAGGACTCGTGAATACAGCTGGCGCATTAGTGATCCCAAACGGCATCACAAGATATTCATAGTGCCCGTATCTAATCCTGAATGCAGTCTTCTGTATATCAGTAGCCTTTACCTTGACTTGGTGATACCCAGAACGAAGATCCAACTTTGAGAAAACAGCTGCCCTACCCAACTGGTCGAACAAATCATCGATCCTAGGCAAAGGATACCGGTTCTTCACAGTAACACTGTTTAGTTCCCGACAATCCACACACAGTCGACAACTACCATCCTTCTTGTTGACAAAAAGGACCGGAGCACCCCAAGGCGAAACACTTGGTCTGATGAAACCCAAATCAAGAAGCTTCTGAATCTGCACCTTAAGCTCTGCTAGCTTAACTAGTGTCATCCTGTAGAAACTCTTTGATATCGGTGCTATTCCAGGCTGAACATTAATACCGAACTTCACTTCCTTATCAGGGGGTAAACCAGGCAACTCATCTGGAAAAACATCAAAGAAATTCCGAACTACTAAAGGCGCAGCCTCACAGCCTGAGTGCAATTCCATCGCACAATCCACCTGTACAACTACAGTCTTTGTTCAGCTAAGGAAAGACTCTCCGACATGGAACTCAAATTCTGCTCGATTTGGAATTCTGAAAGCAACTTTCTTAGCACGACAATCAATAATGGCATGGGCTTCACCCAACCAATCCATACCCAGAATAACATCGAATCCTGAATTCCCAATGATAATCAGGTTGGCTTTGAAATCTGCGTCCCCAATAACAATGGAACATTGCCTGCACTTACAGGAACAAATGACAACACCACCACCTGTCAAAATGTTCCAAGCCTCAGACATGTTGATGCAATCCAACTGATGGCGAGCGACAAATCGTGAGGAGACAAAAGAATGGGTTGCCCCAGAATCAAAGAGAACACGAGCGGGAAAAGAGCAAACAAGGACGACACCTAAGGAAGCAAAAGACATGGAGAAAGAAAGCAGACAATCAAGGGTAAAGGAAACAACAATGCAGAAAGATAACAGAAAGAAAGCAAAAAAAGACCAAAAGAAAGAAACAAAGAGAAAGCAAAACAACAACAACAAAATAAAAAGCAAAAAGATACCTGCCACAACTCCTTCAGCTGTTTCAGCATCTGCAGCAGTCAAGTTGAAAGTCTGCCCTCTCCTCGGAATAGCGGTCCACTGACCGACAATCTGACGCTGAGGAGGAAGCGGAAGCCTAACTGGACCACGAGCTGGGCCTGCTTGCTGAACAGGACCCCTGGCTGGAAGTGCCACCTGCTGTTGCTGTAGATAATCGCGTACTGAATGATCCGCGATGCCACACCTAAAGCACTGGCGGTTGACGCGCCAACAATTCTTACGCTCATGCCCAGATATGTAACAACTCGAAAAAAATAGCATATGGCTATTTTGCATCGTAATGTGCGCCATTGAAAATTGCACGCTATTGTGTATTTTTCTGATAACAATTATTTTTAATTGAGAAATATCAGTTATGGTCTACTTTATTAAATTATTTTTATACAGATTATTACGAAATAGTTTTAATATATTTTTGTATTGTTTATAACATTAAAGTAGAGAGTTGGGTTTTATTGGGAATGTATTGAGAATTAGAGGGCTTATACGTAATATTTCCTATACATTATTTATTATCTATTATTATTTATTTCTTTAATTAAAACCACCCCCTTCTCTCTCTCCTTTCCTTCTCCTTCTTCTTCCTTCTTTTTCTTCTCCCCGTCTGGTTCCACCCTGACCCAGAACCCACCTCCCTCGGTCCCCCACTCCATCTCCTTCCCCTACTTCTTCCTCTCCCCGTTCACTCCCAACCAAAAGAGAACCCAACCCTCCTTCCTTCCTTCTTCTTCTCCTTCTCCTTCGATGCCGACCCAAAGAAGCCCCGACCTCCCTCCCTTCCTCCCTCTTCCGTCCACGCTGCCGATCGAAACGAACCCCGACCCCCGTTCCATTCTTCTTCTCCTTCTTCTCCTTCCCCTCCGATCTCCATCCTGATGCCCAAAAAAAAAAGGAACCCATCGCCGATCACTTGCCCATGCTCAAATCCCCTCCGATTCTTCGTCGATTCCAAATTAAATCGAGGGGTAGACTAATGGAGGGATTCTCTACATGGTGGTGGCGTTGAATTTTCGATTGGATTTCGGAAAGGTAAAACCCTAACTATTTTATTGTATAAAATTTAGTTGGGTTAAATTTTATTGAGTAGGATTATTGTGGTGGAGAGATTTAGAGATGTTGGAAATTGTAGATGTGAGAAATTAACGGAATTTTAGAGAGATTGCAAGTTGTTTGTAAAATGGGGTTTTGGGTTTGTAAAAGAGAATTATATGGATATGAATTAATTCTCGTATAGTAATAGAAATTGTAGTTAGACTATTAGATTATTTGGGGGTGATTTTAGTAATTAATTGGGAATGAAAATACCGTAAGCATTAGATTATCACGTGCATCGCACGTGTATATCCCAAGCGTTCAGTAAACGCTTGTGTGATATTTGGGGATAGTGTTATTAGCTTTTATGATTGGTTTGAATTATTTGAGTTTAATTGCTTTGAAATTTGGTGATAGGATATATTCACGACCTTGGATGCGAGGTGGAATGGCGCTTGGATCTTCACAAAATAAGTGAGTGTAATTTATTTGCGTATTTCTGTGATTATAGAAATATGCAAGTTTAATTTATTTATATATATTTTTTTGTGTTTTATGAAATGTGGTGAGTTAATTTATTTATGTATTTTTGCAGTTGAGGAATATGTGAGTATCGATTTATTTACGTATTTTTGTGATTATAGAAATATGTGAGTTAGTTTATTTATATATTTTTGTGGGTTTAAGAAATATGTGAGTATTGATTTATTATATATTTTGTGGTTTGAAGAATATGTGAGTTATATTATTTATATATTTTCGTGGTTTAAAGATATATGTGAGTATGATTTATTTATGTATTGATGTTTAAAGATGTTTGAATAACGTATATGTATAAGGGGATGAGTTATATCTATATGATGATATCAAAATATGGTTAGTATAAATTTATCTACGTATTTTGTGGTTAAGAATATGTGAGTGTAAAATTGTATACATATTTCTGCGGTTAAAAAAATACATGTGAGTTAATTTATCTACGTATTTTTGTGGTTTAAGAAATATGTGAGTTAACTAATTTATTTATATGTATTTTGTGGTTGAGAAATATGTGAGTATGATGTATCTACTTATATTTTATGATGTGGCCGAATTTTATAGCTTTTTGATATACTTCGTAGAAGTTATGTTAAAGATTGATTTTGAGGGAAAATACAGATTTTTATGGGCCCGGAAATAGGTTGTTGTGATATTTAGTGAAGTTAACTATTTTGAGTATATAAAACCGATATAAGGGATTAGTTATGTATGTGAGGATTTTCTACTTCTAAATTAGTTGTTTGCTCTCCTTATTTGTTTATGTATATGTAGAAAGAACCATATTTAGGGTTACTGCTTGTGTAGGTGAAGAAAAGAACCCATCTTTTAGGTGTGAGTCATTGTAGGTTGAGAAAGAATCCATTTTGAGGGTTGAGTAAATTGTGGATGCTAAAAGAACCCATCTTTTGGGTATGAGTTGTTGTAGGTGGAGAAAGAACCCATTTTGAGGGTTGAGTAAATTGTGGATGTTAAAAGAACCCAACTTGATGTTATGTTAGTTGTAGTATGATAAAAAAACAATCTTTTGATGTTGTCAGTTGTAAGATGTTAAAAGATCACACCTTTATGTTGATTACTTGTTGTAGGTTGAGAAGGATCCCATTCCTATGGCTATATTATTTGTGTATGCGAAAAAGAACCCATTTTAGTTGTTAGTAGTAGTGAGTCAAAAGAATCCATCCTATGGATTTGGATTGTTGTAGAGAAAGAACCCACACTTGTGATATATTAAGAATCCATGCTTGAATTGTGTGAAGAACCCATTCATGCCTATGTGATATTCCAGTAAAACCTACCATGCTCGAGTTGATTTTAGAAAGATACCATGCTTGAGTTGTTGTAGGCTGATTATAGTGAGAAACTCATGTGAGTTGATTATAGTAGGTATGTCATGATGAGTTGATTTTAGAAGGATACCATGCTTAAGTTAATTATAGTATATTCTTCTGTTACTTCTAATTATAGAAGATCAAGTTTGCTAGTAAGCACAGTTGGTTGCTTCTAGGTTTGATTACCTGTATGGTTGTTTGTATGTGGTTTTGCGCGTACGTGGCTCGACTGGCCAGTATGTAGCTGTGGGTCTCATACGTAGCTTATTTGGCTCGTATGTATGTTGTTGTCTCATATGCGGCTCGACTGGCCCGTATGTAGATGTTGGTCTCATACGGAGCTTATTTGGCTCGTATGCATGTTGTTGTCTCATACGCGGCTCAACTGGCCCGTATGTAGCTGTTGGTCCCATACGTAGCTGTTTAGCTCGTATGTGTTTTTGGTTACTCGTATGTAGCTTCTTAGCTAATACGCAGTTGTTGTGCTCATCTAGGGTGATATCTTGTCCTAGGGCTATCGACCATTAAGACGTGTGTTTAGCTTACTCCTAAGGGACTGTGGACGAGTCACTTCGCGGGTGCCGTCAGATCTTAACCGTTGGTTGATTGCGGACCGAATTGTGACGAAATCCAAGTTCAAGTAGTAGCATGCGAATACGTTCGTACTGCCGGGGTCTTGGATCGATAGGCCATGAACCGGATCCTGAGGGATTCTGGTAAGTCTAGGTTGAGCAGCCTAGTAGAGTTATCTTGCAAAGTCTAAATTAATACCTAGCATGGTGTGTTTATAATATTGTCATCCCTTGGATTGTTCAGGGTTAGTGACATCGTTAGGGTAGTGACTTATAAAGATCCTTTACTTAACCATTTTTTCAGAAAGAGAGGAGTTGGTAGTAGGGGGCACCTTACGACCAACTCGTCCTTTGGGGCCGACCTTAGGTGGTGTTATTGGGTTGTACCTTCCCGTCAAAGGGATACGTACGGTGCCGTCTCACGAGTTGGGAGCACGGGTTGCGTATCTCACACTGTTAATTCCTGAAGTGCCATGATAAGGCGGGCGGAGCTAGGGGATGGACCTCGGAACTCCTTCGGGTCCTTGGCGAGGGAGAGCGAACAGGCCAAAGATTACGGTCTATGAGTTATGGGTGACACAGGATAGGCTTTATGCTATACTGCGCTCGGGAGACCCTGTGTTCATCTGGTTTTTGAGTGAGGTCCGGTGTATCGAGTAGTAGTGGCAAACATAGACACCATGAGCGTACTGCATTGGTGGGACTTGACCACGTTTGCAACATCATCAGTCATGTAGTATCTGTCAGGAACAGGTTGTGTACAATTAGAAATTCATAACGCGGGTTCAAATCCCTATATTTGGAGAAATGGCTTGAGATGGGGCGTATGTAGTATGGGATGCATACTGTTCCGGAGACTTGTTTGCATTAGAATAAAAGCATCATTGTATTGGTAATTTTGCATTAGAGTTTAAGTCATAAGGTACACAGGCACAAATTATATGTACACGTGTCTTTTCCATTCGAGATGAATTGCGAGTGTGATAGTTGAAGTAAATTAATAACCAAGCTATGGGCTTGGAATGTGATGTGATATTACCCAAGTTGGGCTTGGGATGTGCGGTGATTATTACCCAAGCTATCGGCTTGGCATGTGATATGTTATTGCCAAACTATGTTGGGATATGGGGTATATTGTGATAAAATGCAAGTAAATGGTAAGGTGCAATGAGATGTTAGGTTGGACATGAATGAATGTGGTAGTATGAGAATGAAGGCATATGTCTATGATGTGATACGTGATATAAGGAAATAAAATCAATATAGTATTATGAGAGTGGTTATTCAAATGGTTACTAAATATAAGTATGTTATGAGCGGGCATGGATATACATACAGGTGATGACTCAGAGAGTAATTGATGTAAAATCTCATTTATGATGTTTACATGTTCAGATGTCAAGTAAGATTTGTTTATCTTGGAAATTGTGAGTTCGTTATGTTTTTACTTGTAAGTTTAATTTATTTACTTATTTAATAAATTATACTCACACCAGAAATGGCTAACCCCTTAGTGTTTGGGGGTTAGGGAGTCCCTGGACTACCATAGGTCCCTACTGTTACAGGTCCTCAGCAGTGCAGAGGTGAGGTGTAGGTACAGGTACAGGTTTCTGTGGAGCTGAGCTCCAGTTTACAAATTTGTTGTTATGGTTTAATTGTAAATAGTAAAGGTTTTATGCTTTAAATTGTATTTTTGATGTATAAGTATGTGGACGATGATGCAGAGTATAGTGTGAGGTGGCATGATATGGTTTTGACCCGTACCCATCTCGTTGCGGAGTACCGGGCGCTGTAGTATGTTTTTACAAATTATTTTCTAAAAACTTACTGCGTTTTCAAAAGAATTAATGGTTTTTAATTGATAACTGATATACCGTTATGAGTTTGGCCCCCAGAGCATATATATATATTGCCTGTGTGATGATGCTCATTTTGGCCTGGGGAGCCCGTGATATTGTTGCCTGTGATGTGAGCTACGGAATTTAGAGCAGAATTCCGTAAGCTTTTTGTGTTTTGGGGCAGAAATTACAGGGGAGACTCTGCCCAAATTTTCTTTGAAACATAACTATTTTAGTTTATGTTTAAAGTGATATAGAAATTGGAAGAATTGATTTTGGAGTCAAAAAGAAAAGAAAAGGGGCAGGCGTTACAGTTTGGTATTACAAACTGATATTTGTAATTACCGCGTGGTAACTCTGTGTTGAAGAAAAGTTTTTAAATTTTCCAGTTTTTTCTGTGTATCGTGACTAATTGAAGGAAAGATCTTGGCATGTGTCACGGTTTTCCAGTTACGTGGAGACCGGGGCGTTACAAGATATCTGACAGAAGTCACAAAAACCACCCTTCTGGAAACCAGCAAAAGGATACGGAGCTGCCCTGACCGGGTGGGTTGGAACAGGCCTCCGAACAGGACCACCAGAAGGCCTAGCAGCGAAATGTGGAACAATCCGTGGAGAAGGAACCAAACCACCACGAGCTTGCTCCTGAGCTCGAGTTGCCTCAAGAGCTTCAACCTAAGTATACAAACGGAGAGAGACAAGATGCCTCTTGATATCCTGCTCAAGCCCATTTGTGAATCTACGAGCCATATCCTCTTTGGTAACCACAAGAACAGTAACAAAGCGGCTAAGTCTAGTAAACTCAGCTGCATACTCATCCACTGACCTGGAATCCTGTTTTAAGAAGTCCATGTTACAATATTGTTTGAACAATTATGTAACAAAATTCCAAAATAGAATAATGACTTAACCAGTTTTAGGGCCAGGAATTGCTGTTCCATCTCAACTCGAGTACTACTGGGGAAGAACTTCTCCAAGAATCTCCGAGTGAAAGTAGTCCAAGCAATAGGCCTCTCTAGTCGCTCGGACTCGGCCATCCACCAAATATGAGCAAAATCCACCAGCTGGATGGAAACCACGTCCACCCTATCAGCTTGGGCAACACGTGCCGCCAAGAGCAAGCGCTCAGTCCGGATCAACCACTGTTCAGCATCCAAAGGCATCTCAGTGCCAGAAAAACGGTCGAGATGCAGTCTCATAAAATCCGTAACTATTCATGGATGAGGCGGAAGATTTGCCTGCACATGCACAAGGGGGGGCGGAAACCGGGCAGTTTCAAGAGCAATCATCACTAGATCGCTGTGGTTTTGCTGCTGATGGATCAGCCACTCAAGCACAGTAGTGATAGCTTCAATCGGATTAGGCGGAGAAGAATTCCCATGAGCCATAGCTGCACAAAAATCAAAACAATTAGCATCCAGAATCAAAGTTGATAATAATTCATTTACGTATGCATGGTTGGTGAAATATTGAGCCGATCCCAGTTCGAGCCAAGCTTGTCTAATATATTAAACAACTTATACATTAGCCAAACCTGGGCTCTGATACCACTAAAAGCCTTGTCATGCCCTACTTCCCAAAAAGAATACGGAATACGGATACGTGACTCAACCAATCGAATGATTTGTATCATCCATAAACTGTTCATGAATCTTTACAACATCTCACAATATAATCAGAGTCGGAAGCAAAAAAGTCAACCACACATGCATAATTGAATTAATAAACCATCAGAATTAACTTGAAACAAAACGTATTAATCTCAAGTAAATCAGATCTGGATAAGACAAAATCCTGGGTCACATCGCCCAAAACACAAAGTAATCATCCAAGTACTCAAAATACATTATTCAAAGCTACAATAATAGCAATACTAATAAGCAAGAATCCAGCACTAATATCTCATTTTGCCAATGTCGTCGGGCAGCAAACCATCCTGATCTGCAATTAATAATTGCAGGAGAAAGAAAGAGAAAACAAGTACCCGTCAATGCAAGTTACGGGCCACTATAATGTAGGATACAAGTACATGGGAAAGGTAAACAAATAGCATGAAATAATGCATCAACAGTATTAACCAGAATGAATCAATTAAACAAAGTCAACTAGCATGGTATACTAACAGTACAAATGAATATGTCAAGTATAGTGTCATATGGCAACTAACAGTGTCCAGTAACAGTAAGCTCAGTATATCAGTGTAACAGTATAACGGTATCAGTCCAACAGTATCAGTCTAACAGTATCATTCTAACAGTATCAGTTTTATGTTCTTACAGTTGTGTGTATTACTAGCTAGGTAGCACTTCATGCGCCCCAAAATATAACACATGGTTGCTACAACAAACAGTTTCGCTTTTAGATTTCATAGTAGACCATAATGGGGCAGTGCACTCAGGTATCAGTAACAGTAGCAGTAGCAGTAAAAATAATAGTAATAGTAGTAGTAAAAGTAATAGTAACAGTAATAGTAACAGTATGGAACACTGGTTCCCTTCCAAGTACACGTTTCCATATTTTCCACTACTAGATCTTCCCTTAATAAACCCCGGCTTGGTCACTTTTATTATGGTTATCAACAGACATGATAGTGCATGAAATAGTGTCAAACTAATATGTTATAATCATTATTAGGTTCAGGGAAACAAATAAACATGCATAGATGATATATGGTCACATAAATGAGCAAAACAGTGTATGTTCATATTAAGAACAGCATGACAGTACAGTACTAAAATAGTGATTTCCATTACTACAGAAATCCAAATCTGAATCTGTTGAAGAATTTGGAAAATAGACTTCCACACGAATCCAACGATTATATATAAGCAATATAGTATTTCACAAAACCATAACTCAAAACTGATTTGAATCCAGAAAATACGTTCAGCCAGAAATCAGTAAATCGTATTCAAAGTCAGAAAAACAGCATTAAAACTCCTCAAATAAATCCAGGGAAAATCTGGGGTAATCCCTTATATGTCTAGTATCAGAATATAAAGTTTCATAATATTCAAGTAAAATTAGTTCAGTAAAAAAAAATCAGAAAATATCAAGAAACGATAGTTTGGCAAATCTGGAATTCCCACCACTGCTGTACGAAAACTATGATATCTCGCAAACTGTGAAACGAAATCCAAATCCACAAAAGGGAGATGAAAATAGATTAAATAAGATAACTTTCATATTTCATAAATATTTTCCATACAGAAAAATTAAATAGGGTGAAAATACGATTCTTTACAGAACAGCGTGCAAAATACAACACGTATAGCTTTCATGAACAACCATGAAACGGCATATAAAAATCATCAATAAAATCCACTAAAATTCTGGGTAATCCCTAGATAGGTATAGAAATACTGTGAAAAGGTTCAGATCAAAATAATATATTTAAGACTAGTATCAAATAGTTTAATCATCAAAATCATCAGGAACGAAATCAGGAAATTGAATACACCTCTGTACTAAAATAACCATAACTCACTTATACGAAAACGAAATCGATCAAGGTCAGAGATTTTGGAAAGAAGACCAATTTCTCTACAATTCATGTCTAATGCAAAAATTAAGAATTCTGAGCTTAATAGGGTCTAAAATATAAATCAAAACTGATCATCGACAAATACAGATTTTCTCTTGAAACCAAAACCAACATAAACCACACGAAACTCGTTCCAATCACAATCAAATATGGTATAGAGTCTACTAAGTGTCCAAAAATCATGAAATAGAGTATATTAAATATTCACAGTCATCATATCACATAGATCTCATCAAACACATAATTTCACCTAATTATCTCACATATATGAATAGATCAAGAACGGTCAAACCTAATTGTTTCCATAAAGTGCCTCAAACGGTGCAGCTTTAAGGCTGGACTGAAAGCTGTTATTGTACGAGAAATCTACGAGATGCAAATGGTCCTCCCAAGATCCACCGAACTGCAACATACACGATTGCAACATGTCCTCAAGAAATTGAATAGTCCGCTCTGACTGTCCATCAGTCTGGGGATGAAAAGCCGTACTGTACTTCAACTTACTCTCCAAACCAGCATGAAGACTCTCCCAAAATCGAGATCTGAATCTCGTATCCCTATCGGATACAATACTAACTGGAACCCCATGAAGCCTGACAATCTCAGCAAGAATCTTAGTAGCAGCAAGAATCTTAGTAGACTGACCGAAACAATAGAGAATGAAGTGAGCACTCTTCGTCAAACGGTCGACAATCACCCAAACAGCATTGTGACCCTTAGGACTTCTCAGCAAAGCGGTCAAAAAATCCATGGTGATATGTTCCCACTTCCACTCCGGAATAGGAAGCGGTTGAAGAAGTCCAGCGGTTCTCTGATGCTCTGCCTTAACTTGCTGACAGATCAAACACTGAGCAACAAACTGAGCTACAGCCCCTTTCATACAATGCCACCAGAAATGAAGCTTCAAATCTCGATACATCTTAGTACCATAAGGATGGATAGAATACATGGACTGATGAGCTTCTTCAAGCAACCTCTAACGAAATTCACCACTAGGGACACACAGTCAGGAACCAAAACAAAACGAACCATCGGAATGAATAACCATGTCCGTTCTGGACCCAGACTCAACCTCAGCTCGAAAACCCTACAACTGTGCATCACCAGCCTGAGCCTCCTTGATCTGATCAATAAGAAAAGACTGAAGCTGGAGCGCAAGACAACTCCAACCAGAACTTGGCCACAAAACCTCCAAATCCAACCTCCTCCTCTGCTCAATGAGATCACTCTGCTGAGTAAGAAACATAACTGCCGGTCTCCTACTCAAAGCATCTAGCACCAAGTTTACTTTACCAGGATGGTATTGCAAACTGATGTCATAATCGGCCACAAGCTCCAACCATCACCTTTGCCTCATGTTTAATTCCTTCTGGGTGAAAACGTACTTGAGACTTTTGTGGTCTATAAAGATCTCCACGCGGTCTCCAAGTAAATAATGTCTTCACAGCTTCAAAGCATAGATCACTGCCGCTAACTCCAAGTCATGAGTAAGATAGTTCTTTTCATGCGGTCTCAACTGCCTCGATGAATACGCAACGACACGGCCCTTCTGCATAAGAACTACTCCAAGACCCTTACCAGAAACATCACAGTGAATTACAGATCCGCCTGAACCATCTGGAATAGTCAATACAGGCACTGATGTCAATCTATTCTTCAACTCAACAAAAGCCAAACCGCATTCATCAGACCAACATAAATTCTGATCCTTCCCAGTCAACTTAGTCAACGGTCCTGCTCTCTTCGAAAAATCTTGAACGAATTTTCGATAATAGCCAGCCAAACCGAGAAAACTCCTAACTTCAGAAACTGACTTGGGAATAGGCCAATCCTTCACAGCCTCAACCTTGGCTGGATCCACAGAAAGGCCATCGCCAGAAATAATGTGCCCCAAGAAAGAAACCTTGTCGAGCCAAAACTCGCACATCCTGAGTTTCCCATAGAGCTGATTCTCTCTCAAAGTCTGCAGAACCACTCTAAGATGCTCAACATGATCTTCCCGATTCTGAGAATATACCAGAATGTCATCAATGAAGACCACCACAAATCTATCCAAGAACTGAGAAAAAACCCGGTTCATAAGACTCGTGAATACATCTGGCACATTAGTGACCCCGAACGGCATCACAAGATACTCATAGTGCCCGTATCTAGTCCTGAATGCAGTCTTCTGTATATCAGCAGCCTTCACCTTGACTTGGTGATACCCAAAACGAAGATCCAACTTCGAGAAAAGAGCAGCCCCACTCAACTGGTCAAATAAATCATCGATCCTAGGCAAAGGATACCGGTTCTTTACAGTAACACTGTTTAGTTCCCGATAATCCACACACAGTCGGTGACTACTGTCCTTCCGGTTGACAAAAAGGACCGGAGCACCCCAAGGCAAAACACTTGGTCTGATGAAACCAAAATCAAGAAACTCCTGAATGTGCACCTTAAGCTTTACTAGCTCAACTGGTGTCATCCTGTAGGGACTCATCGATATCGGTGTCGTTCCAGGCTGAACATCAATACTGAACTCCACTTTCCTATTAGGGGGTAAGCCAGGCAACTTATCTGGAAAAACATCCAAGAAACCCCGAACTACTAGAGGTGCAGCCTCACAGCCTGAGTGCAATTCCATCGCATAATCCACCTGTTCAACTGCAGTCTTTGTTCGGCCAAGGAAAGACTCCCTAGCATGGAACTCAAATTCTGCTCGATCTGAAATTCTGAAAACAACTCTCTTGGCACGGTAATCAACAATGGTATGGGCTTCACCCAACCAATCCATACCCAGAATAACGTCGAATCCCGAATTTCCAATTATAATCAGGTTGGCTTTGAAATCTACGTCCCTAATAACAATAAAACATTGCCTGCACTCATGGGAACAAATGACAACACCACCACATGTCACAATGTTCCAAGCCTCAGACATGTTGCTACGCTCCAACTGATGGCGATCGACAAATCGTGAGGAGACAAAAGAATGGGTTGCCCCAGAAGCAAAGAGAACACGAGAAGGAAATGTAATACCCTGATTTTTCAAATATATGAAAATTATTTTTTTTTGCACGTAGTGTGCACGTGTAATATTTTGACTATTATTTTTAACATGATGAATAAGAATATTGTTTTCTATAAAGCATTTTTTTACTAAAGCCCAAATGTTAGTTTACTTATTTTTCTTTTAAATATTTATCTTGGCCCAATTATTTTAAGCCCATGAATCTAATCTTTTATTTTCTACAACTTGTAATGTGTAGCATCTCCCTTTTTTTTAGACTTGTCATTTGTGTACAAGTTCTAGTAGGGTGATTTATGCATACACGTGCATGTTGCATACACGTGTGGTGCACATCCTTTTTGTTTGGCCGGTTTTGGGTAGGGAAGTGGGTATGAGTGTGGGCAGTTACTCAAGGTGTGGGTAGTTTTCACAACTCCCTAGTCAATCCCAGCCTTTGATCCCATAACCACCTACCGAATCCTGGCCCTCCATCTCACTCCTTTTGGTGTATAAATACCCCCCCCCTCTCATCCATTGTTCTTTACACTAAGATTATTTTATAAGATTTTTATTGTGAGAGAGTTTGTGTGTGGAGACCGGGCATCATCCTCTGGAGATTTACGGCAAGGAGCAAGGAGCAAGGAGTGCTGCATTGCATTAAGGAATTTCTCTGGACATCGATTACTGCGTCAGTAAGGTGGGTTTTTCTCAGGACTTCTAAAGTAGAAAATGTGCCATGTTTGTGATGATTGCTATTATGCTTATGAGCAGTAAATTCAACGTACTAGAATTGCTTGAGTATGTTTATGATGATAATTGTGGAAGATTAATAGTGAAATAATGGCACTGTAAACAGTGATGAATTGGGTCTCTACAGTCGACTGTCGTTGGATAAGTCGACTGGTACGAGACATCCGTTACATATTTTGTTAGAAAGTTTTCGTTGACATATATGTGTACAATTAGAATGAAGTAGTAAAGCTAACTCATATCCTTCATGATGTACATGACTGAGGAGACATGAACATATGGAAAGAGAACTAGAGATGATTAATAAAACTAAGAATGATCTATGCAGTCGACTGGTGTTATGAACAGTCGACCGATGCTTTGTTTAAACTATGAATAATCCAGTAGTTTCATGAAATGAGGTATTTTTCCCATTGTGTTATTCTAGTGTAATGGATTGAGATTAATATTTTCATCTCTGCAAGAAAGTTATGAACAAGTATAAATGCATGTTTAAACACTTCCTTGAAGAAAAGACAATGTTAGTTACTTGAAATTCCATACTGCGATATTACGGAACAATTAAGAAATTTTGTGTCTATGAAATATGAAAGTATGTATATTGTGATTTGACACCATGTTGCATGTACCTGTAAAAAAAAAGATAATCTTCTAAATTGAAATGTGAATCTGTCCAGTCGACTTAATGCGAGTAGCAAGTCGACTGAGCTGAACATAGAAATGTACTGTTAAAAACCCCCAGGACAAACGACTGATGGAATAACAGTCGACTGTCATATGAATGATTTTTGAACATAGAAAGTTGCGGAACAGCCGACTGGCCATGTGCAGCAGTCGACTCTTCTGAGTGATTATGAAGAACTGGAATTGACTGTACAAGTCAACTGGTCTTTTTCAAGTCGACTGTACAGAGTATATTTTGATATGTCAGAGATTTCATTTGATTGCTGTCAAGAGTTGTGAACTTTATGATTGATGTTGCTGAACTCTATTTGCTGCTTCATGAGTGTACATGAAATGAATCATATTTTGAATTGAGAAATTTACATGAAATGAGTCATACTCTAAATTGAGAATTACATGAATATGAAAAGTCAGAACATGATATACTGAGGCAATGAAAATGAATTCATGAGTTGGAATTGCTCAAATTGGAAGTTGTGAATTAGAAATTGAACAAAGGAGTAGCTAAGTCTCCCCTGGCAATAGAAATGAAATGAAAAATGAGAATTTAAAGACCAAGGTTGGTCATGTATTGAAATGAATGAATAAGTCCGGTTTAGTAGAGAGGCTAACTCTAGAACTTTGATTTTATTCATGATTCTATTAAAGTAAGGACTAGTACATAGTGGAGATGTGATGAAAGTAAGAGAAAAACATTGAGTATGAGGGCTATTGGGTAGCGGCGAGAGCGTATCCCAGGAATTCCCATGATGAGTCTGGGTGAGGATACTACTCCAGAGTACCGTCCCAGTGGCGACGCTCGTGGGATGTTTGAAGACTACGGGTGGTGTTATGTCTATGGTGAGAGCTGAATTACCACAGGATGTCTGCATGATGAGTCATGTCAGCGATGGGATTCCCTCCAGAGTGCCTAGACATGAGTTCGCAGGTCGGAAAATATCTAAGATGCTTACCGTAATTAAAGTAGTAGATTAAATCATGGCGAGGGATTGAAACTTACAAAAATGAAGAACGATTAAGAGGCTTGCCCTCGGACCTATGTAGTATGGGATGCATAGAATCCGAACAAGTGCGCATTAGTGTCATGTAAATTAAATAATTGCATTAAGGATTAAGTGCACAATCACAATACGACATCATTAAGATTTTCCCCTTTACTTTATTTATCATGTGAACAAGTTTGTGATCTGTTAAGAAATAAGAATCGTTATACTGTTTCTGGCATAGAGAGAATGGCCATGTATAATTATCGTCGGTTGAATAAACTGGCGTACCCACAGTTTTGTATGCAGGATAAATTACTTGTTAAAGAGGAATGGATGCATAAAGATTTTACCATGTTTTTGTACATTTATGTAAATGTTGTATATTTTTACTTCCACTGTGCAATGAAAAGTGTAATATGATGTAAACTCTGATGTAAAGTGAAAAGTTTAAATTCCTTGTAAAATTGTACTGAAGAAAGTGAAAAGATCCTGTAGAACATCTCGAATTCAGTGTATTTGGGATTCGGGGCGTTACAGGAAAAGAGATAATAAGGACGACACCTAAGGAATCCAAATACACAGAGAAGGAAAACAGATAATCAAGGATGAGGGGAAAACAAAATGCAGAAGAAAAAAAAAACAACAGAGAAAAAATAAAGCAAGACCAGAAGAGAGCAAATAAAGGAACAATAGGAAAACCGAACAACAAAACAACAAAACAAAATATACCTGCCACAACTCTTTCAGCTGTTTCAGCATCTGCAGCAGTCAAGTTGAAAGTCTGACCTCTCCTCAGAGCAGCGATCCTCTGACCAACAATCTGACACTTAGGAGGAAGCGGAGGCCTAACTGGACCACGAGCTGGGCCTACTTGCTGAACAGGACCCCTAGCGGGAAGAGCCACCTACTGCTGCTGCGAACAATCGCATACTGAATGATCAGCGGTGCCACACCTAAAGCACCGGTGAGTGGCGTGCCAACAATTCTTACGCTCATGCCCAGACATCTGACAGAAGTTGCAAAACCCACACTTCTGGAAACCAGCAGAAGGATACGGTGCTGCCCTGACCGGATGGGTTGGGACAGACCTCCGAACAGGACCACCAGAAGGCCTAGCAGTAGAATGCAGAATAGTCCACGGAGAAGGAACCAAACAACCACGAGCCTGCTCCTGAGCTCGTGCTGCCTCAAGAGCTTCAGCATAAGTACGCAAACGGAGGGAGACAAGATGCCTCTTGATATCCTGCTCAAGCCCATTAGTGAATCTACAAGCCCTATCCTCTTCGGTTGCCACAACAACGGCAACGAAGCGACTAAGTTTAGTAAACTCAGCTGCGTACTCATCCACTGATCTGGAGCCCTGTTTCAAGAAGTACATGTTGCAACATTGTTTTAACAAAAGCTAGAGATGGGTTACCGAAAGCGGAGCTGTGGCCGGGAATCTACCCACTTTAATAAAAGACGGTGTCTCCTTCCTTCGGGCACCTTCTTTTTCTGAACTTCTCGGTTCCCCCACTCAAGGAATGGAGGGTTATGTAACAAAATTCCAAAATAGAATAATGACTTAACCTGTTTTAGGGCCACGAATTACTGTTCCATCTCAACTCGAGTACTATTGGTGAAGAACTTCTCCAAGAATCCCCGAGTGAAAGTAGTCCAAGCAATAGACCTCTCAAGTCGCTCGGACTCGGTCATCCACCAAATGTGAGCCAAATTCACCGGCTGGATGGAAACTACGTCCACCTTATCAGCCTCGGCAACACGTGCTGCTAAGATCAAGCGCTCGGTCCGGATCAACCACTGTTCAGCCTCCAAAGGCGTATCAGTACCGGAAAAATGGTCGGGATGCAGCTTCATAAAATCCGTAACTATTCCTGGAAGAGGTCGAAGATTTACCTGCATAGGCACAATGGGAGGCAGAACCCGGGTAGCTTCAAGAGCAGCCATCACTAGATTGCTGTGGTTTTGCTGTTGATTGATCAGTCGCTCAAGCACAGCAGTGACTGCCCCAATCGAATCAAACTGAGAAGAATTCCCACGAGCCATAGTCTGCCCAAAAATCAAAATAATTAGCATCCAGAATTAAAGTTGATAATAATTCATTTACGTCTGCATGGTTGGTGAAATATTGAGCCAATCCCAGTCCGAGCCAAACATGTCTAATATATTAGGCAACTATACATTAGCCAAACCTGGCTCTGATACCACTAAAAGCCTTATCACGCCCTGCTTCCCAAAAAGAATACGGAATACGGATATGCGACTCAACCCAGTGAATGATTTGCATCATCCATAAGCTGTTCAGGAATCTTTACAACATCTCATAAAATAATCAGAGTCGGAAGAAAAAGAGTCAACTATACATGCAAAATTGAATTAATAAACCAACAGAATTTACTTGAAACAAAATACATTAAGCTCAAATAAATCAGAGTCTGGACAAGTCAAATATCCTGGGTCACATCGCCCAAATACAAAGTAATCATCCAAGTACTCAAAATACATTATTCAAAGTAACAATAATAGTAATACTAATAAGCAAGAAATCCAGCACTAATATCTCATTTCACCAATGCCATTGGGCAGCTGACCATCCTGATCTGCAATTAATAATTGCAGGAGAAGGAAAGAGAAAATAAGTACCCGTCAATGCTAGTTACGGGCCACTTATAATGTAGGATACAAGTTCATGGCATAGTCAAATCTAAACTAACAGCGGAAATAAATATAGCATGGTATAATGCACCAACAGTAATAACTAGCGTGAATCAGTAAAACAAAGTCAACTAGCATGGTATAGTATCAGTATAATGAATGTGTCAAGTATAGTGTCATATGGCAACTAACAGTGTCCAGTAACAGTAAGCTCAGTATATTAGTGTAACAGTATAACAGTATCAGTCTAACAGTATCAGTCTTATGTTCTTACAGTCTTGTGTGTATTACTAGCTAGGTAGCACTCATGCCCCCTAAAATATAACACATGGTTCCTACAACAAACAGTTCTGCTTTTAGTTTTCATAGTGGACCATAATGGGGCAGTGTACACAGGTATCAGTAACAGTAGAAGTAGCAGAAAAAATAACAGTAACAGTAGCAGTAAAAGTAACATTAACAGTAACAGTATGGAACACTCATTCCCTTCCAAGTACACGTTTCCATATTTTCCACTACTAGACCTTCCCTTAAGAAATCTCGGCTTGATCACTTTTATTATAGTTATCAACAGACATGATAGTGCATGAAATAGTGTCAAACAATCATGGTATAATCATTATTTGGTTTAGGGAAACAAATAAACATGCGTAGATGATATACGGTCACATAAACGAGCAAGACAGTGTATGTTCATATTCAGGACAGCATGACAGTACAGTACTAAAACAGTGATTTCCGTTACTACAGAAATCCAAATCTTAATCTGTCAAAGAATCTGGAAAATAAACTTCCACACGAATCCATCGATTATATATAGGCCATATAGTATTTCACAAAATCATAACTCAAAACTGATTTGAATCTAAAAAATATGTTCAGTCAAAAATCAGTAAATCGTATTTAATGATAGGAAAACAGCATTAAAACTCCTCAAATAAATCCAGAAAAAATCTGGGGTAATTTCCTATATATCTAGTATCAGAATATAAAGTTTCATAATATTTAAGTAAAATTAGTTTAGTCAAAAAAAATCAGAAAACATCAAGAAACGATAGTTTGCCAAATCTGGAATTCGCAACACTGCTGTATGAAAACTTTAATATCTCGCAAACCGTAAAACGAAATACGAATCCGTCAAAGGGAGATGAAAATAGACAAAATAAGATAACTTTCATATTTTATAAATATTTTCTATACAGAAAAAGGAAATAGGGTGAAAATGTGATTCTTTACAAGACAGCGAGCAAAATACAGCAAGTATAACTTTCATAAACATGCATGAAACGGCGTATAAACTCATCAATAAAATCCATCAAAATTTTGGGTAATCTCTAGATAGGTATAGAAATACTGTGCAAAGGTTTAAATCAAAATAATATATTTAGGACTAGTATCAAAATAGTTTAATCATCAAAATCATCAAGAAATGAAATATGGAAATAGAATACACCTCTGTAGTAAAACAATCATATCTCATACATACAAAAAAGAAATCGATCAAGGTCAGAGAGTTTGGAAAGAAGATGAATTTCTTTATAATTCATTTCTAATACAAAAATTAAGAATTTTGACCTTAATAGTGTCTAAAATACAAATCAAAACTAACCATCGACAAATACAGATTTTCTCTTGAAAACAAAACCAACATAAACCACACGAAACTCGTTCCAATCACAATCAAACATGGTATAGAGTCTACTAAGTTTCCAAACATCATGAAATAGAGTATATAATATATTCACAACCATCATATCACATGGATCTCATCAAACACATAATTTCATCTAATTATCTCACATATATGAATAGATCAAGAACGGTCAAACCTAGTTGTTTTCATGTCGATTTTTGTGTCGTAAGGCAACTATGGTCAAGTAGCACTATAGAGACAAAACTCATCAAAGATAACACACACACGAGTTGTCTCTAGAATCCAACTACATTATAAGCTATATTTTTGACTTGTATCATACACAAGATTTTGAGTACAAGTTACTTGCCTTAACCGAAGACAAAAATGAAGAACACCAAGAATAACAGGAACAGATCCTGGCAACGAACAAATCCACGAACAATCCACGAACCGAAACAACCCACGTGCAAATTGCGTGCACGTGCAAAGACAAAGCAAGAGAGAGAGAGAGAGACCAAGAGAGAGAGCGCGTCCGGTGGCTGCCTCTTGGCTGCTGGCTGTTGCTCTTGATCGACGCCGGCGGACAGCCAAGGGGGGAGGAAAAGATGAGGATGAATGGAGGATGGAGGTGCTCGGGCTGTGGTGGTCGATCGGCTAGGGGGAAGACGATTGGGTGGAGATGGTCGGGATGGGGGTCAGGTGCGGTCGGTGAGGGGGATGATCGAGGGTTATGCAGCCGAAGGTGGGGTCGGCTGGGATTGTGGCGCAGTCAGGGAGAGAGAGGGAGGCCGGGTGAGGAAGAGTTAGGGTTAGGATTTTAGGGAGAGACGTGATAGATTATATAGGGTTTTGGTTTAGGATTAGTAATAGGAAGTGGGTAATTGGGTATTTGGGTTTAATTGGATCCAATAGGAGTAGAAATAGGATTAATCCAAATAGAGTTGATTAGGATCAATTTGTATAGGATTCAAAATAGGATTGTAGGTTAATTTGGCTTTGGTGATCAATTAGGGATAAAAAGCAATAGGATTAGGACTAGGGTAGCCAACCAAAACACCATGAATACCCAATAGTAAAATAAACAGAACAATAATCCAGTAAAGAGGAAAAGAACAACAATCGATGGAGAATGAAGCAAAAAGACAAACAAATCAAACACAAGGAGCTCAAAATGAAATAAGATGAATATATATTGAAAACAACTCCAACAGTCCAAGAAAAATATAAGAGATTACAAATACTCAAGAAGAAGAAAAAATTATATCAAGAATACGAAAAACGAAAAACAGGGGTTACATTTCATTTTGGACACAGATAGCAGCAGCGGGAGCTAGGGAGAGCAGCGAGGAGCATTTTCCTCAGCAGACGTATGATGACGAGAAGAGATCGAGATTTTCCCGTCTAAAGCTAGAGTCCACCCCCCATGGCTGTTGTTCGGGGGGTTATGTTTTTCTTATGCTTCTTTATTTGCTTCTATATCTTTGCTTTCCGTATTACCTATCCTCCTAGATTGTTGGAGATTTATCTTATGTTGTTTTTTAACCCAGTACTTCTGGGTATGTTTCGTTATTGTTCATTAATAAGACAGGATGGCCGTACTCCACATTTTCTGTAAAAAAAAACAAAAAAACTTTCCACTTAAAATCAACAATGCATTAAACAAAATCTCAACCAAGAAGTTATAATTTTATTAAATACTACATTTAGTGTTATCACCTACAATGTCTCATTAACAAGAAGAAAAACACAGGTGCAGCCCAAAAACCATTTAAGGCATGGGTAAGAGAAAGATTTGCTAGCTTATGAGTTTCAAGGTGGTGATATCCTCGTGCACAAGCTTAACATATCTAAAGCTTAACAATTAGGTTTTTTGTCAAATTAACATTAAAGGTTCAATCTTCTAGAGTGAGTTGAGTTCTCTGCAATTTAATCAACTTCACCATATTAAAAACTCCGATTTATATCAATCATTAACACTACAATTATAGCATCTTGCGTGCATGGCATATATTAAAAACTATATTTTTTTTTGTTTGAAAGAAATGGTGTTGTACAATCATTTTATGTTCTATTCACATGGAATAACAGACAAACTTCAGAAAAACTAGGCCACAAAAGAAAAGAAAAAAAAAAGGAAAATAACAGTCTCTAGTCTCTATGCCGGACGTGGGGAGAAAGTTAAATAAATAAATAACTAGTATAATTAATTATATTCAAAACTATTTCAACTTTGCTACCCCCACAATCTTCACAATCGTACTGATGCTTCTTTTTTTTATGTGTCGGAGCACCATGTGTGAATTCTTGTTATTTATAGTGGAAGGGACAGATCTGAGACAGATCTCAATCACAGGTCTGGATCTGAGATGTGGGAGCTGTGTGGAGCTGTGGAGGAAGAATTGCTGATAGTTGACCCCCTGAGTACCTGCAAAGCTCTTAGAAACACCGGAAGTGGTCCCGGTGACAGACCCTCTAACGATCTAGTCAGTCACTGGAATTGATGAAAGTTGGGGTTCAGGTGGGAAAGTTCATTACCATTGTAGGGAAAAGGGGGCATGGTATTTATAGACAAAGAGAGTGGGTATGTTAACTCTAATGGGCCGGGTAGACCCAATTCTTGGTGGGCCTGAACTTGTAGAAAGTCCGTTGGATCACCTGGCCTGATGATCAGAGAGGAGCGGATTTTGAGGGGATCAGACAACTCGGATTGAACCATATTATATAGCCACATCATAGCCCCCCCACTCCTGGAGAGTTGTATGTATCAACCGTCGAGGAGTAGCCTGTTCTTGGGAGTAGATCAGTAGATGGTGTTTCATGAGAGTAGGCTGGAAGATCCCCGAAGAGTGATATGGGCTCATCGCTGAGCTCCGTGAAGACTAAGCTCCGACTTCCGAGCACCGAGCTCGGAGCTTCGTGCCTAAGACAGTGGTTGGCTCGAGGTTGATGCCGAGCGTTGAGCCCCACGCTTTGTGAAAAAGCTAGGCCCTTGCTCGAGATCGATGCCGAGCATCGAGCCTCGCGCTTTGTGAAAAAGCTAGGCCCTTGCTCGAGATCGATGCCGAGCGTCAAGCCTCGCGCTTTGTGAGAAAGCTAGGCCCTTGCTCGAGGTCGGTGCCGAGCATCGAGCCTTACGCTTTGTGAGAAAGCTAGACCTTTGGTTGAGGTTGATGCGGAGCATCGAGCCCACACTTTGTGAGAAATCTAGGCCCTTGCTCGAGGTCGATGTTTGGTGTCGAGCCTCACGGTTTGTGAGAAAGCTAGGCCCTTGCTCGAGGTCGATACCGAGCGTCGAGCCTCACACTTTGTGAGAAAGCTAGGCCTTTGCTCGAGGTTGATGCCGAGCATCGAGCCCTATGCTTTGTGAGAAAGCTAGGCCCTTGCTTAAGGTCAATGCTGAGCATAGAGCCTCACGCCTTGTGAGAAAGCTAGGTCTTTACTCAAGGTTGATGTTGAACATCGAGCCTTACGCTTTGTGAGAAAGCTAGGCCTTTGCTCGAGGTCGATGCTGAGCATCGAGCTTTGTGTATTTTGCGAGAAAGCTAGTAGCTGGCTCGAAGTCCATGCCAAGCTCCGAGCGTGGTGGACTTGGTGAGAAAGGAAGTTGCACACTTGCTGTGGTTGCAGTGACATGGGTGATGCACGTGTGATGCTGACGTCATGGTTATGAAAATCGAGGTGTCGAAATCTCGCTAACTGTTGGTTCTAGATGGGCAATTGGGATTTGTTTGTGAATTTCGAGGAGCCGCAGAGCTGCCTATATATCCCCCACTCCCCCTCTTATTTTTCGTCTAGCGTTCTCTCTGTAAATGCTGCCTAGTAACCAGCGATCAATTTTTTGGCAAATTTTTCGGTAAATGTGTAACGCCCCTGCCCCTAGCTCAGACAATTTATACAAATTAGAAGACAAATTAGATAATGTAGTACAACTGCCCACCATAGGCTGCCTCTGAAAAGGTGGTTAACCGATTAGGTGACTCTTGATCATAGGCTATTATATTTATATATTATTTTATTCAATTCAATTTCCGATATGGGACTAATCACATACCTCTCCCTATCTCTCATCCGAAATGCACAGCATTCAACAACAGCACTCCGATTTCTTCACAGGTGGTCCCCAGAGAAATACTAACTTCATCACATCAGCATTAACAACAGCACAGAACTTTACTGTTACAAATGTCGTGGCCCCCCCTTGCATACTATTCAACCTTTCAACATATTTACCAAATGCCATTTTTACTCTTTTATACTTATACAAACAGCCAAGCCATTTTACCTTTTCAAGATATATTTTTATATATATATTTTATATACTTTTGAAAACTACGGGGTGTTACACACACCCCCCTTCAGAAATCAGCGTCCTCGCTGAGCACGGGCATGCACAATCTAGTGCAGGATCTACTTTCTAGCCGTTGTGGAGCATCTGCTCTTCTATCCGCCCGATTATTCATGATCCCAAAATTTACCGCCCGATCAATCATAATCCCGAATTTAATTGAGCTGTCCTCCTATCCGCCCGACTAATTACGATCCCGAAATCCTCCGCCCGAACAATAACAGTCCCAGATTTAATTGAGAGTTCACCACAGTCCTGGAGTACACCGTTCGACTGGGTCTATAGTCCCAGAGTACACCGCCCGACTATACATACATGCTCCACACCCCAGTGTCGAAAGTCAGCTCTGATACCATTTGTAATGCCCCTGCCCCTAGCTCAGACAATTTATACAATTTAGAAGACAAATTAGATACAATGTAGTACAACTGCCCACCACAGGCTGCCTCTCAAAAGGTGGTTAACCAATTAGGTGACTGTTGATCATAGGCTATTATATTTATATATTATTTTATTCAAGTCAATTTCCGATACGGGACTATTGCCGCTGAAATTGGTGTGGGGGCAAATAGATAGATTTGTGGATTCTTGGGATGTTAAATAGTCAAACCTGAAACACCTTTTCGCCGGAGTTTGATCGTGATCTCCCGCTGCTGACCTGCAAAAAGTGCGAAACACCGGGGTTGATCCCAGCGACGCACCCTCCGACGGTCAAGTCAGTAATTAGAAAGATTATGAAAAAGCTTTGATTGGCAAAAGATTGATTACCTGGTAACAGTGGGGGATGGGGGGTATTTATAGCCGCCTTAGGAACCAGTTTCGGGATAAGATCAAATCCCTACTTCCCATTGGATGGATAGAAGTGATCAGGGCCGTTGATTAAGGGCAATCAGAAACCCTAATTCTCCTATCTAGCCGGATTGGGCTTTTGCGGGTTAGAATCTGCGCCCAGAATGATGTACCTGTTTATGGGTTATTGGGCCTTTGGAAAAAGGCCCAGTTCCCATTTCAGACCCGTTTGCAAGTGAAATTACCATTTTACCCCTGATCTTTAAGATTCGTGCCTGATTTGGACGGTTCCGATTTAACCCTATTTTTATCCATATCACGAGCCCCCCACTCCCGAAGACTGAGTTTGATCAGCCTTTGAGGAGTAGTTTTACTGTTTTAATGGCTTGCGGAGTTGTATCGGAGTTCAAATGAGGGGTGTCGAATCTTTATACAAGGTATTATGGTGATTTTTGGTGTTGGTTGCGTGCTCAAGGGTGTTCTTGAGCTCTCCTGAACTTTTGGTTAATTTTCTTAATTTTTATTTATTTTTCGGACCATTTATTTAATTTTGCGAAGTGGTGGTTCGTTGTTCGAGGGATTTAATTAATTATTCTAAGCAATAATTATTTACCTGGGGGCTCAAAAATACCTTCCCGAATATATAATTATTTTTTAGAATTTTAATTAATTTTCCTGAATTTTTAATCATTTTTTGCAACTTTTTAATAAATAATTCAAATTTAATAAATAAGAAATTAATTTTTAATATTATTTATGACTTGGCGCAATCTGAGCTGCTTATCTCGCACCAGCGCGTAGCTCTGAGAGATCGAACAGCGGAGCGGTGCTGATCGATGTGGGTGAATCTGGGGCTTTGATTAGACCATGGTGCGAATTCTGAAACGATCTGATGGCCTGTGTCGCTCGGTAGTGTTTTTACCGTGTGGGCAGCTCGGAAAGCCAGTTGCTCGGATCGAGATTCCGAGCGACATTGCGCAATCCGGGCCGTTCTTCATGAGATCTTGCACGAATCTCGAGGAATTATGGTGTGGATCACGAGAAAGCGTGATTTTGGCCACGTGGCCGAATCAGGGCCGTTCATCAGGCTGAGGCACGAATTTTGAGACGATCGGTCGGTCTGTGCTTCTCGGCGTTATTTTCCCATATAAGCAGCTCGGATCGCCAGTTGCTCGGCTCGGGATTCCGAGCGACGTGGGGCGATCTGGACCGTTCATCACGAGATCTGGCGCGGATCTTGATGCAAAAAGGGCGGCGTCGATCACGAAAAAATGCTATCTTGTTGTTTTGTGATCATGCCCCAATCTGAGTCGTCTGATCAAGATTTTGCACGAATTTTGAGGAGAAAGTTGTTTTTCTCCAATACGCAGCTCGGATCGTCAGTCGCTCAGATTTGGATTCCGAGGGATGTGGCATGATCTGAACCATTCGTCAGGTCAATTTTTAAGACAATCCGACGGTTGGTGTCGCTCCGCGCTATTTTTCCCATATGAGCAGCTCGGATCGCCAGTTGCTCGGCTTGGGATTCCAAGCAACGTGGGGTGATCTGAACCGTTCGTCAGGCTGAGGCACAGCTTTTGAGCTGACGGTCTGTGCCGCTCTGCGCTATTTTCCCCATATGAGCAGCTCGGATCACCAGCCGCTCGGATCGGGATTCCGAGCGACGTGGGGCGATTTAGACCGTTCATCACGGGATCTGCCGTGGATCTTGATGCAAAAAGGCGGCATGGATCACAAAAAAATGCTATCTTGTCGTTTTGTGATCGTGGCCCAATCTGAATCGTCTGATCAAGATCTTGCACGAATTTTGAGGAGAAAGTTATTTTTCTCCAATGTGCAGCTCAGATCGCCAGTCGCTCGGATTTGGATTCCGAGGGACGTGGCACGATCTGAACCGTCCATCTGAAAATCTTGCACGAATCTCAATGTAAAAGACGGTGTGGATCACGAGAAAATGCTATCTTGTCGTTTTGTGGACGTGGTCCAATCTGTGCCGTCTGATCGAGATCATGCACGAATTTTGGAGAGAAAGTTGTTTTTCTCCAATACGCAGCTCGGATCGCCAGTTGCTCGGCTTGGGATTCCGAGCGACGTGGGGTGATCCGAACCGTCCATCTGAAGATCTTGCACGGATCTCGATGTAAAAGATGGTGTGGATCACGAGAAAATGCTGTCTTGTCGTTTTGTGGTCATGGTCCAATCTGTGCCGTCTGATCGAGATCTTGCACGAATTTTGGAGGAGAAAGTTGTTTTTCTCCAATATGCAGCTCGGATCACCAGTTGCTCGGCTTGGGATTCCGAGCGACGTGGGGTGATCCTAACCGTCCATCTGAAGATCTTGCACGGATCTCGATGCAAAAGACGGTGTGGATCACGAGAAAATGCTATCTTTTCATTTTGTGGTTGTGGTCCAATCTGTGCCGTCTGATCGAGATCTTGCACGAATTTTGGGGAGAAAGTTGTTTTTCTTCAATATGCAGCTCAGATCGCCAATTGCTCGGCTTGGGATTCCGAGCGATGTGGGGTGATCCGAACCGTCCATCGATAGCTCGTCAGAGTGCCTCGGTGGCTTGGGGCTAGAGGAATTGCCGAGCGGTACGACCCAGTTTGAATCGTCGCCACACTTATGAACCGTCACCGCTCTTCTCTACTTTGTCGTTTAGCCTTCTTTAATGGGCTTGAAGGGGGCCCAAGAGTCGTAACTTTACGTTACAAAGCCCAAGAGTCACTTCTTTTACTATAAGTTTTCACCTCCCCCACTCTTTCTCTCATTCTTTCATTTTTACTTTTACCTTTGCTAGCGGTGGTTTTGCTCTCGAGCGGCGCTACTAGCTTTCGTGGCAAGGCGAGTTTGAACTCCGGCGATCTTTTCCGACTATACATGTCACTTCAAGGTTAGTCTTTCCTCCTTCTTTTTGAGAATGTCTAGAAATTTTTCTGGGGACGAGACCTCCACCTCGGACTGAGACACCGGCCGAGCAGTAGTAGTTAAGCCGCGGAAGGGGTAGGAAGTGGTTGATCCGGTCGGGGTGTCGACGATAGCTGAGACTCCGAAGGGGGCAGGAGAGCTGGTTCGGCTGCCGTCCACATTGTCGAGTGTTGGTAGGGTGAGGAGCTACCCCGAGGACATCTTAGAGAAGGTGGTGCGTGGAATGGCTCCGGCATATGAGGAGAATAATCCGAGGGATCCTTCCGAGGTGGATGAGATCCCTTCAATCATGACCGAGGAAGATCTGCACCAGATCAGGAAGGGATTCCGCATCCCAAAGGAGTACACGCTACTACTCCCTGGCCCCGGGTTCTGAGCATGTACGGGGATGTCGGCAGACACGTGCGTCTTCCCATATGACGCACTCAATGCCGGTCTTCAGCTACCACTGCATCCCTTCGTGGTCGAGGTGCTGCAGTGGTACGGTTTGAGCCCGGTTCAGTTTATGCCGAACATGTGGCGGCATGTTATCGCCTTCGTCCTCCAGTGCCGAGCGGTCGGCGTGCAACCGCAACTGGTTCTGCTTCGGAGCCTCTATCGCATCTGCCGAATGAGCAAGATGGAAGATCGGTATTACTTGTCACCGAGGAAAGGGGTGAAGTTGATCGAGAATCCGGACTCGATCAAGCACTAGAAGGAGAAGTGTTTTCTCATCCGTGGTCCCGAGCCGTGGGGCTTCTCGACGGTGTGGAAGGATGGGGGCCCGAAGTGGGCGAAGCAAGAGCCGGTGCTCACAAGAGAGGAAGAGGAGGTGGTGGCTAAAATCCTCAACCTTCTGACCCTCGGTCGGAAGGACATAACCCAGGAGGTCTTGTTCGGTGGAGGTCTCAGTCCAATCGACCCCAGTACACTCTCTTTCTTCTTTCTTGCTAGTCTTAGTGTCTTTTAGTGTTTGTTATTATTTTTTTTTCTAACTCTTTTGCTTAGTTTTTTCTTCGTATGCAGAGGCCTCCGGTATGGATTACAAGGTGCTGATGGCGAAGAGTCGCGCTGCCTCGGGAAAGGGCAAGAATACGAGGAAGAGGAAGAGGACCACAGCGAGGCCTTTTTCCAGCCAAATAGTACAAGCCCCCTTGGCACCCTCGGTCGTTGTGGACCTAGTGACCGAGGCCCCTTCGGAACCGCCCGCTTAGGCTCCTTTGACCGATGCCCCGGGTTCGTCCAGCAGGGCATTCTCTGCCAGTGCTGCTCTGGCTTTGGAGGTGTCGCTGCTTACTACCGAGGCGGAGACCATCCTCACCGAGGAGCACAAGCGGCTCTTCGTCCTCGACTGGAGGGTGATGAAGGTAGACGGCTTCCTCGGCGACGCGGGGATGTGTATGCAGGTGGTGCACCACCTGCCAACCCTGAAGGACCGTGCCGCGCTGAGGGCCAGCTCCGTGGGCGACAACGCTTTGGAGATAGCTCGGTCGACTATGTCGATAATTCTGAGTTGTTTATGATAACCAAAAAAATTTCTAAGTTTTTTGTTCGGTGCTAATCATCTCTTTTCCTTCGTTTTGCTCGCTGACTCTCTGCCACTTCAACCACATGCTCGAGCAATTCGCCGAGCAAGAGAAGGAGATGAAGCTAGAGAACGACCGGGAGAGATCGGAGCGCTCCAAAGCGGTTAAGCTATTCGAGGCCGAGCAGCGACTCTCGGCTTCGCGTGCGACCGAGGTGGGGGCCCTCAAGACGAAACTCGCCGAGGCACTGAAGCACTCTGCAGCTGAGACTACCAAGGTCGAGGCATTGGAGAAAGAGAGGGTTTGCCTCGAGGAGGAGCTGGCCAAAGCCTTGAAGGCGTCTGAAGAGGCGCTGAATGACCAGGCGATGAAGGTGGCAGTGGCAGAGAAGGCGGTTCGGGATGAGGCCGAAGCCTACATGATGACGAACATGAAGGAGGCCTACGCCCAAGCACTGAAGCATGTGGTGGCCCGTATTCCCGGTTTTGACAGCTCCTCGTATTACTTTTACGATCCCGTGGAGGGTGAGGAGCTGATTCCTCTGGCGGAGGTCGAGCCCGAGCTAGAGGGCAAAGTGACCGAGGAGGACGCCGAGGACGAGGTGATCATCGAAGGGGTGCTTGTCACTATACCAAGCGAGGATACCTCAAAGCGGCGCCATGAGGTGGCCCCCTGACTTAGTCATCTCTTCCTTTGTTTTTTTTTGTTTTGTTGTAACGCCGAACCGCGGACTGGCCATCGCACTCTTGTACTTTTATGAATTTTAATGAAATGACCAATTTTTTGAGACTTTGGCTAAGTGTTTGGGATTTTGATCTTGATTTGTATTCGCCTTGTTTTGGAATTTTGCTGTGTTGAGAACGGTGTTGCGAACTCCTTGTTATTGAAAATTTTCGCTAAGTGTTCTCCAGAGCTCAGTGTCGATATGTTTTTGCTTTTCAGGTCGTCGAGTCGAGTTCAGCAGTTGAAGCCTCTCGTCTTCGGGTTGACTTTAAAGCAACGAAGTTGGCCCTATCTCGCAATCGAGAGTGTTTTCTCAAGAGCAAGTTAGACTTGGAACGCCTTAAGCTAAAGCTGTCGAAGCGTCTCTCCGAGAGGCAGCACCTAAAGAAGGCGCTGCCTGATGCTACCGCAGAGAGAGGTGAACTATTGGCTGAAATCCACCACTTGCGAATAGTAGAAGAAGAGCTTTTGGCAGAAGAAGAAGAATTAATAGCGGCAACGGGCAAGTTGATGGCCGAGCGCGACGAGTTGACGGCGGAGGTCGACGAGTTGAAGAGGGTTACTCATCTCCGTCGAATGATTGCCGATAGCTATGGTGCCGAAGGTTCCGCTCAGCTTCCTCGCTTCAAGATAGCCATGAAGGACGACTCTTTGAAGCAACGAATCGTCGAGCTAGAGGGGGAGGTCGCTCGCCTAAAACCCCAACCTGAGCAGGTCAATCTAAGGAGTACGTCGTGTACTCGTGAAGA
Organism: Hemerocallis citrina; assembly: GCA_017893485.1. Lineage (NCBI taxonomy): Eukaryota > Viridiplantae > Streptophyta > Magnoliopsida > Asparagales > Asphodelaceae > Hemerocallis > Hemerocallis citrina. Next base: position 134,619,926 of record CM030363.1, read on the forward strand.
AAGCGAGAGAGGAATTTCCTTTTATGAGCTTGCAACTCGATCGCCAGTTGTTCGTTGAAGTCCCACTGATGCACAAAGTGGGGTGGCTGCTTCGTCGAGCGAAGCCTCAACCGGTGCAACACTGAAAGACACTACTAAGCTCGTTGGCTTGGGGACCTCAACGAGTGTGGGATCGCAACGACAAGGTGTGCGCTAGCCCCGCCTGTCTCTTAAGAGGAACATCCCTCTTCCTAAGAGTCGTTGAAGTAGTCTTGTGATTTTAGCTTCTCGAATTTTGTAACTCGTCGTAGATAAGAGTAGCTGGTCTTGTAATTTGGGTTTCTTTGAACTTTAAACTTTGTAGAAGTGAAAGCTTGTTTATTCCTCTGTGCTTGTGTGTCGGCGTGTTCAGTTAATCCCTTATGGTTGTAAAAGTGTTACTAAAGGGCGGACCATTTCTAGCTCGCTTAAGAGTGAGGAGTAGAAGTGGAGTCCTACCAAGCTTTGAACTCTGAGGGACGTAGCTCTATCGGGGGTGTCCATCTAAAGATCTTGCACGGATCTTGATGTAAATGACGATGTGGATCACGAGAAAATGCTATCTTTTCGTTTTGTGGTCGTGGTCCAATCTGTGCCGTCTGATCGAGATCTTGCACGAATTTTGGGGAGAAAGTTACTTTTCTCCAATACGCAGCTCGGATCGGCAGTCGCTCGGATTTGGGTTCCGAAGGACGTGGCACGATCTGAACCGTCCATCTGAAGATCTTGCACGGATCTCGATGTAAAAGACGGTGTGGATCACGAAAAATTGCTATCTTGTCGTTTTGTGGTTGTGGTCCAATCTGTGCCGTATAATCGAGATCTTGCACGAATTTTGGGGAGAAAGTTGTTTTTCTCCAATACGCAGCTCGGCATGCAAGTCGCTTGGGTATGTATGCCTGAATATCTCCATCAGTTATCCAGCCAAGTGAAGCAATGGGGCATTCATTCAAGCACTCCTCCAAGTATTCTTCTCCCATGTCTAGTATAGTTGTAGAAATTTCATCAGTTATCCAGCCCAGTGGTCTGGATTCCGAACGCGTCGTTCGAGTAAATTTCAATGGTTGTGGGATCAGTTCCGAATGGCGAACCACTTCTAGCCCGCTTAAGAGAGAGCTTGCAAAGCAGAATCGAGCCAAATTTTGGACTCCGAACACGTCGTTCGAGTAAGTTTCAACGGTTGTGGGAGCAGTTCCGAATGGCGAACCACTTCTAGCCTGCTTATGAGCGAGCTTGCGAAGCAGAATCGAGCCAAGTTTTGGACTCCGAATACGTCGTTCGAGTAAGTTTCAACAGTTGTAGGAGCAGTTCCGAATGGCGAACCACTTCTAGCCTGCTTAAGAGCGAGCTTGCGAAGCGGAATCGAGCCAAGTTTTGGACTCCGAACACGTCATTCGAGTAAATTTCAGCGGTTGTGGGAGCAGTTCCGAATGGCGAACCACTTCTAGCCCGCTTAAGGACGAGTTTGCGAAGCGGAATCGAGCCAAGTTTTGGACTCCGAACACGTCGTTCACGTAAGAGCAATTAAAGGTCTTAAACAGAGAGATAAAATAATCACAAGGGAATCATCAGGGAAAAGAAGTTCTTTATTGATAACTGCTAATCGGCTGCTTCTAAGTTGCAAGCCGTTATTACAATGGGAAAATAAAGAAACAAGTAATAAAACCAAAAAGATAGGAACGGCTCAACATTTGATCGTACTCAGAGAGGCGTTCAAACACCTTCTTTGTACTTCAGTAAATGGTCGGCATTCCAGGTCCTTCCTATCTCTCTGCCTTCGAGGTCTTTAAGGCGATATGCTCCTTGCCGGACTACCTTGGAAACCTTGTACGGTCCTTCCCAATTCGGAGCTAGCTTACTCTTTTGGCTGGGAAATGAGATAGCTAGCTTTCTGAGGACCAAGTCCCCTTCCTTGAAATCGGTGGGACAAACTCTTTTGTTGTAGGCCTGCTCGATTCTTCTGCGATAATTTTGCTGGCAAATTGAAGCTCTTTCACGGAGCTCATCAATCAGATCCAAATTTGCTCGGAGCTCTCTGGCGTTCTGCTATTCATCATAGGCGATAAGATGAGGGGATGGCAGACCAACTTCTAAGGGGATTACAGCCTCGGACCCATAGGTGAGATTGAAGGGCGACTCTCCTATAGGGGTCCTTTTCGTAGTGCGGTAGTTCCACAATCACTACAAAAGCAAGTAGCTTTCCCGGTGGTTTTTTCCCGACGTTTTACTAGTAGCGCCGGGGTAGGGAGCCAGTAGGAATTGGGCGCCAGATGGGATGGCCATACACCGGCGGTCTATTTAAAACGCCGGTGAATGTTAGTATTCACCGGCGTTTTAGCTGAACACGCCGGTGAAGTTTATTATTCACCGGCGTTTTTTATTATAAACGCCGGCGAATATACTGGCACATTCACCGGCGTTTCCAATTAAAACGCCGGTGAATAACTGGGAATAAAACCCGCGAACCCTAATCGTTCGCTCGCCATTTACCCATTACCCCCAAAAAAAAAAAAGCAAAAAAAGGCGCTTCCTTTCCCTCCTTCCCCGCTCTATTTCCCGCGCGTTTGCCTCCGCCGCTTCGTCCTCTTCGACGGCCTTCGACCATTCGAAATCGTCCCTTATTCCCTTCGTCCTTTTCGATTTCGTTCTTCCCTCTCTCGATCTGGAGGTGAATCGGCGGTCGCCCCCTCTCTCTCTCTCCTACGCCCCCGCCCTCGTCGCCCCGCTCCCTCCCTCTCTCTTCGGTATGATCTCTTGATTTCCCTTATTTTCCAAAAAAGGCAGCTTTTTTCAGTTTGGCATGAAAAATATATGCTTAGATAATGAAAAATATATGCCTGTTACGTGTTCGATTTCCTTAGCATGAACGGTTTAGTTGAGATGAAGAATTAATAGAAAAATATATGCTTAGATAATGGAAATTTTCATCTTCTTTTACTGTTAATGAAGCTGATTTCATGCATCTGATTGTCTTCATGGCATGTTTGTTTTTTAACACAAAATGGGTTCACTGTGAACTGAGGATATTGTATAGGTACGTATGCCAAAATTCTCTGGCCGGATATGCACCACACTTGGGTTTTAGATTTAGTTGGGCACAGTGAATTAGTAGAGCAATATATAAGCTCAGTTAATGGGAAATTTTCATTTTCAGATACTATTAAAGTAACCTGATTGCAATCTTTGGCATGGTTTTTTAACACAAAATGGGTTCACTTCCAAACTAAGTATGCTGCATAGCATACCCGTTTTCTTTCACTGTTAATGAAGCTGATTTCATGCATCTGATTGTCTTCTTGGCATGATTGTTTTTTACCCAAAATGGGTTCACTGTGAACTGAGGATGCTATAGGTACGTATGTCAAAATCCTGCGGCCGGATACGCACAACAATTGGATTTTAGATTTAGTTGGGCTAAAGAAGTAGTAGAGCAACATATAAGCTCAGATAATGGGAGATTTTCATTTTCAGATACCGTTAAAGTAACCTGATTGCAATCTTTGGCATGGTTTTTTTACACAAAATGGGTTCACTTCCAAAATGAGTATGCTGCATGCATAGCATCCCCAGTTTGTATAGGTTCACTTCCAGACTAAGTGAACTGAGGATGCTATAGGTACGTATGCCAAAATCCTTCGGATACGCACAACAATTGGGTTTTAGATTTAGTTGGGTTGAAGAAGTAGTATAGCAACATATAAGCTCTGATAATGGAAAATTTATCATTTTCAAATACTGTTAAAGTAACCTGATTGTCAATCTTTGGCATGGTTTTTTATACGAAAATGGGTTAACTTCCAATCTAAGTATGCTGCTAGCATCCCCATTTTCTTTTTTTGTTGTAAGTGAAGCTTATTTTCATGCATCTGATTGTCATCTTGGCATGTTTTTTTTACCAAAATCGGTTCACTGTGAACTGAGGATGGTATAGGTACGTATGCCAAAATCCTCCGGCCGGATATGCGGCTACAATTGGGTTTTAGATTTAGTTGGGATGAAGAAGTAGTAGAGCAACATATAAGCTCAGATAATGGGAAATTTTTCATTTTCAGATACTGTTAAAGTAACCTGACTGGAATCCTTGGCATGGTTTTTTAACAAAATGGGTTCACTTCGTAACTAAGTATGCTGCATAGCATCCCCAGTTTCTTTCACTGTTAATTAATTGAAGCTTATCCCCTGCATCTGATTGTCATTTTGGCATGTTTTTTTGACCAAACTGGGTTCACTGTGAACTGAGGATGCTATAGCTCTATGCCAAAATTCTCCGGCTATGTACAACAATTGGTTCAGTCTGCAAAATATATGCTTACATACTAGACATTTTAATTTTTCTTTTACTGTTTCTTTTGTTTAGTATTATTATTATTATTATTATTATTATTATTATTATGAGATAAGTGATTATTAGTAGTCATGAACAGAATAGTTCATGAGTCATCAGATCTTCTTGTTACCGTAGTTACTACAGGACGCACTCATTATTCGGCCGATTCCTCTTCATCAGCAAAATACCCTTTACCATCATCATCTCCTTGAACGGAAAGCCAAATACAGGGGAGACTATAGTCGATTTTTTTTTATGCTCGAACACAGGGTGTGTGATAAAATACCGTCTAAGGTGGTTGTGATCATTTCCACAAAAGGTCGTTTAGGGTTTGGTGAATAGAGTAGATTGTATTAAGAAGTAGTTTTTTTTTGTACATTTTTTGGAGCCACAATTTCTTTATTTTACAGTTAAAGATTATATCGTTCATTTATTTGCAGCTAGGGTTGATTTTCAAATAGGTGAAATTTAATATACAAAATGCCTTTTACTGTTATTACTATTTAATATATAAAATTTTAATTTCAGACTGTGTGCTATTGATATAATGGATAGAAGTTGGATTAGTAAACCACGATTATCCGAGGAGTACCATGATGGTATTAAAGATTTTATTATCTTTGCCAAACGACATTCCCGTGATCCCAACCTAATCCTTTGTCCATGCCTTCGCTGTACAAATTGTATGCTGAGGACATGTGACGTAGTACATACACACTTGGCTGTCAACGGTTTTCTTCAAGGGTACACAAGGTGGTTTTGTCATGGAGAGGATCATACGGCAGCTCCTGTTCGTCCGGTTGTATTAGAAAATGAGGCTGAGCCCTTAGTGAACGAAGACTTAAGCGTTCCCGATGAGATGCATGCTTTGTTACAAGATGCCATGGGGAATCATAATGTTCCTTTCCACACCAATGACCCAACAACCGAAGTTCACAATGAGTCAATAGAAACAAACCAGATTGGTGGTGGGGTGGACGAGGAAATGTCTGGCCCCACCTATGAAAATAATAAGCAGCAAGAATCCTTCGCTAAGTTACTTGAAGATGCTAGTATCCCGTTGTACCGCGACTGCACCAAATTTTCTAAGTTCTCATTCATTGTCAGACTATTTCAGATTAAATGTTTAAACGGGTGGTCTGCTAAGTCCTTCACTATGCTACTTGAATTGTTGAATGAAGCATTTCCTGAAATCTGTATTCCAAACTCAGCTTATAAAATCAAAAAATTCCTAAGTTCTCTCGATCTAGGATATGAGAAGATAGCAGCATGTCCAAATGACTGTATGCTTTTCACGAGTGGTAAGGAAAGTCTGGATAATTGCGAAGTGTGTGGTTCTTCGAAATGGAAAGAAAGACCAAATCAAGACGAGGGAGCCAGCGGATCTACTAAGCGAAGTAGGAAAAAGAAGCCTGCCAAAACATTGCGTTACTTTCCTCTGATCCCTAGGTTACAAAGGTTGTTTATGTCCACGAAAACTTCTTCTGATATGAAATGGCATGTTGAAGGCCGCACTAATGATGGGATTCTTAGACATCCTGCTGATTCTCAATCTTGGAAAAGATTTGATGAAAGATATCCTGATTTTGCGGAAGATCCTCGAAATGTGAGACTTGGACTAGCTAGTGATGGCTTCAACCCTTTCAGGCAAATGAGTAGTACATACAGCATATGGCCGGTTGTGTTGATACCATACAATTTGCCGCCTTGGAAATGCATGAAGCAGTCCTCATTTATTTTGTCCATGATAGTTCCTGGACCGAAAGGTCCTGGAAATGATATAGATGTGTACCTACAACCGTTAATAGATGAACTTCAGAAGTTGTGGGTGGGTGTTCCAACCTATGATGCTGTGGCTAAAGAAACATTTTCTCTTCGTGCCGTGTTGTCTTGGACCATCAATGATTTTCCAGCATATGCAAATTTATCTGGATATAGTACTAAAGGACGTTATGCATGTCCATGTTGTGCTGACCAAACTAGTTCAAGGTGGTTGTACAATGGCAGAAAGTTTTGCTATATGGGTCATAGGAGATGGTTGCCTGACACACATATATTTCGGGCAGAGGCAGCGACATTTGATGGCACCGACGAGTGGGAACATGCTCCTGGGTCTTCCTCTGGTTCAGATATTTTGAGGCGGGTAGATGGTCATCAATTCAAATATGGAAAGGAACCAGAAGTCAGGACAAAGGGCAAGAAAAGGGCAAGGCCGGAGCAAGATGAGGAGACCGATCTATATGGCGAGGATGAGGATCAAAACTTGACGAGTTTAGGTGCATGGAAGAAGAAGAGTATTTTCTTCAAGTTGCCGTATTGGGAATTCAACTTACTGAGACATAATTTAGATGTGATGCATATCGGCAAAAATATAGGTGAGAATTGTATAGGAACAGTTATGGGAGATGATCGGAAGACAAAGGACAATCTGAAGAGCCGACTTGATTTGAAGTCAATGGGCATCCGACATGAGTTGCACCCAGAAGAATTGCCGAACGGGAAAGTGCTCCTACCTCCTGCAATCTATTCAATGTCAAAATCGGAGTTGGAGTTGTTTTGCAAAGTACTACTTGAACTGAAAGTCCCCGATAGCTATTCTTCTAACATGGCAAAATGTGTCAACTTTAAAGAGAAGAGGCTTCAGGGGCTAAAGTCACACGACTACCACATCCTAATGCAGGATCTCCTTCCTGTGGCCCTAAGGTCTTCAATGTGTGAGCAAGTCACTACTGTCCTGAAAGATCTTTGTAGCATATATAAAGGTATTTGCTCAAGAATGCTTCGTGTTGAAGATCTGGACCAATTGGAGCAGCAGGCGGCATTGACACTTAGTAAAATGGAGATGATATTTCCTCCATCGTTTTTCACTTTTATGATTCACTTGATAATCCACCTTGCTGGTGAAGCCAGAATCGGTGGTCCTGTTCACTATCGGTGGATGTACCCCATTGAGAGGTAAAATAATTCGTTCATCTTACGAAATTGAATTTTCAAAAGCTCATTTCTTTTAATCCCCTAATCCGCTCTAGTTTATTAATTGTACATGTTCAGGTACCTATACCGGCTAAAGGGTTATGTGAAAAATAGAGCATATCCTGAAGGGTCAATAGCCCAGGGATATCTATCAGAGGAGTGCTCACATTTTTTTTCCAGGTATATGCCTGGTGTGGAGACATCTTCCAGTAGACCACGTAGAAATCCAGACATTTCCAACCTTGATGGTGCACAATATCTTTTTGATACCGCTGGCACCACTGTTGGTAAAGTTGATGCATTTGAGCTCGATAGCTTAGCGTGGGAACAGGCACATCGATATGTGCTAGACCATCATGCATCAGTGGAACCATTTCGAAAGTAAGTTGCTTTTAAATGTAAATCGAATACAGTGAAAACCGCGGAGTTCGATATTTTTGATACTTTTCTTATTCCTAATTTCAATTGCTTGTTTTTTTAGCGAATTTGTCAGGGACATCAAACGAAGGGCTAGACCAAGAAGACTACCACCACGTGAACAAAACAAGCTGATGAATGAAAAATTTCATAAGTGGTTTGAATCTCATGTAGGTGAATTACAGTTATGCAAGTTAATCTTTATTATATCTATATTTTCTATGGTGTTGATACGATTTGCGCAAAATTAATAGGTACATTCTTTGGGTCCTGAAGGTGCGTCATCTGAAATACAAGTACTTGCCAAAGGTCCCTATCAGATGGCCAAAAGATACGGAGGATACATATTCAATGGTTTTAGATTTCGTACTAAGGATCGTGAATCTAATTTGAAGTCTCAAAATAGTGGAATGGTAGTGACGTCTAAGACTAGAAGTTATGCTTCCAAATCGGACACGAGGCCTGTAGATGGGGATCTCGACTACTATGGAGTGCTCACGGATATCATTGAGTTGAATTATTTTGGCCATTTCCGTGTTGTCTTATTTCGTGGGGATTGGGCTGAGTTTGATAGGAATTTTGCTAACAACAAGGACAAGCTTGGCTTCACAGTTGTGAACTTCTCAAAATTGATTCACATCGGTACACACATTAGCCATGAGCCATTTGTGTTTCCATCCCAAGTCCAACAAGTGTTCTACATTGCAGATCCAACCCTGCCAAAATCGTATGTGGCTATCCCTATGCAACCAAGAGATGTATTCCAACTGGGCGATACTTCAGACGATGAAGACGGTGAAGACATGAACAGTTACATTGCTTCTGAGTTTCCTGTGTTTGATGTAAACACAACCGATCTTGGAATTTGCGGGACTTGGCTCCGCAAGGATGGAGAAGAGGGCGATGTACTGGAAGATGTCGTATTGTAGTTTACATGATTTTTTATGCAAGTTTATTATATGTCTGTAATTTTATGTCTTAAATCTTGTTGTAATATTATGTCTGTAATTTCGAATATGTTCATTATGAATTTAATACACTGGTTTAATTGTCTTTCTATTTTCTACTGCTTGGTATTATTTACATTAAACTATGCTTAGTGTCATTTGAACCAAACTATCATTTGAACCAAGTTATCGGATCCTTGACAGGTACAACATGCTGAGGCGTGGAAAGAGGGTAAATATAAATGATGGCAACGAGAGCCATGGGGATGAGCAGCCACTAAATAATAGTGGCAGGCAAACATATGAGAGTGAGGGTGGCACGCCGCCCACTGTCAAAAAACATCGGTAAGTCTTGAAATTGGTATTTTTAAAGAGATTATGTTACTTGAATGCATGAAAGACACGTACTAGTGTTTGTGAGTCTGCATTGTGGCTGTCGTCTATGTCGCATTTCGTCTATGTTTCTTAAGTGGGCTGTGATTAGAGAGAAAGGGCTGGAGTGGAGATCTGGAAACCCAAAATAGAGACATCTCGTTTATTATAATCTACACTTACTGTTGGACCAATCCCCTCTTGCTGTTGTTGCTGATGTCTCTTTGGGTGCGTGTGGTGAAGAGAATGAAGGGATGAGAGAGAGATGAGGAAAATGCCGCTATGTTAGCCTGGTGTATCCTCATTCTCTACGATCCCTCTTTCTGGCTCCATATACGGCTTCTATATTAAATTGGTTTCCTTCCACGATGACAGTCCGTAATACTACACTTGATATGAGCCCATGTTCATAGCTGCATCCTACTGCATACTCACAAACAACTAATACTTGTCGGCCTTGCATCGTATGCCCAATCCCATTTTGGCACATAACCTGGTATAGATGACATTGTACTGATTTGGAGGAGGTGAAAATGGGACCATACAATAGCTTAAGAAGACCATCAGGTTTGTGAAATAAGCTTCACTAACAGTGAAAGAAACTGGGGATGCTATGCAGCGTACTCATTTTGGAAGTGAACCCATTTTGTGTTAAAAAAACCATGCCAAAGATTGCAATCAGATGCATGAAATCAGCTTCTTTAACAGTATCTGAAAATGAAAACTTTTCATAATCTGAGCATATATGTTTCTTTAACAGTGACTGTGAACAATTGTTCTTAATTGGGCTGTGATTAGAAAGAGACGAGTTGGAGTGGAGATCTGGAAACCCATATAGAGACATCTTGTTCATAATAATTTATTATGGTTGTTGTTCTTGTCGCTCTTGCTGTTGTTGCTGATGTCTCTATGTGTTCGTGTGCTGAAGGGAAAGAAGGGGTGAGAGAGAGATGAGGAAAATGCCGCTATGTTAGCCTGGTGTATCCTCATTCTCTACCATTCCTCTTTCTGGCTTCTATATTTGGTTTCCTTCCACGATGACAATTCCAGTTAAAACTACACTTGCTATGAGCCCTATTCGTATTTTTATTCCATCAAGAATTGATCTATGACTACAATCTCCATTCAAAACCCAATTGTTCACTAAAACATGCTCCTTGTATCTGAACTCAAACATCACATTAATAAACATCTTTTCTGATAATGGCTACAATTGTGGAAGCTCTCTCTAAGTCTCAATTCATCAAGGTTTTGTTGCCTACTTCTTTACAGAAGCTGGTACTCTATTCTTCTTTAAAGAGAGGAGAATGGAGTACCAACTTCTGTAAAGAAGTAGGCAACAAAACCTTGAAGAATTGAGGCTTAGAGAGAGCTTCCACAAGTGTAGCCATTATTAGAAAAGATGTTTATTAATGTCATGTTTGAGTTCAGAAACAAGGGGCATGTTTGAGTGAACAATTTTCCAAACAAGCTTCACTAACAGTGAAGGAAACTGGGGATGCTATGCAGCCTACTTAGTTTCTTTAACAGTGACTGAAAATTTCCATAATCTGAGCATATAAATTTTTCATAATCTGAGCATATATGTTTCTTTAGCAGTGACTGTGAACAATTGTTCTTAATTGGGCTGTGATTAGAAAGAGACGAGTTGGAGTGGAGAAGGGAAAGAAGGGGTGAGAGAGAGATGAGGAAAATGCCGCTATGTTAGCCTGGTGTATCCTCATTCTCTACCATTCCTCTTTCTGGCTTCTATATTTGGTTTCCTTCCACGATGACAATTCCAGTTAAAACTACACTTGCTATGAGCCCTATTCGTATTTTTCTTCCATGAACTGAGGATGGTGCATAGGCTGGTGCCTGGTGTATCCTCATTCTCTAGCATCCCCAGTTTCTTTCACTGTGAGTGAAGCTTATTTCACAAACCTGATGGTCTTCTTAAGCTATTGTATGGTCCCATTTTCACTAACTGTTAGTGAAGCTCATTTCAAGCACCTGATTGTCTTCTTGGCATGTATGTTTTTAAACCAAAAATGGGTTCACTGTGGTCATCAGATGATGGAGAAATTTTCATTTTCAAATACTGTCAATGTAACCGGTTTTTTTAACACCAAATGGGTTCACTTCCAAAATGAGTATGCTGCATAGCATCCCCAGTTTCTATCACTGTTAGTGAAGCTTACTTCACATATCCTGATGGTCTTCTTAAGCTATTTTATGGTCCCATTTTCACTAACTGTGAGTGAAGCTCATTTCAAGCACCTGATTGTCTTCTTGGCATGTATGTTTTTATACCGAAAATGGGTTCACTGTGAACTGAGGATATTGTATAGGTACGTATGCCAAAATTCTCCGGCCGGATATGCACCACACTTGGGTTTTGCGATATAGTTGGGCTAAAAAAGTAGTAGAGCAACATATAAGCTGAGATAATGAAGAAATTTTCATTTTCGGGCACTGTCATTGTAACCTGATTGCAATCTTTGGCATGGTTTTTTTAACACAAAATGGGTTCACTTCCAAAATGAGTATGTTGCATAGCATCCCCAGTTTCTTTCACTGTTAGTGGAGATTATTTCACAAACCTGATGGTCTTCTTAAGCTATTGTATGGTCCCATTTTCACTAACTGTTAGTGAAGCTGATTTCAAGCACCTGATTGTCTTCTTGGCATGTATGTTTTTAAACCAAAAATGGGTTCACTGTGGTCATCAGATGATGGAGAAATTTTCATTTTCAAATACTGTCAATGTAACCGGTTTTTTTAACACCAAATGGGTTCACTTCCAAAATGAGTATGCTGCATAGCATCCCCAGTTTCTTTCACTGTTAGTGGAGATTATTTCACAAACCTAATGGTCTTCTTAAGCTATTGTATGGTCCCATTTTCACTAACTGTTAGTGAAGCTGATTTCAATCACCTGATTGTCTGCTTGGCATGTATGTTTTTAAACCAAAAATGGGTTCACTGTGGTCATCAGATGATGGAGAAATTTTCATTTTCAAATACTGTCAATGTAACCGATTTTTTTAACACCAAATGGGTTCACTTCCAAAATGAGTATGCTGCATAGCATCCCCAGTTTCTATCACTGTTAGTGAAGCTTACTTCACAAACCTGATGGTCTTCTTAAGCTATTTTATGGTCCCATTTTCACTAACTGTTCGTGAAGCTCATTTCAAGCACCTGATTGTCTTCTTGGCATGTATGTTTTTATACCGAAAATGGGTTCACTGTGAACTGAGGATATTGTATAGGTACGTATGCCAAAATTCTCCGGCCGGTTTTGCGATATAGTTGGGCTAAAAAAGTAGTAGAGCAACTTATAAGCTGAGATAATGAAGAAATTTTCATTTTCGGGCACTGTCAATGTAACCTGATTGCAATCTTTGGCATGGTTTTTTTAACACAAAATGGGTTCACTTCCAAAATGAGTATGCTGCATAGCATCCCCAGTTTCTTTCACTGTTAGTGAAGATTATTTCACAAACCTGATGGTCTTCTTAAGCTATTGTATGGTCCCATTTTCACTAACTGTTAGTGAAGCTCATTTCAAGCACCTGATTGTCTTCTTGGCATGTATGTTTTTAAACCAAAAATGGGTTCACTGTGGTCATCAGATGATGGAGAAATTTTCATTTTCAAATACTGTCAATGTAACCGGTTTTTTTTAACACCAAATGGGTTCACTTCCAAAATGAGTATGCTGCATAGCATCCCCAGTTTCTATCACTGTTAGTGAAGCTTACTTCACAAACCTGATGGTCTTCTTAAGCTATTTTATGGTCCCATTTTCACTAACTGTTAGTGAAGCTCATTTCAAGCACCTGATTGTCTTCTTGGCATGTATGTTTTTATACCGAAAATGGGTTCACTGTGGTCATCAGATGATGGAGAAATTTTCATTTTCAAATACTGTCAATGTAACCGGTTTTTTTAACACCAAATGGGTTCACTTCCAAAATGAGTATGCTGCATAGCATCCCCAGTTTCTATCACTGTTAGTGAAGCTTACTTCACAAACCTGATGGTCTTCTTAAGCTATTCTATGGTCCCATTTTCACTAACTGTTAGTGAAGCTGATTTCAGGCACCTGATTGTCTTCTTGGCATGTATGTTTTTATACCAAAAAATGGGTTCACTGTGAACTGAGGATATTGTATAGGTACGCATGCCAAAATTATCCGGCCGGATATGCACCACACTTGGGTTTTGCGATATAGTTGGTGCTGAAAAAGTAGTAGAGCAGCATATAAGCTCAGATAATGGAGAAATTTTCATTTTCGGATACTATCAATGTAACCTTATTGTTTAACACAAAATGGGTTCACTTCCAAACTAAGTATGCTGCATAGCATTCTCAGTTCTTCTTTTGTTGATAGTGAAGCTTATTTTCATGCATCTGATTGTGATCTTGGCATGTTTTTTTGAGCAAAACGGGTTTACTGTGAACTGAGGATGCTATAGGTACGTATGCCAAAATCCTCCGGATACGCACAACAATTGGGTTTTAGATTTAGTTGGGCACAGTGAATTAGTAGAGCAACATATAAGCTCAGTTATTGGAAATTTTCATTTTCAGATACTGTTAATGAAGCTGATTGCCATCTTTGGCATGATTTTTGAACAAAAATGGGTTCACTTCCAAACTAAGTATGCTGCTAGCATCCTCATTTTCTTTCACTGTTAATGAAGCGTATTTCATTAAGATCCAGGATGGCAAATTTTGACTGGGCTATGATTGGATTGTTTAGTGGATGTGGTCTATGTTCTTAATTGGGCTGTGATTAGAAAGAGTGGGCTCGAGTGGAGAACTGGAAACCCATATAGAGACATCTTGTTCATAATAATTTATTATTATTGTTGTTCTTGTCGCTCTTAAGGTGGTTGCTGATGTCTCTTTCTGTTCGTGTGCTGAAGGGAAATAAGGGATGAGAGAGAGATGAGGAAAATGCCGCTATGGTAGCCTGGTGTATCCAAAGTCTCTACCTTTCTTCTTTCTGTTTCCATTTCTGGCTTCTATATATATTTGGTTTCCTTCCACGATGACAGTTTCCTAAAAATACACTTGATATGAGCCCTATCTTATTTTTTCTTATTTTTCTTATATTTGGTTTCCGTCCACGATGACAGTTTCATGGATTGTCTGAACAATCCATGAAGGACATGCTTAGATACTGAATTTTCATTTGTTTTATTGTTTTAGATAGTTGATATTCCCAATCAGAGGAGAATATAAAGGTTTCAAGTTAGATACTGAATTTTCATTTGTTTTGTTATTTTAGATATATTTAAAAACAAAATTAAGTACGAAATTTTTAGCATTGCAATGTAATTATTTTACCTCTGTATATAGCATTAACAATTCCATTTGCAGTTGGCACTTTCATCTTATAATTCGAGACACAGGTAGTTCTTTTTGCAAGTTCAAAAAATATGTATATTCTGTATTGTGATCTACTGTTCAATTAAACTATTATTTTTTATTCACAGAGTGGTCGTCAAGATGAAGGAAATGCAGATGATCAGAGCTGAAGCTACTCGAGGGGTATGAATCTGCGGTCCTCCTTGCTGTTCTTATGTCCTCCTTGCTGTATGGTTGTTGTTCTTATGTCCTCCTCCTTGCCGTTGTTATGTCAGACTGGTTTTTTTTATGAGAGTTATGTCATACTTTGAATTTGGGATATTTTGGATATTTGTCAGACTGGTTTGTTTGGATATTTTGGATGTTAGTCTCTATATTAATTTGTTAATTATGACATTGTTAATTAATCAATGAATTTGGACGTTGATATGACACGTGTGAAACTTGATTATCTTTAATTATTCTTGTGTTTGGCTGTGGTTTGCGCAGTAGTATGCAACGAAATTGATCGAATCAGTTGTGAGAATTAGTTTACAGGTTATGTAATTGAAACTGTGAATTGAAATCGAACGGAAAAGCGGAGTATCGAAAATAAACGGGCATAGCCAGAACGGCGTTTTAAAAAACGGCGGTGTATATAATTTAATTGTTGGAGTGTATGATACACCGGCGTTTCAACGTACGCCGGTGAAAGTTTTCATCTGTAACGGCACAGGTATATACCGGCGTTTTATAAACGCCGGTGTATATAACTACACCGGCGTTTTTAGTCGCGCCGGTGATCGTAAACAGGGAAAAACAGGCGCTTACAAACGGACATACACCGGCGTTTCCTGACCGCCGGTATACTTTCGATATACACCGGCGTTTTTATTTACGCCGGTGAATGGATAAATACCGGCGGTTTACAACCGCCGGTGTATGTATATAGGCACACAAACACGGCACCCAGAAACGGACATACACCGGCGTTTTATGACCGCCGGTATACTTTCCATATACACCGGCGTTTTTATTTACGCCGGTGAATGGATAAATACCGGCGGTTTACGACCGCCGGTGTATGTATATAGGCCCACAAACACGACACCCAGAAATGGACATACACCGGCGTTTTATGACCGCCGGTGTAGTCCTAGTATTTACCGGCGTCCCCCAAAAACGCCGGTGTAGGACCCTTCGTTTCAGCGACGCCCGCTTCGGCGGCAGTTGGACCGGCGTTATTGTAAATGCCGGTGAAAGTTTCCCCGGCGTAAAAAAATGCCGGTATAGACGGAAAAAACCGCCGGGAAAGCTACTTTCTTTTGTAGTGAATACGTTAGGAAGCTGTTCTGCCCATAAGTCTTTGGTCGATTTATCTAGTCTCTTCTTGATGCCAGAGAGAATCTGCCTATTAGCGTTCTCTACTTGACCATTGGACTGAGGATGGGAGACGGAGGAGAAGCATTGCTAAATGCTGAGGTCTTCACATAAAGATCGGAATGTTGTCCCTGTAAACTGTGTTCCATTATCTGTTATCAGGACCCATGGTACGCCGAACCTGCAGATTACATTTCTCAAGAAGAACTACAGCACTTTGTTCTCAGTAATAGTGGCCAGAGGTTCGGCCTCGATCCATTTAGAGAAGTAGTCGATTGCCACGACAAGGAACTTGAGCTGGCCGGGAACTGGTGGGAATGGACCTAGCAATTCCATCCCCCACATTGCGAAGGGAATTGGACTCGAGAGAGATGTAAGTTGTGCTTGGGGTAATTGGCGGATGTTGGAGAACTGCTGATAAGAGCAGCATTGCCGGACGTATTGCTCGGCATCTCGAAGTAGAGTAAGCCAGAAGTACCCGCAATTCAAAACATTCCTAGTGAGGGACCTTGATCCGGAGTGGGCTCCGCCTGTGCCTTCATGGAGTTCTTGCAGAGCATACGAGGCTTCTTCCAGGGAAAGGCATCTCAAGTAGGGTCTGCCATCTACTTGGGTATAGGAGAGTTTGTACAAGACTCCTTCAACAAGGGTGTACCGCTCCGCTCTCGTTCGTATTCGACGGGCTTCTTTTGGATCTTGAGGAAGGGTACCATCCTTGAGGAATTCTATCAAAGGCTTCATCCAGTTGTCCCGGCGTTGAACGGGCAGCGACTCCATCGGGTCGGGGGCTTCTTCTTCTATGCTTGGTCTTAGGAATACCTCGATTAGGACGGCCTGCTCAAGATCTTGGAGGGAAGAGGAGGCCAATTTTGAGAGGGCATCTGCTTGGGAGTTTTCTTCTCTAGGGATCCGCTGGATTTGTGCCTCTTCGAACGAAGCCATGAGGCTTTGGACCTTGGCTAGGTACTTAACCATTTGGTCGTCTCGCGCCTCGTAGTCTCCTAAGACTTGATTAACCACCAGCTGCGAATCACTGAATATTCGGACGCGTTGCACCCCTGCCTTGCAAGCCATACCCAGGCCTGCTATCAGGGCTTCATACTCAGCTTCGTTGTTGGAAGCTTTAAAGTTGATGCAGAGGGAGTATTGGAGAACGAAGTCATCTGGGCCTACCAGAATGACTTCGGCTCCGCTCCCTTCGGCGCAAGAAGACCCATCTACATATACTGTCCAGATGGAAGGCCCATTTGCGGCTTGACTCACTTCCGGGATAGTGCTTTCTACTATAAATTTAGCTAAGGCTTAAGCCTTGATTGCAGTCCGAGGCTGATAGGATATGTCATGTTGACTAAGCTCGATTGACCACTTTATCAGATGCCCGGAGGTCTCGGGCTTGTGCAGGAATTGCTTGAGCGGCTAGTCGGTAAGGACGACCACCGAGTGGGATTGGAAATAGGGGCGGAGCTTCCTGGCTACCATAACCAAGGCGTATGCTATTTTTTCCAACCTCGGATAGCGGAGCTCAGTGTCTCTAAGGACCTTGCTCACATAATAGATAGGCTTCTGAACCTTGTCTTCTTCCCTCACTAGGACAACGCTGAGGGTTTGCTCGGAGGTAGCGAGGTAGAGGAAGAGTGTTTCCCCGGGAATAGGCTTGCTGAGGAGTGGGGGGTTGACCAGATATGCTTTCAGTTGGTCGAACGATTCTTGCTGTTGTTGGTCCCACTCGAAGCCCTTAGCCCCCCTGAGGGCTTTGAAAAAGGAAGACACTTCTCCCCTGATTTAGACAGGAAGCGCCCTATGGCCATGAGGCGTCCTGTAAGCTTTTGAACTTCTTTCACACTTATAAAAGGATCCATATCCAGTATGGCTATGATCTTCTCGGGGTTGGCTTCAATCCCCCTTTAACTAACCATGAAGCCCAGGAACTTACCAGATGAGACTCCGAATGCACACTTGTTCGAGTTTAATCTCATATTATGCTTCCTCACCACGTCGATGGCTTCTTGTAGGTCGGCGACATGGTCGGACCCATGGATACTTTTGACTAGCATATCATCAACGTATACTTCCATGTTTCAGCCGATCTGATTCTAGAAGACCTTAATGACGAGGCTCTGGTAAGTGGCACCGGCATTCTTGAGCCCGAAGGGCATCACTCGGTAGCAATAGAGACCTTAATCAGTGACGAAGGAGGTCTTCAGGATGTTCGGAGGGAACATTCTAATCTGGTTATATTCGGAGAAGGCATCCATGAAGCTTAGCAGCTCATGACCCAAAGTAGCATTGATTAAGGTATCTATGCTGGGGAGAGGGAAAGGATCCTTAGGGCACGCCTTGTTCAAATCCGTGAAGTCAATGCAAATCCTCCAACTTCCGTTGGCCTTCTTGACCATAACAACATTAGAGAGCCATTCGGGATAGTTGACTTCTTGTATGAACCGGGCTTTGAGGAGCTTGTCCACTCTTCCTTTATAGCTTGCTGGCGCTCATGGGCGAATTTGCGCCTCTTCTGCTGGACCGGTTTGGACCCCGAAGCAACACTTAGGTGGTGGACGAGGAGGTCCTCGAAAATCCCTGGCATGTCTGCAGCGGTCTAGGCGAAGAGGTCATGGTTCTTTTTTATGCAAAGGACTATGTCAGAACAGAAGGCAGAGGGGAGGGTCTTGTTGATGAAGAATTTGCGGTTCGGATCTTGCTCTAAGAAGAGCACTTTCTCCAGCTTGTCTGCCGGTTCTGACATTGGCGGGTTGTTCCCTTGTGGAATTTCGAGGGTTTCGACAGAAAGAACGGGTCCTCCGGTCGAGGTCATGTAGCATTTGCGGGCCATCTCCTGACTCCCCCTTACTTCCCCTACACCTGCCTTGGTTGAGAACTTCATTTTGAGGTGATAAGCCGACAGGATGGCTTCTAAAGCAGCTAGGCCAGGTCGGCCTAGGATCACATTATAAGCGGCTGGAATGCTGACGACCATGAAATCCATTAGCTCCGTCCGGGTAATAAGAGTTTTGCCAGCGGTTACGTTGAGGGTTATCATCCCTTCGATAGTCACTGGCACTCCCGTGAACCCATGGAGCGTATAGCCGGCGGGATTGAGCCTGTCCCGCGATAACTTGAGTCCTCGGAAGGCCGCCAAGAAGAGGATGTTGACAGAACTTCCATTGTCCACCAGAATTCTCTTCACTTTGAAGTTAGCCATGTGGAGGTTAATCACTAGTGCATCACAATAAGGAGTTCGAACACCCTCCAGGTCTTCATCCGAGAAAGTAACCGGAACTCCGAGGCCTTTGGGAGGGGGTATGCTGTGCACCGAGTTGACCTCCCTGATAAAAGCTTTTCGAGAAGAGTCGGAGGTTCCTCCCATTGGACCCCCATGGATGAGGTGCAGGATGTGCTTTTCTTCAAATTCGGGATTCTCGTCGCGCCTCTCAAGCCGCTTATTATGTAACACCCCGTAAAATTGAAAATTACAATTTTGCCCCTGTGTATTACGCACATGTATTTTTAACATATTTCACCACGTGTTTTGATTACCGACTATTTATGCATTTTTCCGTACTGATTTTATCTTATTTTGAGTCAACAAAAATATAATATTTCAATCTTTTTACGTGCTTTTTACGAGTTTTCGATGCACGTATCGATTTCATATTTTCCACCGCTACGGGTGATATTTTCTGGGTTTTAATTATTTATTTTATGTATTCAAATCCATTTTTATAAAACGGAAATTAATTTTCCCTATTTTTGATCAAAATGATTTTGTTCGTGAAACGCACGTGTTTTCCACGTACGTAACGATTATGTCATAGACTGTATAAAAATTAATAAATAATTTTCTTATATTATATTTTTATAAATTTAACATTTTCCGTCGATAAAATTGATATTTTGTATTTCGGCGTTTTACATGCAGCGCACGTGTTTCGGTGTTCGTATATGAGTGTATCTGATTTCAAAATAAATTTTGGAGGGTGTGCATTTATTTTTGCATAATACATTTTAGATTTTTAAAGTAAACTATTTTTTAGTATGTATGTATATATTCTGATGAAAGAGAGGATATATATATAAAATGTGACTGTATGGATTTCAAATTAAAAATATGATGACATGGGTATGATTTAAATGAATTTGATGTTGGTTTTGAATGGGGGCCCACGTGAACAACCTTGTTGGAAAATTTTCCTATTCCTTATCAAATTTTGGTGGGCTTAGTGTATATAAATAGATTTGGAGGTGGAGAGCCCACGGGTTGTAAAGTAAAGCACATTCATTCACAGAATGTGCTTTGGTTTGCATGCTGGATGACACGGCAAAGGGATTGTGTGTGCTTGTGCATGTGCACACTTGGCTTGACCGGTCTTAAGCATAGGGTGTGGCCCGTTTTGAGCATGTGGGGGTAGGGGAAGAGTTTGTAGGTTATGAGAGTTACAAATGTGAGGAGTTGGAAAGGTGAAAGGGTATAGGTTTTGGGAGTTAAAAATATGAAAAGTTGGTGAATTAAATTTAGTAATTTATTAGGTGTGTAATTTTGCAAATTGAACCCTAGCAAAATTCTATAAATAGTCCACCAATTTTCTTCATTTCACACACCAAAAAGTAATCAAGAAAGAAAAGAAAAAGGAAAAGAAAGAGAGTTCTTGTTCTTGGAGTCTTTTGCTAGGAGGAGAAGAGGAATTAGGAGTCTTGGAGCAAGAAGTGGTGATCATTCTTTCAATTGTTCAAGCTTTCAATCAAGGTGGGTGGTCTTTGCACTTTCTAATGTGTAGAATATGGTATTAGTATTATAGTCCAAATTGATGTGATGTGGGTGATCATATGCTTTCTAATTGTAGGGACTTGCATGCTTGATGAATGATAAAATTTTGATATCCTAATTAGAAGATAAATTCATGTTTCTCTTTATGTTTGATAAGTTGTAGAAATAATAATATTGATTAAGGAACAAAGTATTGTCATGTAATTTGGAAATTTAAATTAAAAAGAATTTGTCATTTGTATGTTAACTAGTAATTGTTGTTAAAATAATTGAAGAGATTTTCCTTATGTTTAAAGAAGAAATTTTGTATTAAAAAAAAAAGTATACATAACTTATTGTTACTTGTTGTAAAGTAATACAAATTTTCTAGTTGATTAAAATGATGAACTACATTCGTGTAATAAAAGAGAAGAAAGAGAGATTTGAAATTTAGATATTATTAAATATAAGTTTTAAACACATGAATTCCTGTAGTAAATAAATTTCAGTCTAAATAAACTATTTGGAGACTAGTGGAGAAGATTGATCAAATGAAAAATCTAGTTTTATGAAAGACAATAAAATAACAGAAAATTGGGTCAAAAACCCACGAAATGGGTTTAGGGTGTTGGGCACAATTGGCCTGTTTGCTCGGCCGTGCGCTGAACACTAGATTGAGGAAGATGTGAAAAGGCTTTTGGTTTGTAGTTTAAACAACAAGTCCATATGGACTTGGTGGTTGGCATGGGCTTCTTTGGTCGCTGCCTGGGCTTCACGGGTTCGAAACCCAGTGTTAGCATACATTTTTTTTAAGGATTAAATGGGATTAAATGTAAATTAAGGATTTCTAATGCTAATTAAAATTTGTGAAAAGACCTAGTGTTTACATAATATAATCAAGAGTTATAAGAGATAGTTTTGAGATTTTTAGTGCATAGTTGAAGAACTAAAAAGAAAAATTTTTTGAATAAAGATTTGAGAATAAATTCTAGTATTCATATAAAATGAAATGAAATTGGTTGAAAATATACCTTTAGAAATTTTGGAGAAAATAATAGTAACTTTGAGATAGATTGATATTTGTCTTCAAAAACTAAATTGTTGAAGAACATGATTTGCATCATTAGAAAAAAGTAAAATGTTGGTATCTAAATTAATTGTCTTTGATGGGATTATTCATTTGTGTTGAATACCTGATTATTATATGTATTTAAATTGCAAATGAGATTGCAAGTGATAAGATCATGTTTGTGAAAAAGATAAATTTTTGTGAGATCGATGTTGAATAAAATGGTTTCATGAAAAAGAATTATTATTATTAAGGAATCATGAATAGTGCTAAATGAGACATAAAACAAATTATGGATAAGTTAGAGACATGAACATAATAAGTTTAAGACATGATTATTAAAGGGTATATGTACCCATGTTTCTTGTACATGAAAGTTTATGATTTAGAGTTAGTAAGCCCTTGGTACCGGCATTATTGAAAGAAAAGATTTGAGAAATGATTTGGAGATATGGCTAAGGTGCCATCTCGTATTTGTTGATTAAGTCCGGTAGGAGGTAAAAAGTAATTCTATGAGTGGAAATCAATTCATGTCTTGAACTAAGAAAATTAGGCACTTAGGGGGAGATGTAGTAAACTTACGGAAACGTAAGTGGGGTGCTCTATATAGTCGGCGGTGGACTCCAAGACTATAAACCCAGTTGGCGAACTGAGGTTGCTCCGTGGGAGACAGATTATTATATTTTAATCCCGGACTATGAGGACGGGTCAGCGGTGGACTCCGGTATCTTGAGTAGTCGGACGGATGGGTTTTTGGTGTTTACCATCTCCAATGTATATACGTATACCGGGCTAGAGGGTCACATACGGGACGATTCGCACGATGTGGAATCTGTTATAACAGCCGGTAGTGGACTCCAAATCTGGGATTCAAATTCGTGGAATAGTCTGAACTTTGTTTTGCTACCGGGTAGTTTTCATGGCGAGGGATCGAGCCCTGTATTGTGAAGAACGTAGGCGTTTGCCCTCGGATCTATGTAGTATGGGATGCATAGAATCCGAACAAGTGTGCATTAGTGTCATCCTAGTGTAGAATGGTATGCATTAGGCATTAAGACATGACATACACCTATGTTTAGAATAATCACCTTCGACACTGTATTTATTCATTCAATTTTTATTGTGTTTTCTTAAAGTAATAAGATCGTTATGCCATTCCCAGCATAGAGAGGATGGCCCAGTATGACATTTTGTCAGTTGTAAGTAACTGACGAGCCCACAGATTAACATGCAGGTAAAGGACCATTTATGGAGTTATAAAGTGGATATGCTATTACCCTTTAAAGAAGTGGCAAATGATGTAAAATTGTACAAGTTATATTTTGTTTTCAATTGTTGTAAGTTTTATTTCTTCCGCTGTGTAAAAACCAATTGTAAAGGAACTCTGATGAACTATCGAAAAGTTTTAAAATTTTCTTGTAAAATTGTACGAAGTGAAGAAAATATCCTGTGAAATCTCGAATTTATCCTTATTTAAAATTCGGGGTATTACAAAATATTTCCCCCTGTGGGGAGGAGGAAGATCAATCCGGTCCTTTCATACAAACTTGGACAGAAGCCCTCTCTGAATAAGGGCTTCAATTTCATTCTTCAGAGCCCGACAGTCATTGGTGTCGTGGTCGTGGTCTCTATGATATCGGCACCACTTCTTCTTGTCCCTCTTCTTTCTGGGGGTATTCATCTTCGGGGCAGGAGGCAGAACTCCTTCTTTCTCGACTTCCATGAGTAGGGGTGTTCATCGGTTCAAAACCGAACCGAACCGGAAAAAACCGAACCGAACCGAACTTTTCGGTTTGATAAAACTGGAACCGAAATCCGAACCGAAAATGTACAAGTTCGGTTTAAACCGAACCGAATTTTATCGGTTCGGTTCGGTTAATAACCGAACTAACCGAACTTGGAATTCCTTCGATGGGTCCAAAAAAAACCATGGTGTCCACGGTTTTTGGTCCCTTCTTTACCAAATGTTCACTTTAATATCTTTTTGAAAAAAATTTATTAGTTTTATACGATATTCTTGTGATTATCTAGGTAACCACATCCAATTGAAAAGCCCTACTTACCCGATAAAGAAACATATTGAGCATTGTTTAAAGAAGTCTAGCTATAGATCAATAATCAAGTACTTTTTCATGGGTCTACTTGCAAAATACAATTCTTTAATTAATGAACTGTTCTTGATTTGTTATTGGACATGAAGGATAGTAACTAAAAATCCGAATAGTAACTGGACATGAAGGACAGTAACTAAAAATCCGAATAGTAACATTTAGTTGTGATACTAATCGTAACATTTTTTTGGTTGAAAAATGATAGTAAAAGTGTAGAGTGCGGGAGCAGCAGAAACGACCCTCCTTTTATGCATATATATGCCATGGGTCCAAAAAAACTTCGGTTTTTGTTTCGGTTCGGTTTATTCAAAAGTCAACCAAAAACCGAACCGAACTCTCTATAAAAACTCCGGTTCGGGTCAAAACCGAACCGAAAAACCAAAAAACCGAACCAAATTGGCAAATTTTGGTTCGGTTCGGTTCGGTTCGGTAATCGGTTTTAACCAAAGTGTGAACAGCCCTATCCATGAGTATAATTGAAACATTGGTGTTGAGAGGGGTAAACTTCTCAAATCTGGGAGGTGGGCGGCGCTGACCTCTGTTGTCCTTCTGGAGCTTCTTAGCTCCTTCATCTTCGGCTGCCTTTCTCTTGGTTCCAGAGGAAGACCCCTCGAAAGTGGCGCGATGTTCAGCTTCCTCTGCCCGGATATACTTCTCGCTTCTGAGAAGAAGGTCGGAGAAGTCTCGTAGGAGCTTTTTGGCTAGGAAGGACCGGAGGCTTGAGTTGAGGACATTGGATTGGAAGGCGGCTGCAGCGACCGATTGGTCGAGGGAGGCAATGGACCTAGCTTCCGTGGTAAACCACTTAACATAATCTCTTAGTTTCTCACCCTTCTTCTGATTGAGGAAGAATAGTGAAATACTAGTCTTCTCGATTCGGCAGATGCTCACGAAGTGGGTGACGAAGAGGGTCTCAAATTGTTCAAAAGAGAAGATGGAGGATGGGGCGAGGCGGGAGTACCATTCCCGAGCCGGACCTTTGAGAGTAGCTGGGAAGGTCTTGCACAGCAGAGCATCGGAAGCCTAATAGATCATCATGAGAGTTTTGAAACTCTCGATGTGATCCACGGGATCTGACTCCCCCGTATATGTCTCGAACTGTGGTGGCTTAAAGTTTGCTGGAATGAGAGCATCCATGATGGTTCGTGAGAACGGAGGTCTGCTTAGACGGAGGGTCCTCCCTCTTAGCTCCTCTTCCCTGTCAAGTTGGCCGAGGCATCTCTCCATCTCGTGGAGACGACGGTAGACAGAATCATCCCTTCGACAGTACCCTGGCGAGCCTTTGGACTCATCTTCGTACGAAGGGGAGCGTGGAGTTCGGCGATGGTAGCTAGGAGAATGGTGAGGACTGGCGATGTGATGGCGGTGGCTTGGAGCTTGAAGAGGAGTTAGGGACCGATGGCGAGGACGCTGGACCAGAGGAGGAGTGGGGCTCCTCTGAACATTGTTGTTATTGTTTGGTCGGAGATTGAGGGCCTGCAAGATTGTAGCCTGGAACTCTTGGAATTCGGCTCGGGTGATGGGTCCGTTCTCGTCCCTCTGGGGCTTCGATGTTTGGTCGGAGAATGATGTCTTCTTCGATGGTATTCACGGGACTCTATAATACCTTGATTTTCGTTTATGAAATTTTTTATTTTGTATTATTTTTTTTGTATGTATTGTGCACGTGCAATTTTGCAGTATGAAACTTTTATAATTATTTTCATTATATAGACAAATGATTATATATATATATATATATATATATATATATATATATATATATATATATATATATATATATATATATATATGCTTTCTCCATTATTTTTATTAAAGCCCATTTTTAACAAACATAAGTTTATTTTAATTTGAGCCCAACTTAATTTATTTTAAATGTAGGCTAATTTGGCCCATTAAATAAGAGCCCATAAGTTTATTTTCTTTTTTAATTCAACTTGTAATGTCGACAATTTTTATAGATAATTTTTATAATAAATAAAATGTACAACTTTTAAAATAGGGGACTATTGGAGACACGTGCATTTAACGTGCACGTGATTTGTGGACCATGTGAGGCCGAACGGGATTAGGAGGGAAAAGAAGATAGTGGACTTTGTGGGAGGTGGTTTTTTGTGATCATGGTTGGTTACGACAACTTCCCCTTGAATCTTAGCCTTTGTTTCTTAACTCCTAGATCAATCCTAGCCCTCTATTTGTCCCAAAATTTAGTATAAATACCCCCCCTAGCCTAGTTATTCTTGCACTCTTCATTCTCCAAACCTGTAGTGAAAGAATACAATTATTAGTAGTGGATTATTAGTAGGAAGTGAGAATAAAAGATTGAGAGAGAGGGATTTGTGTGTGCTTGCATCAAGGAGGCCGGCCACATCACCATTAGGAGGGCTCGGGTTGCACTTGGAGGCTCGGGTTGCACATCAAGCAAGGAGGAGGAGTACTCGTTTGGCAAGCTCGATCTAGGAGGAGAAGGACTCTTTCGTTTAGGAGGTGTTGTGTGATTTTTCTCTCCAAATAAGGTAGGTGGTTTTCTATATTTCTAATTTAGATGCCATGTTAGGAGTGGTTGAAATGATAATGCATGAAAGAAACTAATAAGATTACACTTAATTGGAGAAATGGACTTGCTAGTTGATTAAATTAATGCTTGATAGAATGTATGTTAACTTGTCATGAATCTTAATTTTGTGTGCGAATTGTTTGTAGTTATGGAAATATAGTATTGGGATTGTTGATAATGCAAAATTAAGTACAAAATGCTAGTAGATGAAATTATTCTTTTATGTGCTAAATGGACTACCATGATATTATCCTATGCTTTTGGGTTTATGAAAGAGGGAAAAACAGAGAATTAATGTGAAATTTTTTTAATACCAAGTTGTGTGAGAAATGTCAAAATGAATTATGAAAAGAGTAGTATGCAAATTTAAATTATTGTATGAGAAATGCGTA
Source organism: Hemerocallis citrina (assembly GCA_017893485.1). Taxonomy (NCBI): domain Eukaryota; kingdom Viridiplantae; phylum Streptophyta; class Magnoliopsida; order Asparagales; family Asphodelaceae; genus Hemerocallis; species Hemerocallis citrina. The sequence goes on from CM030363.1 coordinate 134,646,571, forward strand.
TTAAATTACTAAAAAATTATTTCAAAAATACTGGAGTGTTAATTTAAATTAAAATATATATTCTGGAGATTTACAGGGTTTTAGTGCAAGCAAAAAAAAAATAAGAGCTTTTGAATATCGAAATGTTCTAATGAAACAGAGAGTCGAATTAAATAAAATTCAAGTTATAGTTGTGACAGCCTGAGCCGATAGCTCAAGTGGTCGGTGAGCCCTCTGGCGCTACAGTAGCGTGGGCATGTGGTCTTGAGGTCGCTGGTTCGATACCTGCGTCCACCATTCTTTTGTGTGCGTTTTTATAAATTAACCCAGATTCGAACAGAGAGTATAAAACTCTCTATCTCCTTTTCATACCGTTGAGCGCAAATGGCCCAGTGGCGAGTGCGTGCGGCTGACTTCTTAAAGGATGCAGGTTTGATTCTGGTGTAGGCCAGAATTTTTATTTTTGTGTAAAATCGATTTTGGGGGTTCTCTTGATGTGTAAAAATCCCGAAAAAAATACCGTTATTATTCTAAAATTATATATGACTTATGAAAATTAATTGGGAGTCATTTGGAATGAAATAAAGTATATTTTTGATGTAAAAGTGTATTCAAAACTATGGTTTCACACTCGTATAATTTCATAAAAATGTGCGATTTCACGAGAGAATTAAGATAAGTATTGAAAAAGGAAAATTGATGGAAAAAGAACATAAATGTTAATTTTGTGTGGATTATTTTGATTAAAAGAGTAGCATGACAATGGTGATTTTGTGAATATTCACTTTGACTAAATGTTTCGTAAGATGATTGTAATGTGGAAATAAATGTTGGTTATGGAATGCAAGATTTAGAATTGAACTCCATGTATGATTATTGATTCATGAAAAGATTGGAAATCATGTAATTGAAAAAGAGAAATGTTCTTGAGTATGACAAGTCAGATATGTGAATTTGTTAATTGAAATTGAAAATTATGGTGTAGCCAAAACTCACACCGACAAGTGAAAAGTAATGAGATATGATAATTGAAATTGAAAAGACCAAGTTTGGGTCATTGTGAAATGAAAGAAATAAGACCGGTATTGGTTAGAGGGCTGACTCTAAGAGATTGATTTTGTTCATGATTTCATTAAATTACGAATTAGTACATAGTGAAGAGGTGATGAAAGTGAGAGAAAAACACAAGTATGAGGGCATCGAATCTATGATGTGGGTGTGATTCACAGTTTGTCTTCACGATGCGTCGTGACATGACGTGGGCACTACTCCAGAATTATCAGGATCTTGGCGATGCTTTTGGGGTGTTTGGTGACTGCGAGAGGATCGTGTGCCATGAAGGAGGCTGAATTGTCCATAGGTTGTCTCCACGATGCGTCGTGACATGACGTGGGATTACCCTCTAGTGTTTCTGTACATGAGCTCGTACTCATAGGACATCTAGGATACTTACCATAGTTACAGTAGTAGATTAAGTCATGACGAGGGATTGAACCCTACAAGATGAAGAACGATTAAAAGGCTTGCCCTCGGACCTATGTAGTATGGGATGCATAGAATCCGAACAAGTGCGCATTAGTGTCATATAATATAAATAACTGTATTAAGGACTAAGTGCACAAGCACAACATAACATCAATAGGATATTCTCCTTAGTTTGATATGTAAACATGTTTGTGGTTGTTAAATATGGAAAATCAATTATACTATTTCCGGCATAGAGAGAGTGGCCGTGTATAATATTCGTCGGTTGAATAAATTGACGTACCCATAGTTTTGTATGCAGGATAAATGGCATGATAAAGATTAAAGGAGAATTGATGCTTAGAGATTATTCAAATGTTGTTGTAATTTCATTTATATAAATGTTGTAATTTTGCTTCCGCTGTAAAATGTAAGTGTAAAGATTCCTTGTAACTCTGATGTAAATTGAAAAATTTTAATTTCCTTGTAAAATTGTACGAAAGAAGTGTAAAGATCTTGTGAAATCTCGAATTCAGTTGTATTTGGAATTCGGGGTGTTACAGAGTGGTATCAGAGCCACACTTCACAATAGTTCAAATTTATAAGGAACGACACCCTAGAAGTGGATATTAGAGTGTGTGTTGAGTCTAGAGATTTAAATGTAAGTCACTTACATTTGTATTGCTCTATGATTTACGCTTTTTCCTCTCTATTTATAAGATTGCTGATCACTTCGACCCTGCTGGAGACGACAATTGGCATATCATAGAGGAAGACTATTATCCTGGTCAAGCAGATTCCGAGAAAGAGTACTACCCAGGGCAGGCAGACTGCGACGGAGAGGAATGTCCTGAGTCCCGAGAGATCACTCCACCTCCGGATTCATCTGATGATTCTTCTGACGAAGAGGAACCGGTTCTGGGTAATCTCATCGTGTCTCTTCAGAGGTAGGTAGAGACTTTGCGGGAGAGAGTCGGACTATTGGAGGCTCAGTTGGTGAAGCGTAAGGATGATTTTACAGTTCTCAGTCATCGTGTATGGGAACTCGAGAAAAGGAAAAACATGACCGATGTACTGAAGGAAGAAGTTGAAGAACTAGGGGGAGAGCTTCGTGAAGCCAAGAGGAACCGTAGGAGTTAGACCATTGTATCATCTACTGCTTTCATTTTGATGTCAGAAATGTTTTAAATTCGAATGTATAAAGTTTGAAATTCAATGAAATGAAAAGATGATTTAAGTTCATGTTTTATACTTCGAATTTAACGGATCTTTTGCATCAAAGTATGACCGGAAGACGAGCTCGAAGTGGTGAAGGTCTGGACTTGGAAACGAAGCTAGCAAGGGTCTATCAGACGCTCAATGCCGTTGCCATGAATCAGAATCAGGGAAGGGCGCCTGCGAATCCGGTACCCAAAGCAATCAAACACGTGGAATCATTCAAACGGATGAAACCACCGGTGTTTGAGGAGAAGTCATACCCTGACACGGCTGACAACTGGATCCGGCAAGTAGAGACTATCTTCGAAGTTTTGGAAATCCCGGAGTGCAGCAAGGTGAAGTTGGCGACTCTGCAATTCGAGAAGGATGCGGCTGTGTGGTGGTAGTTGATGAGCGGACGATGGGAGGCTTGATTCTTGGCTGGGAGGAATTTTTGGAAGAATTCCACAGCCATTATTTTTCTTCAGACGTTCAGAAGAAGAAGGCCATAGAGTTTCTATCGCTGCAACAAGGTGGCATGTCAGTTACGGAGTATGAGACCAAATTTACTCAACTCTCAAGGTATGCTCCCGAACTGGTAATGGATGAGGCGAAAAAGGCTCGAAAGTTCAAGCATGGGTTGAGACCGAGCTTGAGGTCCAGGATGATAGCCCTCGGTATCAGGAGGTTTGACAAGCTGGTCAAACGCGCGGCAGCCACGGAAGCAGACATGGAGCAGTTTCATATTGTTCAGAATCGGAGGAACAACTGGCATTCTGGGAAGAGGCCGGCAAATTCCAAAAATTTCAAGGGGCAACCATCGGCACAAAGGTTCAAACCGACAGGGGCGAACGCTATCAGTGTGGTTGGAAGACCCGGAAATAATTTTGTAAGACCTCCTGCGGTAAATTGCTACAACTACGGTGAGACGGGACATTACAAATCTCAATGCCCCAAACCGTGGAATGCTAATTGCGATGTACCAATGCAGCAGACTGGGAAGAATCCGTACCAGCAAGGGCGAGTATTTGCTTTGACTGATGCTGATGCCGATGAGGTGGATCATGTCATCACTGGTACTAGGGCGGATGTTTAGAGGGTTTTGTTGTTTCTTTTTTCCATTTATTTAGTAAACTGTTACGTAATGAGTGTGTATTATGTAACAGGAGAACTTTATTTGAATGGAATGAAAGCTGTTATTTTGTTCGATACTGGATCCTCTCATACTTTTGTGTCTCCTAAATTTGCTAAAGTATTGGGAGTTGAACCGAAGATTTTTCCAGGCAAGATCTTAGCAGTAGCTACTCCATCAGGGGAAACTTTAACCACTGATCGGTACTATGCAGATTGTGAGATTGTGATTGGGAACAGAATCTTCGGAATTGATCTAATCGAGCTGACTATCTTGGGAGTCGATGTTATCATTGGCATTGATTGGATGTCGGTGTACAGTTCAAGCATCGAGTGCAAGACCAAGACGGTAACAGTGAAGGCTCCAGGTGGACCTAAAGTCACTTTCCAAGGGAAGAAGAAGTGTTCCAGGCTAGTGGCAGCTATCCGCAAGGAAGAGATTCCTGTGGAAGTGCAAGGGATTCCTGTGGTTCGGGACTATCCGACTGTGTCCTTGGATGATTTGCCTGGGTTACCCTCGCAATGTGATGTAGAGTTCAGCATCACTATTCAACCGGGAAGTGCACCCATTTCTAAGGCATCGTATAGGATGGCTCCTGTGGAATAGGATGAGGTGAAACGGCAGATTGAGGAACTGTTGGAGAAAGGCTTTATTCAACCTAGTGCGTCGCCTTGGGGAGCACCAGTGCTTTTGGTAAAGAAGAAGGATGGATCGATGAGGATGTGTATCATTTATCGAGAGCTGAATAAGGTCACTATTCAGAATAAGTATCCGATTCCCCAAATTGATGACTTGTTCGATCGTCTACAAGGAGCTGCTATTTTCTCCAAAATAGATCTTCGATCAGGATATTATCAAGTTCGAGTGAAAGCTGAAGATGTGCACAAAACTACATTTAGAACTCGACATGGGCATTACGAATTCTTAGTTATGCCATTTGGAGTGACGAATGCACCAGCAATCTTCATGGACATGATGAACAGAGTTCTGAGGCCGTTCATTGATTCTTTCGTTGTGGTATTTATCGACGATATTCTCGTGTACTCCAAGTCAGAAGAGGAGCACACTGAGCATCTGGCAGCAGTTTTGAGGAAGCTGGAAGAGCAGGAGTTGTATGCCAAGCTGTCCAAGTGCGATTTCTGAAAATCTGAAGTGGCATTCCTAGGTTACATCCTTTCTAAGGAGGGAGTGGCAACTGATCCTTAGAAGATAGAGGCAGTGAGAGATTGGAGAAGGCGTACTACAGTGAAGGAAGTCCGAAGTTTTCTTGGATTGACTGGATACTACAGGAGATTCATTCAAGGTTATGCTCAGTTAGCCGTGCCGCTCACTGGTTTGACCAAGAAGAATGTGAACTTCAAATGGACTGAGCAATGTGAGGTAAGCTTTCAGGAGTTGAAAGAGAGGCTGACTATTGTGCCTATTTTGTCTTTGCCTAGAGCAGGTGTCGAGTATGATGTCTACAGCGATGCTTCACATCATGGACTTGGTTGTGTCTTGATGCAAGAAGGAAGAGTGATCGCTTATGGGTCTAGGCAACTACGACCACATGAAAGAATTATCCGACTCATGATCTGGAGTTGGCTGCGATTACCTTCGCCTTGAAGCAATGGAGACACTACGTGTATGGTGAGAAATTGAACATGTACACGGACCACAAGAGTTTGAAGTACATATACCAGCAGAAGGATCTAAATCTGAGGCAGCGGAGATGGTTGGAAGTGCTTGAAGACATGCGACCTGAGATCAAGTATCATCCTGGGAAAGCTAATGTTGTTGCTGATGCACTTAGCCGCAAGAGCAGTTTATCCAGTTTGATTACAACTCAGAGGCAGATGGCGGAGGAATTAGATCGAGCCAGTATTGAAGTTGTCTTGCAAGGATTGGGAGCATCCTTAGCTCAGTTGAGGCTTCAACCTACATTGAATGGAAGGATTATTGCAAGTCGGGAGGTTGATGCTGATATCTTGGAGATGAAGGAGCAGGTTGGTGCTGGCAGGTTGCCTGGATTTCAAATCAGGGATGGAGTGCTGTGGTTCGGAGATAGACTGTGTGTTCCAGATCAGGCGGACCTGAAAGAGAGTATTCTTCAGGTGGCGCTTGCTACGCTTTTGTCGGTACATCCTGGGAGTACTAAGATGTACAAATACATCAAACGACATTTCTGGTGGTCAGGTTTGAAGCGGGATGTGGCTGATTTGTGGCGAAGTGTGAGGTTTGTCAGCTAGTCAAAGCCGAGCATCAGAGACCTAGAGGTCTATTACAGCCGTTACCTATTCCGGAATGGAAGTGGGATAACATCAGTATGGATTTCATTACGGGATTACTCAAGAGTCCTAAAGACAATGATGTGATTTGGGTTATAGTCGATCGACTGACCAAGTCCGTTCACTTCTTAGCGATGAAACTCACTGCTTCAGTGGACAAGTTAGCTGAATTGTATGTTGGCGAGATCGTCAGGCTCCATGGTGTTCCGTTAACTATTGTGTCTGATCGAGATGCGTGGTTTACTTCACATTTCTGGAGGAGTCTTCAGACAGCTTTGGGTACCAAGATGGATTTCAGCACTGCTTTTCATCAGTAAACCGATGGACAGACCGAGAGAGTCAACCGTATTCTTGAGGATATGCTTCGGTGTTGTATACTTGACTTTGGAGGCAGTTGGGAAAGGCATCTGGCTTTGGTAGAGTTTGCCTACAACAACAGTTTTCAAACCAGTATTGGGATGGCGCCGTACGAAGCTTTGTATGGTAGGAAGTGCAGAACGCCTGTTTGTTGGTTTGAAGTTGGGGAGCGTCATTTGTTTGGGCCTGAGCTTGTGCAGCAAACCTCTGAGAAGATTGATCTGATTAGGAAAAGATTGGCTGAGGCTTAGAGCAGGCAGAAGAGCTATGCAGACAACCGGAGAAGGGACCTTGAGTTTGAGGAAGGTGACTTCGTCTTTCTGAAAGTATCGCCCAGTAAAGGTGTGATTCGTTTTGGCAAGGGCGGGAAGTTAGCCCCGGGGTTTATAGGCCTGTATAAGATATTGAAAAGGATCGGGAAAACTGCTTACTGGCTTGAATTACCGGAAGAGTTATCTCAGGTGCACAATGTCTTTCATGTGTCTATGCTAAGAGGTTATATTCCAGATCCGAGTCATCAGTTGCCTGAAGTGCCGGAAGGTTTGTAATTGGATCTCAATTACATCGAGTCTCCTGTCGAGATTGTTGATCGTCGAGAGAAAGTCTTGAGGAATAAGACGATACCGATGGTTAAAGTAGTCTGGAGAAACCATTTGGTTGAAGAGGCTACTTGGGAGTCTGAGGAGAGGATGTTGAGGGATTATCTTGAGCTTTTTGCTTGATTTGTATTTTCTTTCTTTTTTGCTTGTTGTGAGTGTTTTGTTTCTTGCTCTTGACTGTAGTTCTGGGGACGGAACTATTCTAAGGTGGGAGTGTTGTAATACCCTGATTTTCATTTATGAAAATTTTTATTTTGTATTATTTTTATTTTGTACGTATTGTGCACGTGCAATTTTGCAGTATGAAACTTTTATAATTATTTTCATTACATAGACAAATGAGTATATATATATATATGCTTTCTCCATTATTTTTATTAAAGCCCATTTTTTAACAAACATAAGTTTCTTTTAATTTGAGCCCAACGTAATTTATTTTAAATGTAGGCTAATTTGGCCCATTAAATAAAAGCACATAAGTTTATTTTCTTTTTTAATACAACTTGTAATGTAGACAATTTTTATAGATTATTTTTATAATAAATAAAATGTACAACTTTTAAAATAGGGGACTATTGGAGACACGTGCATTTAACGTGCACGTGTTTTGTGCACCATGTGAGGCCGGACAGAAGGGAAAAGAAGAGAGTGGAGTTTGTGGGAGGTGGTTTTTTGTGATCATGGTTGGTTACTACAACTTCTCCTTGAATCCTAGCCTTTGTTTCTTAACTCCTAGATCAATCCTAGCCCTCTATTTGTCCCAAAATTTAGTATAAATACCCCCCCCTAGCCTAGTTATTCTTGCACTCTTCATTCTCCAAACCTATAGTGAAAGAATACAATTATTAGTAGTGGATTATTAGTAAGAAGTGAGAATAAAAGATTGAGAGAGAGGGATTTGTGTGTGCTTGCATCAAGGAGGCCGGCTACATCACGATTAGGAGGGCTCGGGTTGCACTTGGAGGCTCGGGTTGCACATCAAGCAAGGAGGAGGAGTACTCGTTTGGCAAGCTCGATCTAGGAGGAGAAGAACTCTTCTGTTTAGGAGTTGTTGTGTGCATTTTCTCTCCAAATAAGGTGGGTGGTTTTCTATATTTCTAATTTAGATGCCATGTTAGGAGTGGTTGAAATGATAATGCATGAAAGAAACTAATAAGATTACACTTAATTGAAAAAATGGACTTGCTAGTTGATTAAATTAATGCTTGATAGAATGTATGTTAACTTGTCATGAATCTTAATTTTGTGTGTGAATTGTTTGTAGTTATGGAAATATAGTATTGGGATTGTTGATAATGCAAAATTAAGTACAAAATGCTAGTAGATGAAATTATTCTTTTATGTGCTAAATGGACTACCGTGATATTATTACGAAGGAATGAAATTATCCTATGCTTTTGGGTTTATGAAAGAGGGAAAAACAGGGAATTAATGTGAAAATTTTTTAATACCAAGTTTTATGAGAAATGTCAAAATGAATTATGAAAAGAGTAGTATGCAAATTTAAATTATTGTATGAGAAATATGTATTAAATTACTAAAAAATTATTTTAAAAATACTGGAGTGTTAATTTAAATTAAAATATAATTCTGGAGATTTACAGGGTTTTAGTGCAGGCAAAAAAAAAATTAAGAGCTTTTGAACATCGAAATGTTCTAATGAAACAGAGAGTCGAATTAAATAAAATTCAAGTTATGGTTGTCACAACCTGAGCCTATAGCTCAAGTGGTCGGTGAGCCCTCTGGCGCTACAGTAGCACGTGCGTGTGGTCTTGAGGTCGCTGGTTCGATACCTGCGTCCACCATTCTTTTGTGTGCGTTTTTATAAATTAACCCAGATTCGAACAGAAAGTAAAAAAATCTCTGTCTCCTTTTCATATCGTTGAGCGCAAATGGCCTAGTGGCTAGTGCGTGCGGCTGACTTCTTAAAGGTTGCGGGTTCGATTCTGGTGCAGGCCAGAATTTTTATTTTTGTGTAAAATCGATTTTGGGGGTTCTCTTGATGTGTAAAAATCCCGAAAAAAATACCGTTATTATTCTAAAATTATATATGACTTATGAAAATTAATTGGGAGTCATTTGGAATGAAATAATGTGTATTTTTGAAGTAAAAGTGTATTCGAAACTATGGTTTCACACTCGTATAATTTCATTAAAATGTGTGATTTCACGAGAGAATTAAAATAAGTATTGAAAAAGGAAAATTAATGGAAAGAAAACATAGATGTGAATTTTGTGTGGGTTATTTTGATTAAAAGAGTAGCGTGACAATGGTGATTTTGTGAATATTCACTTTGACTAAATGTTTCGTAAGATGATTTTAATGTGGAAATAAATGTTGGTTATGGAATGCATGATTTAGAATTGAACTCCATGTATGATTATTGATTCATGAAAAGATTGGAAATCATGCAATTGAAAAAGAAAAATGTTCTTGAGTATAACAACTCAGATATGTGAATTTGTGAATTGAAATTGAAAATTAGGGTGTAGCCAAAACTCAAACCAGCAAGTGAAAAGTGATGAGATATGATAATTGAAATTGAAAAGACCAAGTTTGTGTCATTGTGAAATGAAAGAAATAAGACCGGTATTGGTGAGAGGGCTGACTCTAAGAGATTGATTTTGTTCATAATTTCATTAAATTAAGAATTAGTACATAGTGAAGAGGTGATGAAAGTGAGAGAAAAATACAAGTATGAGGGCCTCGAGTCTACGATGTGGGTGTGATTCACAGTTTGTCTTCACGATGCGTCGTGACATGACGTGGACACTACTCCAAAATTATCGGGATCTTGGCGACGCTTGTGGGGGTGTTTGGTGACTGCGAGAGGATCGTGTCCCATGAAGGAGGCTGAATTTTCCATAGGTTGTCTCCACGATGCGTCGTGACATGACGTGGGATTCCCCTCCAGTGTTTCTGTACATGAGCTCGTACTCATAGGAAATCTAGGATACTTACCGTAGTTACATTAGTAGATTAAGTCATGACGAGGGATTGAACCCTACAAGATGAAGAACGATTAAGAGGCTTGCTCTCGGACCTATGTAGTATGGGATGCATAGAATCCGAACAAGTGCGCATTAGTGTCATATAATATAAATAACTGCATTAAGGACTAAGTGCACAATCACAACACGACATCAATAGGATATTCCCCTTAGTTTGATATGTGAACAAGTTTGTGGTTGTTAAATATGGAAAATCAATTATACTGTTTCCGGCATCGAGAGGATGGCCGTGTATAATGTTCGTCGGTTGAATAAATTGACTTACCCACTGTTTTGTATGCAGGGTAAATTGCATGATAAAGATTAAAGGAAAACTGATGCTTAGAGATTATTCAAATATTGTTGTAATTTCATTTATATAAATGTTGTAATTTTGCTTCTGCTGAAAAATGTAAGTGTAAAGATTCCTTGTAACTTGATGTAAAGTGAAAAGTTTTAAATTTCTTGTAAAATTGTACGAAAGAAGTGTAAAGATCTTGTGAAATCTCGAATTCAGTTGTATTTGGAATTCGGGGTGTTACAGACTCCCTCCGCCTCCTATGAAGGGGGGACCTCCTGTGGTCGCGGCAACGAGGAGATCGCTCATTTGGACGTTCTGAGCGGGTGGCTCCCTCACGGGCCTGCCTTTCATCCAAACGGTGGCGAAGGACCTCTTCTTTCTGCCGGTTGATGAGGATGTTGCAAAGGTCTTCGGAAGGCCGAGGGTTTTGAGATGCCATTGAGTCAGTTGAAGGGTTATGTATAGAGATGTGGTCACGGTGAAGGGGTTGCTTCTGAGGGTGAGGACGAGAGGTTCCTATACCAGCGTTCTGGGGCCCCGGTGGAGCCTGCTGGTGTTGAAGATTTTGGAGAGGAGGTTGTTCCTGCTGCAGGGGTTGATTAGGCTGAGGAGGGAGTTATCCCTGCTGCTGGACGGTTTGGAGAGGAGCCTCCTGTTGCGGTTGAGGAGGAGTGGGTCCATGGTTGGACCCTCTAGATCTCAGTTTCCTTGGAGGCATTGCCGGAGGTGATCTTAACTGATGGAAGAGGGTGGATTGCTATTCGTGTTTCCCACAAACGGCGCCAATCTGTTGCCGCTGAAATCGGTGTGGGGGTAAACAGATAGATTTGTGGATTCTTGGGATGTTGAATAGTCAAACCTAAAACACCTTTCCGTCGGAGTTTGATCGTGATCTCCTGCCACTGACCTGCCAAAAGTGCGAAACACCAGGGTTGATCCCGGCGATGCACCCTCCGACGCTCAAGTCAGTAATCAGAAAGATTTTGAAAGAGCTTTGATTGGCAAAAGATTGATTACCTGGTAACCGTGGGGGGTGGGGGGTATTTATAGCCGCCTTAGGAACCAGTTTCGGGATAAGATCAAATCTCTACTTCCCAGTGGATGGATAGAAGTGATCAGGGCCGCTGATTAAGGGCAATCTGAAACCCTAATTCTCCTATCCAGCCGAATTGGGCTTTCGCGGGTTGGAATCCGCGCCCAGAATGATGGATCCGTTTATAGGTTATTGGGCCTTTGGAAAAAGGCACAGTTCCCATTTCAGACCCGTTCGCAGGTGAAATTACCATTTTACCCCTGATCTTTAAGATTCGTGCCTGATTTGGACGGTTCCGATTTAACCCTATTTTTAGCCATATCAGGGACTAATCCTATACCTCTCCCTCTCTCTCTTTCGAAATGCACAACATTCAACAGCAGCACTCTGGTTTCTTCACAGGTGGGCCCCAGAGAAATGTTGACGTCATCACATCAGCATTAACAACAGCACACAACTTTGCTGTTACAAATGTCGTGGGCCCCCCATGCATACTATTCAACCTTTCAACATATTTACCAAATGCCATTTTTACTCTTTTATATTTATACAAATAGCCAAGCCATTTTACCTTTTCAAGATATATTTTTATATATATATTTTATATACTTTTGAAAACTACGGGGTGTTACAAAATGCAATAAAATTAGTATTTTTTACTATGTCGAGGGTTCAGTCCGGTTCTTTCGCCTCCACATCCGGTCAAGGCCACGAGGGTCATCTCTCCGACTCTACATCTTGGGAGACGACAGAGCAGGTCCACGACGTCCAGCCGCTCAGCAGTTGAAAGCCCTTCGTAGTAGAATCGATCGACTCAGAGAGAGAGGAGGAAGTGGCCGAGGTAGTTGACTCGGAAAATGAAGAGGCACTGGAGGACCTTGGTAGGGTAGTTGGTGAGGGAGACGATGACGAAGTGGTGGAGGTCGATCCGTCGATGGAGGCCTCTAAATTGACGACATTGGTGACGCCGTCCCCCCCCTCCCCCCCACGCAAAGGCCCCTCACATCCAAAGGAGGAGGAGGTGGACCCTCCGAGTCAGTCCGGTACAACGAGACGAGTTTCTTTCTGAACATGGTCTCGACGTCCCTTACCTTCTGCAACTGAACTCCATTAGGATGTACCCAAATGACCTTGTGGAGTTGGTTACATATGGTGTGCAACCTTCTTCATCGGGTCAGCAAAAGATCCGGATGGACAAGATGTCATGTGCCAAGACGGTCGATGATCTGCCGCTAATTCAAGCCAACTACTTTATAGGGCTGGAGTATGAGTTACTGCTTCCGAGCTCTGGTCTCCATTCCATGGATAAATTAGCACCCTGGTTTTGTATGTTCCCCGTGGATGCCTTCACCTCGGGTCTGCGGCTACCTCTGGTCCCGCTTATCAAGGAGGTGTTGAACTGGGGGAGATTGTGCCCCATGCAGTACGGCCTGAACTCCTGAAAGCAGCTCGTGTGCTTTATGTAGCTCTGCGAGGAGAGGGGACTTCCTGTGAAATTGAAGTACTTCTGAGCCATGCTGGGGATTAGTTCTTCAGGTGAGTATGAGGGGATTTACTACATCTCGCCTCATCCCAACAGGAAGGTAGTCAACATTCGGAGTCCATAAAAGGGTGGAAGACAAAATATTTTACCGTCCGAAACCAGGTGCCTAGGGAGATTCCCACCACCTTGAATTTCTATAAGCCGAATCACAAGTCACCGAGGAGAAGAGACCTGACCGAGGAGGAGTGGGTCGATGTGGATTGGATTGTATTCGAACACAGCATCGGCTGGCCGAATTTAACAGAGAGGCACTTGGCCAGGATCGGACTAAGCCCCGTTCCTTCCCATATGTCCTTCATTTTCTTTTTAATCAACTCTTTTCCTTCGTCCTTATAGCTTTGTTCCCTCTTACAGATATGGACGAAGCTGCCATTAACACAAGGAGAGCCCAGTTAGCCAAGAAGAGGGCGGATGAGCAATCAAGGAAGGGGAAGGCATCCTCTCAAGTCGAGGGCGAAGGTCCCTCGGATCCGAAGCCCAAGAAACAAAAGACCTTGTTGATCCCGGGGACCTCCGGCTCATTGAAGGCAGCACCCAGCCCCAGTAACCTTAAGGTTTCAGATGTACTGAGAGGTGAGATCCCTCCAGTTCAACCTGCCGCTCAGGATGTAGTGGGTGACGAGGGGCTGCGATCGTGGGCCCCTAACTGAGCCGTGAGGATAGCTGATACGCTGACCGAGGGGCCAATGGCAGTCGAGGTGGTGGAAAAGCTCACCACACCTCGCGACAGAGAGATCCTGACGACCAAGACGCTAGAGTCCTGTTATATGAGGTGGGCTTAAGCCAGCGTGTTGGTAAGTCATCTTTTATATATATATATATATATATATATATATATATATATATATATATATATATATATATATATATATATATATATATATAATTTGATTCTCTACCCCCCTTTTCCTTTTTTGAAGTCTTAGGCCTTCTTCTGCTAGCGTCTATGGCCGGGGCCCAGATGGTGAAGCTAAACTCCCGCGAGCTCAAGCGGGAGGTAAGGAACGCTCAAAGGTTCAAGCGCGAGATGAAGGACCTGAAGCTAAACCTGGATGCATCCACGTCTCGTGAGTAGGCTGTAACACCCCGCAAAATTGGAAATGACAATTTTGCCCCTCGTGTGTTATGCACGTGTATTTTGTACCGTTACGGGTAATATCCATAATATATTTCACTATGTATTTTTGGATTCCGATTATTTATGCATTTTCGTCTTCTAAAGATTCATTTTATCTTATTTTGAGTCAACTCAAATATTAAATTTCAATCTTTGTGTTTTTACGTATATTGCACGTGTTATCGATGCAGATGTCAATTACGTATATTCCACCGTTACGTGTAATATTTTTGATGTGTTTAAATTATTTATTTCATGACTTGTTCGAATTCATTTTTATAAACAGAAATTCATTTTTCTCTCCTTTAATTAAAATATTATTATACGTGTGGTGCACGTGTTTTCTATGTACGTAGTGATTACGTTGTGGAATATATAAAGTTAATTAAATATATTTTTCGTGTGTTGTATTTCAACTATTTATGAACATTTCACTGTCGATAAAATCTATTTCATATTTTAATATTTTACGTGTGACGCGCGGTTTGCGGTGCACGTAGTGGGTGTATTCTCTTTTTCGAAAGTAAATTTTGAAGTATGTGTGTGTCTATTTTATTCATGCATGAAAACTATAATTTTTAATTAAAGTAATTTTATTATGTATATAGACATATGTTTCAATTTAATAAATAATTAATTTTTATGAAGTGTACACAAAGCACGTGCACGTGCACACGTGCAATGTGCACACCCCAAAGTATGCAGCCGTTGAGTGGGCTCTGATTTGGTCTTGGCGTTTGGGAGTAGTGGAGAACGTCAATGGAGTAGTGGAGGGAGAGAGATGGGAGTGGTTCTTTATAACTACCTAATATTACTTATATAAAATCCCCTAATCTTCACCCTCTCCTCCTCTACCTTCCTTCTTTCTCTGCCTAATCCGAAACCCAGAAAGTCACCTTGTTTCCTCCACTCAACTCACATGTATATATATATATGTAACGCCCCGAATTCCAAAATACACTGAATTCGAGATTCCACAGGATCTTTACACTTCATTTAGTACAATTTTACAAGGAAATTTGAACTTTTCACTTTACATCAGAGTTTACATGAAACTTTACACTTTACATTGCACAGAGAGAGTAAATTTACAACATTTAAATAAATGTACAACAACTTTGAATAATCTTTAAGCATTTGTTCCTCTTTAATCTTTATCATGTCATTTACCCTGCATACAAAACTGTGGGTACGTCAGTTTATTCAACTGACGAACATTATACACGGCCATCCTCTCTATGCCGAAAATAGTATAACTCATTTTCCATATTTAACAAATACAAACTTGTCACATATCAAACTAAAGGGACTACCCTATTAATGTCGTGTTGTGGTTGTGCACTTAGTCCTTAATGCAATTATTTATATTATATGACACTAATGCACACTTGTTCGGTTTCTATGCATCCCATACTACATAGGTCCGAGGGCAAGCCACTTATTCGTTCTTCATCTTTGTAGGGTTCAATCTCTCGTCATGACTTAATCTACTACTGTAACTACGGTGAGTATCCTAGATGATCTATGAGTACAAGCACGCATACAGGACCCTGGAGGGGAATTCCACGCCATGTCTTGACTCAACAAGCATGCATTCTATGGCAATTCAGCATCCTCCCTGAACACGTTCCTCTTGCAGTCACCAAACATTCCACAAGCATTGCTAAAGTCCGATCATTACTGAGTTGTGCCCACGCCATGTCTTGACTCATCAAGCATGCATTCTGTGGCTCACACACCCGCACCGTAAACTCTAACTCTCATACTCGTATTTTTCTCTCACTTTCATCACGTCTTCACTATGCACTATTCTTTAGTTTTTATTAGAATCATGAACAAAATCAAAGCTCTAGAGTTAGCCTCTCCACTAAACCGGACTTATTCATTCATTCAAACGTAACCAACCTTGGTCTTTCATTTCAAATTTCATTTCATTTCTTTTTAATTGCCGGGGGAGACTTAGCTACTCTTTTGTTTCAATTCCAATTCACAATTTCCAAAATTGAGCGTTTCCAACTCATAAGTTCATTTTCATAATCATAACAGGTTTTCTTTTTCAATAGCATGATCTCTAATTTATTCATAAGTCCATAGCCATACATGGAATTCAATTATTCCCTATGAATTTCATCAATATAATCACAACACTATTGAATATTCACATTTCATAATTTTCATACTATTCTCCAATGAGAATAAATCACTTCACATCACTTCATATAATTTCTTTCTTTGCTATATTGTTTTTTTAACACTTCATTTCAAGTTCTTTTGCATATTATAACTTCACAAAAATATAAATGTAAAAACCATAGTTTTATTTATACATTTATTCTCAAAACATACTCTACTTCATGCAAATAATTCTCAAATTATTTT
Organism: Hemerocallis citrina; assembly: GCA_017893485.1. NCBI lineage: Eukaryota > Viridiplantae > Streptophyta > Magnoliopsida > Asparagales > Asphodelaceae > Hemerocallis > Hemerocallis citrina. The sequence continues at coordinate 134,662,930 of CM030363.1, forward strand.
TCACAAGTCCCACATAATTTTAGAATAATAAACACATTTTTTTTCATAATTTTTTTACTAACAAAAACTACCTCAAAAAAATGTTTTTCTCAAATTAAACCCCAGGCCGAGACTGGGTTTCGAACCCACGACCAGAGGGAAACAAGCCACAGCGCAGACCACTAGGCCAATTGCGCCAGCGGTATGAAAGAGAGCTGAGAGCATTTAATGCTCTCGGCTGCAGTTCTTTTATTTTTTTAAAAAAGATGAAACAAAAGTATGGTGACTAGGGGATTCGAACCAGCAACCTGAGACCCGAAACCCACTGTAGTGAATAGGGTCATCCCAACCACTTGATCTATGCGCTCGGGTTGTCAATAGTGCAACTCGAAGTTTATTTAAAACAATTCTCTCTGTTTATTAAACATTTCGATGTTCAACACGCTCTCATTTCATTTTGCTTTTATAGAATTTGCTGTAAATTTTCAGATTGACCAATACCATTATAAATTATACTCCAGTATATAGAAAATATTTTTTCAGTAATTAATACATATTTTTCATACGATTAATTCAAATTATAAACTAATGCTACCACATTTCTTCTTTTTCGACATTTCTTAACAATTAACATCAGTAATCTTTTTATTATCAACTTCTTACTAATTCTCTATTTTTAATCATTTCCCAAACCTACAATCTATATTTTAATTCATTCATTTCAACATTATCACAAAGATCCATTTAAACACATAAAGTAGCATTGTCAATCTACTAACTTTTGTATCTAATTTTTTATGTAAATAATAAAATTTTCTTCAAGCAATCCATGACTATAATTAATTCACACTCGACTTAAAATTTGATGATAGAACCACATATAATTTGCATATCACATTTCAATCAATCAATAGGTCATTTTTCTAATTAAAGTGTACTTTTATTAATCTTTTTCATGCATCATTCTTTCAATTCATATCTAGCATGTTTCCTAATTAGAAATACGGAAAATTTACCCACCTTAATTTGGAGAGAAATACAACTAGCAACCTCCTAAACGAATGTCCTTGCCACGAGAGCGGTCCTCCTCCTAGATGCGCGCACACGAGCCTCCACAAAGCCAAAACCCGAGCACTCCACAAGCCAAACCGAGAGCTCCTTGTTGATGCCGGCCTTCCTTCTTTTTGATGCAAGCACAATTTCTCACACAAACTCAATCTTTTGACTCACTTAATAAACTACTAGATAATGTATTTTGAACTATAGGTTTGGAGGAAATAATTAGCACAAGAATAACTAGGCTAGGGGGGGGGGATATTTATACTAAAAGTTTAGGAAAATGGATGGCTAGGATTGAAGTAGGAGTTAGGAACAAATGGCTATGATTTAAGGAGGAGTTACACTAACTACCCATGATCAAGTAACCACCACCACCATGACTCCACTTGAAAAATTCCTTTCCCTCTAAAAGCTTAAAACCGGCCTACTTCAAAGGTGCAATTTGCACGTGTACGTGTAGTGCACGTGCATGCAACTTGGTCTCCATTTTTTTTGTACATTATATCTTACATAAAAATAATATTTAAAATGTATTCTACATTACAAGTTGTATTTAAAAAATAAATTAGCTCATGGGCTTTAGTTTATGGGCCAAAATAATAATTTATAAAAGAAAATAAATTAATTCAATTTGGGCTTTAAAAAGAAAGGCTTTTGGTCTATTTGAAAAAAAAGCTTTATACAAAATAATTAAAAGCAACTATTTAAATATCTATACTCATCATAATGAAAATAATCACCAAAATATTGCACATGCACACAACGTGCAAAATAAAAAAATTTCATTAAATAAAAATCGGGGCATTACAATATATATATATATATATATATATATATATATATATATATATATATATATATATATATATATATATATATATATATATATATATATATATATATATATAACATATAATATATTCTATTATACATATATATATTTAAATATGCATACATGCACATATGTAGATATATATATAGATATGAAAATGAGGATGGGATGTGCTTTTCGGTGGCTTACTGTTGGGATTTTTGGAGAATCTCGATGGGATTTTGCTGGCTTGTGTGGGAGATTTTGGAGTGCTTTTGGAAGAAATTTTGCTTCTAGTATTTTTCTATTAGGTGGGTGTTTCTTAAATCCTTTCTAATTTTAGGAGTATAATGCATGCTAGTTGATGTATGATTTAGTTGTTAAATTTTGATTGGTAGAATGAATGTAGATTTCATAATTTTATTTTAATTATATTATGATGCGTTGAAATGATATTGTGATCCAAATAAATGACTAGAACTTTTGCTAATTAGGAAGAGAAAAATGGAAATAATATCTAGTGAATTTGTTGGAGTGAAAATTGATGCATGTTAGAATATTCTTATAATAGTCAAAAATAATGCAACATGTATGAAAAGGATTTTTTAGATGCTAATGTAGTAAAGAAATGTAGAAAATAGTCTCACTAGTATACATTTTATGAGTATAAAGAATTTTATGAAGAAGTTTTGATGAGAGACAACATTTTATTTGTAAATTGATAATATGAGTTCTTTAATGCAAAGATTAAAATTTTGTTATATTGTCGGAAATAATTTTTTTGTGAATTTAAAATATACGCACTATACTGTATTTTTGAAAGAATACATTCTGGAAAAGAATTAGATTTTGAATGGTACAAATTAATTAATAGATCGAGATTGTTAAAGAAATAGTTATAAGCAGACCAGTAGAATAAAGAAATTTTAACTTATGATCATAACAGAGAATGAGTTTGGGCATACTGGTTATCGGTGTGGGTTTAGGGCGTTGTGAACAGTACGAGTGGTCTTGGGTTCGAGTCTTGACGAGGCTCTGTTTTTATTAAATTTGATTTTTAACCAAATCACCGAAAACCTATACAAAAGAATTTCGAGTTCGCCTTATATAACCAACCGCCTTTGGCCTTATTGGTCTTCGGGTGTGCTCTGAGTTGGTCACTATTCACGGGTGGAGGTCTCGGGTTCGAATCTGCCGACCCACTTTTAATTGATTTTTGTATTTTTTTTAAGTTTTGAAGGAGTATTAAATTCGGAAAAAATTCTATTATTCCTCTAAAATTATTTAGAATTTATAAAAAACACTTCGAAAATATCTTGATATATTTTGTGAGAATTGGAAGTGGGTTTCATAATAAAACTATGGGATGAAGAACTTGATAATTTTTCTTAAAATGTGGATCTTGTATAATTAAAGAAAAATGAAAATTTTGAATGCAATTAGATTTCTTCTCGATGAGATTTTTTGGTTATTAACATTTGATTAAGAGAATATTTGAATTGCACACAATGCTATAAATGATTAAATTGATAATGAAAGTGAAGGGTGTTACTTCTTGTTGTAAGAATATAAAGAAATGTTTCTTTTTGAGAAAGAGATTGTGAATAAAGAAACTGAACTATTATTTTGAGATTGAATATAACATATTGTTGACCTCTAGAATGAGATAGTTGTTGGAATCTAGAGGCTAGGAGAGACCCTTAGAAGCTGGCAGTTGTTATCAGAAAAATCCAGAAAGTTCACAATTAATACATACTAATAAATATTAGGTTTCCCCAAAATAATTTCTGGCTTTGAACTTCCCAAGAAAATATTTGCACGTGTAAAAAGATAAATTTTAAAATTTTTATTATTAAATCATCAAAAATTATTTTAATTCATTTATTAATCTCACAAACATTATTTAAAAATCTAGGGTGTTACAGTGGCAGCGGATGGAGGAGTTGATGGGGAAGAGAGGCGCAATGAGGGCGATGTTGCTGGTAACAAAGAGGGAGAGGAAAGGTGCAGCGATGTGGTGAGGACGATGGCAGTTGAGTTCGGGGTGGGGCCTCGGGGTGGCGAGGCAGTCAGTGGTCGATGGTGGCATCAGAGAGGCTGTGGAAGGGTGGTGATACTGGTGGAAGAGGCGAGGAGGGCTTGAGTGGTGACAGCGGGATGGAGGGGGCAGCCAGCGGCGGGGGTGATGAGGGTGGAGGACGATGGAAGGGAGGATATTAGGTTCGGAGGCAGGGTGAGCGGGGGCAGGAGCTCGGGGCATCGAGCAGTGGGCTCGAGCAGGAGGCGAGGGTGAGCGATGAAGGTGACTGGGGGTGTTGGGCGAGGGCAGCGACGAGGTGGCGAGGGCAGGGAGGGGGTGCTGGGTCTGCGGTTTCGGGAGAGAGAAAACATGGGAAGGAGAAGGTCGGGAGAGAGAGGGAGAGCTGATTGACAGAGAGAGAGAGGCAGAGAGAGATTAATGGGATTTAATTAGGGAGATTAATTAGAGGGTTAAGTTGAGATAATGATGGGGTTAATGGGGAGTAATTAGTGGACAGTTAAATAGATTAACGGGGGTAGTGGAGAGATCTAGAGAGATTTGTTTGCTGATAGTTGAATTTGGGTAGTAGGACTAATTGGTTAACAGGTTTAGGGTATACAACTGTGGGCTTGAGTTCTAATGGTTGGGTTCATATTAATTAATAAACAAAAATGATAATATTGTTGGGCTGGGTTTGGGCTTATGATCCCACAAGGGATGAGCTTGGGTCAAAGAATGAGCTAATGGGTTTGGGTATTCAAATGAATTATGAGCTTCAATAAAAAAATAAATATGAATTAGAAAATAAGAATGGGCTAAGTTGGTTTGGATTGGACTTATAAAATAAATAAACAAATCATAGGTTGGATTAGGAATTTGGGCCCAAATAATTAAATGATCAAATAATAATAATATAATAGTATGAATTAAAATATCTGGGTTCAACCAAATTAATCAGATATCCAAAATAAAATCAATTGAGCTCCAGGAGAAAAAGGAAGATTTATCTGGAAAATTGAATTTCAATAATACGAAGAAGAAAAATAAGCACAAATCCATATAAACGGGAAAAAGGGTTACACGAGGTTAACTCCATTCACAGCTACACGCCCCCCATCCCACAAGCGGTGCCGGTCTCATTCTCCAACGAAAACCTAGAAGGTGTCCGGCTCCTTCACTGTGATGCTCTTGTAATCGGCCTCGACATGGAAAATCACGAGGTCTGCCGAGTCCTGGTTGACAACGGGAGCTCCATCAATATCATGTTCCAGGAGGCCTTCAAAATTTTCAAACTCCCTCGTGAGAGAATGAAGCCGGCCGGGTACGCACTTCACAGGTTCTCAGGCGTCCTTGTCTAAATTAAGGGAATTGTCACTCTCGCCATGATAGCCGGAACGGCCCCGACCATCCCAGCGGAGGCCATGGACTTCATGGTGGTCAACATCAAGGCTGCCTATAACGCTATCCTGGGCAGACTCGACCTTTATTCCCTACAGGCGGTACCCTCCGCCTATCACCTGAAGCTTAAATTTTCAATAGATCAGAGGGTCGGCAGTGTCCGAGGTAATCAGGAGTTCGCCCGTGCTTGCTATGTCCGCCGTGGGGGGCGGGGTCTTCCCCCTTGATGCGATGGAACTCCCATCTGACATAAGCCAGTTGCATTCGGAGCCCGTTGACAAGTTGGAAGAGATCGACTTCAATAAGGGGGATGAAGCCAAACGGTTTCGAGTAAGCCAGTCTCTTGCTCCGGACTTAAAGCTCGATGTTATTGACTGTGTCCGTCGGAATGCCGATCTTTTGCTTGGACACCCTCAGACATACCTAAGATTTCAGAAGAACTCATTATGCAAAAACTGAGCGTCCATCCAGACTCCAAACCGGTTCAGCAGAAGCGGCGTAAGTTCTCTCTCGATAGGCAACAGGCAGTGAAGGAAGAAGTGGACAAGCTCCTTTCAGTGCACTTCAGACAAGAAGTCAGTTACCCGCAGTGGCTGGCAAATGTTGAAATGGCAAAGAAACTAAGCGGCAAGTAGAGGATCCAAAAAATCCATTCCCGTTACCCTGCATCGACGCCCTGATAGACGTGACATTGGGTCACAAGCTACTGAGTTTCATGGATGCCTTCTCGGACTACAACCAGATAAGAATGTTCCCTCCAGACTATAACTACCGTTCCCACTATTTTCATTTTCCCTCTTTTGTAATTTTTTTTATTTGAAATTGAATAAAATACCCTATTTTCGTTCCTTGATTTTTTTTAATTAAAGTTTGTTCATGAAATTCTTCATTCTTTATGAGAATGATTGAGCTATTTTTGTTGATCTTATTTTTTTTCTATATGGGTATTTTTATTTGAACCCTATTATTTTGGATCTATCTCTTATTGAACCCTATAGCCCAATTTTATTTGTTCTTAACCCAAAACTGCTTTTATTGGATCCTAAACCGCTAATCTAACACCCTAACTGTACCCTATATATACAACTTTACTACAAACCCTAAAAATTGTGCGATTTCGAAACCCTAGCCGCTTATTCTCTCTCCTCTCTTTCTCTTTCCTTGCCGTTCTCTCTCTCCCGACCGAAATCCCGCCCAAAGAACAGAACCCCCTTCCTGCTTCTTCTCTGACCATCTCTCCGGCGCTCCCCACCATCGACGCACCTCTATAGCGCTGCCCCACCTCTACCTCGATGCCCAGACACCCAAAACCCCCTGCACCTCCTCCTTTTCTGCTCTCCTCGACATTGACAGCAACCAAAGCCCCTATCCTTCTTTGACGACTTCGTTCCGTCGGAACTGTAGCACCACCTGTGCGCTGCCGTTGGGCCTCCCGCTGCCCTCAGCCAGTGACACCGCGGCCATTGTCCTTGTGTTGGCCTTTGCTGACTTTGCTACTGTTTTTGGCTGAGCTCTTTGTTGCTGTGTACTCTTGCTGTTATTGCTTTGGGATTTTATTGCACGTATATTGCACGTGTTATAAATTGCTAGTTCGTGGGTTCGTTGCTTCGGAATCCTTATCCCGTTATTCTTGGTATTCGTTTTCACCGTTTATAAGGCAGATCACCGTCCTCTTGAATTGTTAATTGTATCAAATTCAAGTTTTATTGAAATTCTTGCAAGTAGATCCCATTCGTTATCATATCGCTGTATTGATTATCTTCGTTGGGTCTATTGAGGGTTTACACGAGCTAACCCCAATATTCTTGAGATCACGCCACTTTTGACTCTAAAGATTGGATCTTTCATGCATTCATGTAGAATTGATAATAGCGTTAACCGTATAATCATGACACAAATAAATTATTGTAGAAATAATTGTTAAGTTGTATGTTTGGTTGATTGTTTGTTGTTTGATCGATGATAATTCAGTGTATGCATATGATTATAGTCTTATTCATTATGTTATTGCACCCATCATGTTGATTACACAATTTATTGACTAAAGAATCGATCCTCATCATGTTTAATTAATTTATTTTCAAGAAAACTACACAAAACCTGTATATTGCTTGCTGGCCTATATGTTGACTGTTGTTTTTGAACCAGTAAATGATCTTAAAATGAATTACTTTCTGAATATGAATTATAGCCTTATCTTTCTAGTTTCCAGAACATTTTGAATTTTTGAATTCCGAGTTGTGTAACAAAAGTTATGTCCGTTTTACTACAGCTGTGTTTTTACATTTAGATTTTCACATTCTTGTATCTTCCATGCTTAAACAGTAAAAATGCTGATCAAATGTTAAAAATTTTCTCTGATAATTTCCATATTGTTATTAATCATGTTTAGAAGTCTAAAAAATATTTTTAATGGATTTAATATTGAGTTTTGCTGATTCTAAAAATAAAATAATATGGTATCGAAATTCTGCCTGAACATGAATTCTTGAAAGAACAATGAGATTGTTGTCGGATTTTGAACTTTAAATATGCATTGCAACCGTGTGGAAGTGTAGTTTCTAGAATTTCTGACGGATTCAGTTTTCGAGTTCTGAAACAGCGAGAGACAGCATTTTTGTACAGATTACTCTTGCTGTCTAGAATTTCACTTTTCAGTTTTTAATAGATTAATTATTCCTATATCGTAATATTGCATGAATTAATGTATGTATATTGCATTGCATGATCCCAATGAGTTATTGTCATCATTCTAATTGTCCAACTTCATGTTACCATCCTATTGTTTCCTTATTGTTACTATCGTTCATCGAAATGTCCATTAATTGCATATTGTATTGTTGCATTGATAAATAATTAATAAGCCTGGGTTTAAAGGGTAATTTAAGTAGTGAACAAAGTAGAGACTGTACTTGGAGGAGGGGCCCGTGTTTCCCTAAATAATGTTCCGGCTATTATTTTATCGTGTGATTGTGGATTATAGCCATAACGCAATCTATCGTGTATCGTAACATTGCCGATGACTGTATTGTACACCGAAAGGTGAATAGTGTTTACCGTTGCCAAGTACATGATCTACAGAGTACACCACTTAGGTCTAAACGAAATTGATTGTATGCATCGAACCTGTGGTATGGAACATATTGAACACAGTAGTACATGCATTAGTTAGGATTAAAATGATTAATAGACATAAGGATTGACACATCACCGACATTGCATATTGTTCATCATTGTTTCTATTGATATCGAATATTGGCTAAGTGTTACCGTTATTGATCATTGATTACTGTTACCGAATATTGCATCATTGTTTATAGCCATTGTACCGATTATCATGATATCGATTATTGTTATTGTCCCGTGTTATTGATTCCTATTGATCCATTGGTTCATTGTTATACCGTTATTCCATTATTCCTTGCTTTCTCTACTTGTTGTCCATGACTTGCTCTAAAGACAATTTTTCTTCTCTTTTTAGATGAAGTGTAAACAGGTAATGAAGGAGAATTGCCTGCTGGGATTGGAGAACATACATTCTAAAGACTTAATGCTTTTTAATTGCTTATTGCTTTCATGAACTTATTGTATTGAGACTTGTTACTATTGTATTGGGATTTATTATTGTATTGGGCTTATGTCCCAGATTTTATTATTGTTTCCAGATGTTAGAATATTATTGTATTTGGATATTTTTATTGCTTCATTCCAAATATTATTGTTCATGAGATTATTATTATTGCCTGCGCATTTGTTTTGTATTGATTATATTGTTGAGTTAATCAGATAAACAGCTTATGGGTGACGTTAGTCATTCGCTGGGCCAATGTCGTGTACTCGTATTCCGTATTTTTAAGAAGCGAGGCGTGACACAGACATTCCAAGGACCACCTTCGTAACAGACCAAGGTCTCTATTGTTACAAGGTCATGCCCTTCAGGCTGAAGAACGCTGGCGCCACGTACCAAAGGCTAGTCAGCTGGGTCTTCAAGAAACAGATAGGGCGAAACATGGAGGTATATGTCGACAATATGGTCGTCAAAAGCCGGAGAGGGCAAGATCATGTCAACGATCTATAGGAGGATTTCGGGGTCCTACGATCCCACAAAATGCTACTCAACCCCTCCAAATGCGCCTTCGGCTTTACTTCGGGAAAGTTTCTTAGGTACATAGTTAGCCAATGAGGCATCGAGGCGAACCCCGAGAAGATCCAGTCCATACTAGACACGACTCCTCTGAGAAATGTCAAACAGGTCCAAAGGCTTATGGTTTACTAGTAGCCGTTTTCTCTCCAAGTCTGGAGAAAAGTCCCTCCCATTCTTTAAAGCCCTTCTAGGGGCAAAGAGCATCGAATGGGGGAACCATCAACAGCAGGACTTCGATCAGCTGAAGTCTTACCTGGACAACCCCCCCTCCTCAGCAAACCCGAGCCGGGCGAATCCTTCTTCCTTTACATGGCCGCGTCAGAGCACGCGCTCAACGCCATATTCGTCATGAAGGAAGACAGGGTCCAGAAACCCATATACTATGTCAGCAAAGTTCTGCACGACGCTGAACTCCAGTATGTCATGGCGAAACAATCGCCTATGCCTTGGTGATCGCTGCTCGGAAACTACGACCGTACTTTCAGGCGCATTCCATCCAAGTCCTAACAGCACTATAGACATCCTTACACCTCACAGTTATACACATAATCTACCATTATACAAAATAATACATCAACTACCCCCATTTCTCCATATAATAATTACATATATATAATCCATTTTACTACAAGCAAAAGTGTAACTACCAAACTACAACACTAGCTCACCTCTCAGCTATCAAACCTTCGGGAGAGTTAGGGTTGTCCACCCTGTAACCCCTGTTTTCGCAAATACGTATTTTCTGTGTATTTTCGGTATTTCAAATTTTTGTAAATTAGTTTTCCGCTTTCAAATTATCTTGCTAAATGTATTGTGAGATCTTCTATTAAAGTCTATATATATATATGCCCCTGTCATCTCTTCATCCTTTTAATCCATAGCCGCCTTGCACCTTCAGTCTCTCCAGCTCCTCACCCCAGCCCTGTGCCCCTCTGTCTGCTCCTTCCTCGACAGCCCTTCCTTCCCCCCTCTCTCTCCCGTGTGCTTCCCCGACCTCCAAACACTAGTCGCTGCCGAACCCATCGCTCTACGCTGCTCTCCCCCTCTCCCTCCTCGCCCTGTCGAAGCCTCGACTGCAGCGCCGCCCTCCCGCAGTGCCACACCGCTCCCTGTCCCCGATGCCAGACCCCCTCAGCCGGTGCTTCCTCTGATTGCAGAGACCACCCCTTGGTCGACGTCCCCCTGTGTGCTCCTCTCAACGATGCCGTGATAATAGCACCAGCAGCCAGCTCCTCCCGACGCTACAGCCAGCCGCCCTACCTCGCGCCACCCTCACCGGTGCTGCCCCTGTGCGCCACCAGTCTGCCCCGTCCAGTCGCCGTCTGCTGCCAAGCCAGCACACCCCCATTGCCGTTTGCTGTTCATAATACTTGATTGGATGTGGGCCATCCGATCTCATCTTGATCGCATCTTGATCATGGCTTTGAAGCTCAGCTGTCCATTGGATCTTGGTCTCTTGATCTCAGCCGTCCGATCGATTTTGATCATCTTGATCATCATGATCTTCATCAGTCTTGATCTGAGCCATTTGATCCTTCATATTGATCTTGATCGTTCTCTTGATCATTGAGATTCGTCCGATCATTTCCACGATCGGTTGTTCCTACTGTTCGTGACCTTGCTTGTGATTGTGTGTTCGTGATTGGTTCATGATTCGTTCGTTGAGTTCATTTTTCGGGAATTCGTTCCCATTATTCTTACTTTTTGCTCCGTTCCATCGTCGTCTCTAAGGCAAGTAACTTTTATTCTTTTCTTTGGGTAATACAAGTACTAAATACCGCCTATAGTGTAGTTGTGTTCTAGCAACAATTCTTGTGTGAAACCCCTGTTATATCTTGTCTCTATTGTGTTGACCCTCCCGTAGTTGTCTCATTACACACATGATATGAAATAACCTAGAGATGACCACTTCTTGTTGTATACATGCATGTTGTTCGTGTGATATCGTATGCTTGATTATGTTCAACTTGTTGTAGAATTGTAAGACACCCTATACCATGTTTCTTGGACACCTAGTACACTATATTTCATTTTTGGTTATGTTTTGGATGAGTTTCACATGAACTAGTTGATTTTGTGCATGAAAGATATTTTTTGTTTTTGATGTACCCCGTTTTTTATCAGTATTTTAGACTCTATTAAGGCCAGTATATGAAAAAAAATTAATATAAATTATAGAGAATTTTTTCTACTTTTCAGATTTTCTGACAGATCTCAGTTTCGATTTATGAGTTTCAAATTATGACTATTTTACTACAGATGTGTTTAAAATTCCAGATCCAGTTTTATATGAATTCTGTATGGTAAATTATTTTTCTACTGATGATAAAGATAATATTTTTATCCAAGACTTTTCTGATTTCAACTAAACCTGATTGGGATTAACCCCTAATTTTTGTGGATTTAATTAATAACTTTTATACACTATTCTATGCTTGCAAATAACTACTATACTTGCAGAATTTTATTGCTGTTCAGTAAAGATGCATAATTTCGACCTGATTCTATTTGATGTATATAAAAACTTTTTGAATATGAATTATAGCCTACTTATCTATTTTATCACCATTTCGACGGATCTGGATTTCGGTTTATATTTTGTGAGATATTGTTGTTTTAGTACTGCAGTGTTTATAATTTCATATTTACAAAAGTACTGTATCTTGATGCTTTCTGATTTTACTTGACTATTCTATTTATGTGGGAAAATTATAAAACTTTATTTTCAATTACTAAATATACTAGGAAATACCCCAGATTTTTCGTGGACTTAATCAGTGAGTTTTTATGCTGTTTCCCTGTTTATGAATACAAACTTCTGATTTCTGGCTGAACATGTTTTATGGATACAAATCTGTTTTGAGTTATGTTTTTGTGAAATACCATATGACTTATATATATTTGCTGGATTCGACCGAGAGTTTAATTTCCATATTTTCTAACGGATCCAGATTTGCATTTTTGTAGCAACGGGAATTTCAGATTTAGTGCAGTACTGTCTTGCTGTCCTGAACTAGAATTTTCGTTGTGATATTCTTTTATGCGTTATCTTTCATCTGTACATGTTTATCTTTCAATCTGAACATGTTACCTATTTATGCCATGTTATTCTTGCTCTGTTTGTGACACATGCATGTTTGTCTAATAATAATAACAAAATAACCAAGCTGGGGTGATGGGAAAGATCTAGTAGTGGATAATATAGAAATGTGTACTTGGAAGGGGGCTCGTGTTTGCCACAGGATTATCTGCTACGTGTTCATGACTACATGATACACGACTCTTTCTGTCTGATTACCCTGACTGCACACTTCCCTATAGGAATGTGTATTCAGAAGAGAACCCGTAGGTTCTATCTGTCTGTCTGGATCTGCATCTGATATCTATCTGTCTGATACCTGAGTACACGACCCTATAGAATCCCCTATAAAGTCTAAACATAACTTGTTTGAATGTAGCAACCATGTGGTAAAAACCTGGGATGCATGAAGTGCTACCTAGATAGTAATAACATAAGACTTGACATAACATGACATCTCTTACCTGCTTACTTGTATCTGTTATCTGACATTTGTTATCTATTTACCTGTCTGCATGATACTTGACATCTGTTATCTGTATATCTGTCTGTACACCATCTGACACTTGACATCTGTTACATATCACCTGTACCTGTTAGCATACCATGTTACTTGATTCTGCTTTCTGATTCATGTTAGACATTCTGTTTTGCTCTGTCATATGTATTCCATGCTCTGTTTGTTCCTGCTATTATTTTATATTTGTTTATTCTTTTCCTGTACTTGTGCCTACACTACAAGTGGCCCGTAACTTGCATTGACGGAAGTTTGTTTTCTTTTTCCTCTTCCTACAATTTTGCTAAATTGCAGATTTTGAAGATCAGCTATCAGATGGAGTAGGTGATCTGAGATTTTAGTCCTGGAGTTCTTGCTACTACTATTATTATTTCATGTTGCAAATTTGAATAATTGTATCTGTTACTTAGATTATTTGTATTTGGGCAATGTGACCCGGAATTATTGACTTATTCAGATGTGATTTATTTGAGATTATTAAATTTTGTTTCAAGTATTCCTGTTGGTATATTGATTCATATATGCATGCGTGGTTGACTTCTCTTGCTTCCGAATCTGATTATTCTTGTGAAATTTTGTAAAGATCCTGACAGCTTATGGATGACGAAAATCATTCGTTGGGCTTCATCACGTATCCGTATTCCGTATTCTCTTTTGGAAAGTAGGGCGTGACACACCCTCAGGGAGGGACTCCCCTAACCCCCAGAAAACAATAAGGGTTAGCCATGCCTGGTGTGAGTATAATTTACTAGTTTAGCAAATAAATTAAACTGTATAAGAAATAGAATGAACTTACGAATATCAAGATAATAAAATTTAACCTGAAATCTGAACATAAAAACATCATAAATGCGACTTTATATCAAAGTACTCGTCTAAATCTGCACCCATCTACACATCCATAACCACTCTCACTATCTTGAATTTGTGCCTCGCCAGGTAGTTCCCACTATTTCCATTGAAATAGCGGGCGGGTAATTCCTCGGCACAATTCCAAGACATAACAACTTATATCAACTCATATCACACTTATCTTTTGTTTTAAAATCATTCCCATATTCATCACTTAACACACATCACTTTATGCATCATATTAATATCACGTATAACTTTACTTTACGTTCATATAATATTATATCAGACATACAACTTTCTTTATTCCTCATATTCTTTTTCATACTACAATTTGTTCGAGTTATTCACATTAATTTTGCACACATAATTCCTTTATGGTTACTCTCATATATGGCACATCATATCAATTCATGTAGATAATTCATTCACTTTATACTTAGATACCTAACACTTTATTAATTCACATATATAATTCTTTTACTTTTCATATTTAATCACATACACAATGTTCCTCTTTTGATGAATATCTTCACATCACTATTATATAATCACATAATGCAATTACCTCATTTTTCATACTTATTTAACCACACACTTCATTCACCATTCATTTTCATTGCATAACATCACACTCATTTAATCTTATAACATCTTCTTATATATACTCATCACATAACTTCACATTTATTCAATCATATATTATCACATTCATTTTCATAGCATCTCATCACATATATTTATTTTATTGCATATCATCACATTCATCCGTTTTCATCACATCTTATTCACATGCAATCAATCTCATAATATTCACATTCATTCATATCTTATTACACATATCATAACATCTTGTAACACATTAACTTTCATTCTCATTATATGTTACAATTTATCTTCTCTTCATTCTGATTTCATTATACAAATTATTTTAATGCGCATTCTCAGTTTATCATAAATTTTGCTTTATAATTCATTCTCATCACATCATACAATTTTAGTTGCTTCTTATTCTTATCGATAATGTATCTGACTTCCATTCTCATTTACATCTCGTATTTCAATTTACTTCACTTTAATTCTTATCAGATAATATTTCGCACCTCAAACATAGTTTGGGTAATATAACACTGCACCCCAAAGCCGATAGCCTGGATGATAATCACCACACCCCAGACAAGTTGGGTAATAATCACCGCACCCCAAGTGGAACTTGGGTAATATCACATCACATCCCAAGCCGATAGTTCGGTTATTACTTTACTTTATTTTTATTTTTATCTTACAATTTTACTTTATTTTTCATTTACTATTTCCCACTACATCTATCATGTTAACAACCCACCAATTCATCCTGGGAGTTGCGCAAAGGCAGGTAGTTCCCACCATTTTCATGGAAATAGCGGGCGAGTAGTTCCTCGACACAATTCCAAGGTGTAGCAAACTCATATCATAACATATTTTTAGTTTTATAATCATTCTCATATTCATCACATAATACACTTTACTTCATGTTTCACACTCATATTACACATTAGTTTATTTTTAATTCGTATAATACATATACATTTTCTTTAAGATTTATTTCCATACCACAATTTCTTCAATTTATTCATATTAATTCACAAACATAATTCCTTCACTTTTTCATACTCATTAATAAAACACCACATCGTCACTTTTCATATTTAAACACTTAACATAATTTATTCTCTTTTTATAAATCTTCTCATAGTACAAAGTCTTTGTTTTATATATATAATTACACAACACAATTTCTTTACTTTACATACTCATTTAACCACATACTGCATTTACCATTCATCTTCATTTACATTCTCATGACTCATTTTCCTTAATGTTCATCTTCATCATATATACATTTTCTTTTACTTTTTATATTCATTCTGCTTCACACACTTGCTTTACTTTCTCATTTCTGCTTCACATCAATTACATTCTTTTCTTTCTCATTCACATTTCACACCATATGCTTTCTTTATTTTCTCATTCACATTTCACATCATATAATTTCTTCACTTTCTCATATTCATTCCGCATTTATTAATTTTATTAATTTGTCGACCAGTGAGCCACAATATCCCAATATACTGAAAGCCGACAGCCCAGTAAACACGTGGACCTCTACCTCCCTGGGGTCTTACACGTCCGAGGCTATGTCTTCCTCCCGCCTATGTCAGCGAGGGAAACACGCACCCCAAGTAAAACTTGGGTACTTCCTCCCAGCCTAGCCGAAGCCAGCGATGGAAACACCGCTGCCCACCAAGGGTCTTACGCATCGCTACCCACCAAGGGTCTTTCGCATCAAATACATATCACATCGCTGCCATATAGGTCTTACGCATCAAATACACATCATATCGCTGCCATATAGATCTTACGCATCAAATACACATCACATCGCTGCCATATAGGTCATACGCATCAAATCCACATTACATCGCTGTCATTTAGGTCTTACGGATCAAATACACATCACATCACTGTCATATAGGTCTTACGCATCAAATACACATCGCTGCCATATAGGTCTTACACATCACATATCGCTACCATACAGGTCTTACGCCTCACATATCATCTCATCATTTTATCTCAAAATATACATATCACATAACTGATATACACCATGTTATTCACCTTATCTTTTATCGCATAATATGTATATACCAGTAAAATTCTCATGTATCACCCACACGTCATACACACACCATGCCGATTTCACATTATATTCTCACATAAATTTTCATTTCATCACCCACATATCACACATACACCATATCATCCATTTCATCATATTATCACATCACACATACACCTTATCATTCATTTCATCATATTATCACATCACATTATCACACCATATTATTACGTATCATATATACACCTCACCATTATTTTCCTCCTATTAACACATCACATATTCACACGTCATACATGCACCATGTTTATTATCTCATCACATATCATACATACCCCTACATATATCAATATCAGCATAGCTCCTCAAATATAAATATTACAACCCCGTATATATATATATATATATCTATCTACAAGCATCAACACACTCCCATACATGTGTATTAATTTCTTACACTCCATAATTTACTCCGTATCATACTTATGAATTTATATATACGATGCACTTAACGCATCACACAAAGCAAATCATAATATAAAATTTTATATAGCACAACATATACATAAAATATAAGAAATCATACTCACCTGATGAAATGTGAAGTCTCGATGCACAACTTCTCTGCTACTTGCTTAAAGTCTCCTTCACTCCGTATTATCATATTTCAAAACCGATAAATGCTAAGAATATCTAAATCAATTCCAATTTTCCTAACTAGGCTTTATGCCTATATAAAAATCAACAAAAATTATTCCAAATTATTTTCCATAATCACCTACAATTTCTACTGTCCATTACTTATAAATTCTCCACTTGATTTCTTTCAATTCCAAAGTCAAAACCCTAATTCTCCTATAACTTGCATTTCCTCCCAACATCTCATTAAATTTCTGCTTCTATAATACCATATACCTTCTATTTACCCTACTACAATGTTTCTATTCAATAGAAAGTAAAAGCATATCTATATAATAAAACACAAAGAAAGCTATCAAGTGGCTTTCCTTCAATCCCCTCAAAATCAAAGGCCCAAATCCAACCTCACAAAACACATTCCCCCCCCCCCCCCCAAATTTCAAACCCCAAAACTCAAATTCAAATCCCCCCCCCCCAAAAAAAAACAACTCATTTATTTTTTTTTAATTATTTCTCTTTCTCTCAATCTCTCTCTCATTCTCTCTCTATTTCGATTTTCAGATTTCAGGTTTGTAAATTTTCAAATTTTTTATGTTTTTTTTATTGTTCATGTTACTTTGAAAATAGCAAATATCTCTTCAATAGTTGAATTTCATCATTTTCCACCCTTAAAGTTCTAAGAAGTTGAATTTTATACCCTAATTTATAATTATTTTTCAACATTTACTAATGGAAACATTGACTTTTATTTGCAACTAATTATTGTCATGCTATTCAAACTTGCACTACATAATTGTTGTTTTACTGTTTACAAGGATTTTCATATGCTGTATTGTTCCGAAGACGTGTCGTAGGCACGTGCCCACAGGAGAATTTAGTCATTTCATACAAAGCAAATAAAATTGGGTATACCTTCCCATGGATTTTCTTCAAATTGATGCCACCATGATGTAGAGAACCCTTCAATTAGCTAAAACCCTAAATTTTATTTGGAAATAGGTGAAAATTTCATGGGGTTTCAAAACCCTAAGTTAGCCGAAATTGGGTTTCAGCCGAAAGGAAATTGGGGGGGGGGGGGGGGGGTGGCGTTCTGACGAAAGGAAAAGGAAAGGGAAGAAGAAGGGGGAAATGAAAAATTACCTATAAACCCCCGGTTTGATTAAAGATTTTTATTAACTCCTTCAAGTTCTCTCTGTCAAATAAATTTCAATAAAAACCCCTCCACCAAATAAATAAATTAATCAAAGAATATATATAAAATAAAATTGCATATTTATGCATAATAATAACAATAACAATAATATCTAATCACAATAAAAGAAATACAAACGATTATTTTTGAAATTATAAAATAGAGGAGTGTTACATTATACACACCTCAAAAGAAGCTCGTCCTCAAGCTATGAGGACTGAAGAAAAACCAATCAAACACCTATCGACCAACTCATTAATATTCTTCATCATACTAGACCATCGAATGGTCCTCTCGAAATCTCTTTAAACAAATAAAATTTTTAAATGATTCCCAAAACTAAATCTCTACAAATAGAAATGATCATTATAACAAACTATGAAAGTTCTCTTAGTAGTATTTCAAAAAGATAAGCTTTCTCAGTAATATATGTTCATCATAATCAAGACAGATATGTTCAAAAAGGAAAAAGGAAAATGACACGATCCATACAAACCACCAAGGCAATACTGTATCACACCAAACACATCAAACACACATTTCTTCAAGTGGAAACAAATTAGGTCAATTTCCAATACTTTCCATTCCCAACATAGCAGAGAAGCTACTAGGGCATACACACCTCAAAATTAGAACTTTTCTAATTTAGAATTCAAGCAAAATACTTAAGACTCAGGTAAACTCATTTCCAACAAAGATGAACCCACTCCCACCTATTACAGGATCACTAAGATACTAGTCTTCTTAGACCTCATCATCCTAGTTAACCTAGGCTCTAATACCAAACTCTAACACCCAAATTTTTTAAAAAAAACTATTCCTCATTCAAATGAATTCTAACATAATCTATTACTTATTTACACCAAGCCTTACTTAGAAAAATGTTCATATATTTTTATTAAAAATTTCGGCAGAGTTTCCTCTAAAATGTTAGCCCTTTCGCAACAATTCCTTACGGAATTCTTCCAACAATTACAAAAATCATGGTTCCTGTAATATATATCAATCCTCCCCAGGCCAAGTCATTCAACATCACGCAGGCAATAATATAAACGGCTCTGGGGGCATATTACTTTATAACAAGCAAGATATGAATTAAAAACCAAAAATTCCTTTGAAAACATATATGACTTTTAGAAAAACTTTAGCAAAACCTTTTCAAAAATCAACCACAGAACCCAATACTCCACAACGAGGTGGGTACGGGCTTTCATACCTCATCACAGCACTATATACATCCTTACACCTTACAATTATATACATAATCTAGCATAATACAAAATAATACATCAACTACCCCCATTTCTCCATATAATAATTACATATATATATAATCCATTTTACAACAAGCAAAAGAGTAACTACCAAACTACAACACTCGCTCACCTCGCAGCTATCAAAACTGCAGGAGAGTTAGGGTTGTCCACCCTCAGGGAGGGACTCCCCTAACCCCCAGAAAATAATAGGGGTTAGCCATGTCTGGTGTGAGTATAATTTACTAGTTTAACAAATAAATTAAACCGTATAAGAAATAGAATGAACTTACGAATATCAAGATAATAAAATTCAACCTGAAATCTGAACATAAAAACATCATAAATACGACTTTATATCAAAGTACTCATCTAAATCTGCACCCATCTACATATCCATAACCACTCTCACTACCTTGAAGTTGTGCCTCGGCAGATAGTTCCCACTATTTCCATGGAAAATAGCGGGCAGGTAATTTCTCGGCACAATTCCAAAGCATAACAACTTATAGTAACTTATATCACACTTACCTTTAGTTTTAAAATCATTCCCATATTCATCACTTAACACACATCACTTTATGCATCATACTAATATCACATATAACTTTACTTAACGTTCATATAATAGTATATCAGACATATAACTTTCTGTATTCCTCATATTATTTTCCATACCACAATTTGTTCGAGTTATTCACATTAATTTTACACACATAATTCCTTCATGGTTACTTATCTTAGACTTCGAGCAAACGGCCAGCTTTCTACAAGCTGCTCAACGCTCGACACGATCTATGTCCCAAAAATGAGGGATTTCACAATCTCTCACGTCCTTATCACTCGGCTTGGACTTCAAGTAAACAGACAGCTTTCTACAAGCTACTCGACGCTCGGCATGATCTGTACCCCCCAAACGAGGGAATGCCCAATCTCTTACGTCCTCGCCACTCGGCTTGGGCTTTGAGCAAACGGCCAGTTTCCTACAAGCTGCTCGACGCTCGCATGATTTGTGCCCCCAAGAGAGGGATTGCCCAATCTCTTAAATCCTCATCACTCGGCTCAGACTTCGAGAAACAACCAGCTTTCTATGTGCTTCTCGATGCTAGGCACGATTTGTGCCCCCCAAATGAGGGATTTCCCAATCTCTTACGTTCTCGCTGCTTGGCTCGGACTTCAAGCAAGCAGCCAGCTTTCTACAAGCTGCTCGATGCTTGGCACGATTTATGCCCCCAAACAAGCGATTGCCCAAGATCTTACATCCTCGCCACTCGGCTTGGCCTTCGAGCAAGCAGCCAGCTTTCTACAAGCTGCTCGATGCTCGGCATGATCTGTGCCCCCAAATGAGGGATTGCTCAATCTCTTACGTTCTTGCCACTCGGCTTGCGTCCTCGCCACTCAGCTCGGACTTCGAGCAAGCAGCCAGTTTTCTACAAGCTGCTCGATGCTCGACATGATCTGTGCCCCCTAAACGAAAGATTGCTCAATCTCTTACGTCATTGCCACTCGGCTCGAACTTCGAGCTAATGGCCAGCTTTCTACAAGTTGCTCGATGCCATGATTTGTGCCCCCAAATGAGGGATTGTCCAATCTCTTACATCCTCGCCACTCGGCTTAGACTTTGAGAAAGCAGCCAGCTTTCTACAAGCTGCTCGACGCTCGGCACGATCTGTGCTGCCCAAACGGGGAATTTCTTAATCTTTCATGTCCTCGACTCATTTCTCACAACCTCCCCTCAGCATCAGTTCGGACCCATAAAACTTCACTTATATTTGTGGTCCTCGCCTTCGACAGGACCCCCCCGTTCCCGAGCGCCATGTTTTGAGTCGATCACCTTTGCACCCCCTGACAGCTAGGGATAGACCAGCTCGTGCCGACTACCCCTAACTGCCAGAGGGTGGTAAGAGGACCACCCGAGCCTCCTAGACCTTTCGGCAGAAGACCTCAAGCTCCCGGCCATGAGTCGGTCACCCCTTCACCCACTGGTGCAAGGGATAGCTTGGCCCTCGGGTCGGCTATCCTTAACTGTCAGAGGATGACAGGAGAACCATTGGCTTCAAGTGAGCTCTCAGCAAAATGAGGAATAGAATGAAAGTGGGGAGGGGTTATATAGCCAGGGAGGTGACGATACGCCACCCACAATGCAGTAATGGCGACTCAATAAATGCACATGGAAGGCGAAATATCTCCAGTTCAATTAATGTTATCGGAAGGTGAAATTTCTCCATTTCAAATTAATGTTATTGGAAGGCGAAACGATGCACATTCGCCCGGTTCAGGTGGACAGGGCTCGACACCAGGCTTCTATCGCTGTTCATCCCCTGACCCTCACAAGCAAACAAGGCTCGACACCCGAAATACCCCTCGTCAACACAACCCGATTCCTTTGTCTCACATATGACCTCGACCTCCGTACAAAAGATAGAGAAAAGTAGAATCATTTCTATGACAACATACAAAGGTTCATTAATACAATCGGTACAGCCGCATTATTACATGATTATTACAACTGTTACAACTTCGGCCTAGTCCTTCTCTTGGGGGGGCTTAGAACTGGTACCAGCCAGCTCGAGCCCTATCGAGCGGGTCTGTTTGTCAGCTCGCCCATTGGGCTTCTTTGGGGTTACCAAGGAGGACACTCTACGACAAAGTGTAATACCCCATACTTAAGGAGTATGTATATACATATGTGGTCTATAGCTGTGGTAGTGTGGGGTTGGAGCCTATAGAAAGAATAAATTAATTACTATGGAACCATGGTGTTCAAGATAGGTGGTGGTGACTTATTCCTACATGGAAGGTGAGTTAGGATTGTGTGTGTATATATTAGGAAGCCTATGATCAAGAGGCACCAACTAGTCATGACACCTTTTGAGAGACAACCTGTGGAGGGCAGTTGTTAAAATTTATTTGAGCTGGGGCTCGGGGCATTACAAATTGTATCAGTGCCGACTTTCGACACCGATTGTGGGTAAGAGTGGGTGAATTATATGTCTGGCTGAGGACAGTACGCCGGTAGAGAGATCAGGAGCAATATGCTAGCAGAGTACTCCACTCCACATCGGCTAGAAAAGCGATCCTGTACCAACTTGTGGGTCCCGGGATCAGCGAGGATGCTGAGATCTCAAGATGGGGTGTATGTAATACCTCTTACTTGAGGAGTATGTATATATATGTTATGTATATACATATGTGGCCTATAGTTGTGATAGTGTGTGGTTGGAGCCTATAGAAAAATTGTATTAATTACTATGGGGCCATGGTGTTCATAGTAGGTGGTAGTGACTTAGTCCCACATGGAAGGTGAGTTATGATTGTGTGTGTGTATATTAGGAAGTCTATGATCAAGAGAAACCAACTAGTCATGACACATTTTAAGAGACAGTCTGTGGTGGGCAGTTGTTAGAATTTGTTTGAGCTGGGGCTTGGGGCGTTACACAGAGCTCTGGGCATCACCTATAACGCCCCAAACCTGGCTCACCAGCGCACGTGGCTACACGTGCGCGCAATACGCGAACAAATAAAATCTTAACAACTGCCCACCACAGGCATGCTTCACAAAAGGGGATATAGCCAATAGGTACCTCTCGATCATTAGCATCCTAATATACACTCACTCTCTCTTTCTCCCACCAACGATGTAGGACCAAACACTCATGCCCAAAGCACAGTAGCCACTCTTTCTTTCATTCATTTCTTTCATTTAATGTAATTTTTCCTAAGCTCCAAAGAAATTTCTATAGGCTTCTTTATTAATTCCATTGATCCATAGCCCTATAAAATCCTCCTATATGCCAACTCCAACCACTTCTTATATATATATATATATATTATTATTATTATTATTATTA
The DNA here is from genome assembly GCA_017893485.1 of Hemerocallis citrina. Classification (NCBI taxonomy): domain Eukaryota; kingdom Viridiplantae; phylum Streptophyta; class Magnoliopsida; order Asparagales; family Asphodelaceae; genus Hemerocallis; species Hemerocallis citrina. Next base: position 134,686,386 of record CM030363.1, read on the forward strand.
TTATTATTATATATTATTATTAATATATTCTCCCAATATAATATTATATATATACTCTTTAAGTATAGGGTGTTACATCACCCGGCCTCACCATCTCTAGCCTCAAGGTTAAAGAGGCACCTCAAACGGTGGGCCAATCACCCCCGAAAGGACGAGATTAAGATCCACTCATGTTGAGCATTACCTTGAACCTTTGTATCTCCAGTTCCTTCTCCACTATCACCTCCCGGAGGAACGTTTCTGAGGTTAGTGTCTGAGTGGAAACATCAGATATCGACCATCTAATCTCGGTGCTCCCCATGTCGTGGTTGGTAATCTTCTTCTTCAGACGAGCTGACTCCAAGCTCAACTCTTTCGATTTGTTCATAAAATAAGAGACGGCTGCTTCACGTTCTTGAGCCTATTTTCGGTAGCACGCCAAGACGAACTCTAGGGATGCAAGCTTACCCTTGAGGTGCCCCACCTCATCACCATGAGGGTCGACTCCGAGGGGCACGTCCATCTAGCACAAAGAAGGAAAGAGTACATCATTCAGAGCCTCATAAACTTGGCTAAATCTTAAAAACTCACATCACAGATTATGCCAAAGAAATTTAAAGTCAAATGGTCCAGCAAAAAATTTATTTCATGACCAAAATCCTTACAAAACTGCGGTGGCCAGTCCGCACTCGGCAAAATACAAAAAATAAAAGGGAAAACTAAAAAATATTGCTCGGGAGAAAGGTGAACCTCTTCGTCGCCCTCTACATTGATGACATGACCGGCCACCGCTACTTCACCCTCCTCGGTGTGCGTCGCCTCAACCCCTTCTTTGCTTTCGCCTTCGGGCATTTTCGGTTGCTCAGGAAGAATCATTCCGTAGTGAAACTTCTCGAGCTGGCACTCGGAAAAGTAGAACTTGACGTGCTCAAGGGCCCTATTGTACGCCTCGTCCTGAGCGGCGATAACCTTGTCGATGGCGGCGGTCTTGGTCTTCTTTATCTCCTGGACAGCCACCTTCTTTATTTCTCACTCGGCCAGGACTCGGTCATCGGCCAAGGAAGCCAGCTCATCCTGAAGGGCTTATGTAACACCCCGAATTCCAAATAAGCCTGAATTCGAAGTTCCACAGGATCTTTACAATTTTACAAGGAATTTAAAACTTTTATTACAAAAAAGTCTTTTTACATCACAACACAACAGAAAATAAATAAAGTACAACATGATAAATATACACTTGTATCAACTTTAGCATTTAAGTAATCATCAGCATCAAATTCATCTTTATATCTGCTTGTAAATTCCAAGTCCTGCATATGAAACTGTGGGCACGTCAGTTGCTTACAACCGACGCAATATTATATACGGCCATCCTCGATGTGCCGAAAATATAACGATTCTTTAATAATTTAACAAACACACACTTGAATGCATCACAAACAAAGCTAAAGAGTGACTATCCTATTGATGTCGTGTGTGCTTGTGCACTTAACCTTAATGCAATTATTTATATTTAATGACACTAATGCACACTTGTTCGAATCTATGCATCCCATTCTACATAGATCCGAGGGCAAGCCCTTAACCGTACTTCATCTTGTATGGCTGAATCCCTCATTATGAGTTAAATTACTAAGGTAACTATGGTAAGTTCTTAGATGTTTTATGAGTTACGAGCCCATGTCCAGACAGCTTGGAGGGAAATCCCACGTCATGACATGATGCATTATGTAGACAGCCTATGAACAATTCACCCTCGTCATGGGACGATGGCACTACGTAGTCACCAAGCACCCTACAAGCATTACCACGATCCCGATAATTTCGGACATGAATTCATGTTATGACATGACGGATCATGTGGACAGCCAGTGAAAACTCTCACACCGTGAATCCAAGGCCCTCATAAAAAAGATCACATCTTCACTATAGTGCATGTCCTTAAGTTTTTAGTTTGTTTTTAGAAGAAAATCATCACAACCTAGAGCTAGCTTACCCTACCGGACTTAAACCAATATAAGAGATAGTCGGCCCCAACTGGCTACTTCTCAAGAGATACTCAACCGACACTGGTTAGCTCTCAAATTTACATTAATATTTACTTGACATATTTGCAAATATTACAAAAGGAGGGGATTTTGTGCAAAATTACCATTTGGAGTGAAAACTCCATATTTTCGAATTTTTGGGCTGAGTATGATGCCTAGCCAATTCAGAGGTAAAAAGTTTACTTTTTTAAATAGATTTGGTTTATTTTGCAAATTTCTTAAAGAATGGTCTATTTGCAAAATTGCCACTTAGAGGCAAAAATTACAAATTTATTTTCTGAATTTTGAAAACAGCGCCGGCCAGATTGGGTTTTTTGTTTTTGTTTTAAATCTAAATTTAATTAGTTTATCTAATTTCCAAGTATATGGATTTATATATGTAAAGATATATTCAAAAGGAATACTTTACAAACCTATGAAAAAACCCTAAAACCATATTTCCGGCCTTATATAACTGAGGTGCAGCTGTCTCTTTGCTGCACTACACAAAGGGTTTTCTTATTATTGATTTCTTGGAGTTTCGAAGCAAGGATCTTGGTTTTCTTGCGAAAGGAAGACTTTTCTTATTCTTTTTATTACTTCGGTTGATTCTTCAAAAAGGTGAGTGACATATGTTTGATTTCTGCTATTGTATGCATGTTGTATGTGATGATTTGTTCATTAGAAAGCATGTTAGATGATGGTATGATAATATAATGAATATTGATGGATGAGTGACTAAAAATTGAATCTTTTCATCAAAACTATGCTATTGATGATTAAAATTACATATTGATGGCTTGAGATTGTTAAAGAACCTAATAGAAATCATGAGCAAGTTGTTTTCTTTCATATGCTTACTGATTTATGGGTTATAATGAGTATGTATGTCGTATAATGCACAACTTGATTAAAGATGAACTTTTACTGTGTGTGTACATATGCTTGACCTGTTCTTGAAGTTTGATGAGTATGACTTGATTAATACATGTCAAAATTTGCTTTTATTCATGGGAAAACTGATGTAAGGGGTTGTGTGCATGTTTAACAAAGTTCAAGAGGGGTTTTGGAACAAAAGAATCAAGTTTTGAGGTTGGGGGTTGAGTAATTGTTTCGGGTTTGATGGATGTTCAGCCGAAATTGGTTTTTTGTGATTTTATGAATTTTTTCATTTGGATCTTGATTGTTTTGACACTGAGAATAAATTAAACCTTACACTAATCATATACACTAGTTCTTCATGCTTAAACACATACATATATAGACATATATTATAACTCCTGTTTTCGTAAATACATTTTCTGTGTATTTCCTATATTTAAGGTTTTTTGTAAATTAGTTTTCCGCTTTCAAATTCTTTTTGTTAAAATATATTTTTGAATCTTCCATCAAAGCCTAATTTTTCATCAATAATTTTATTTGTAACAATTTCCTATGATTTTTATACAAATCTTATTATTGTTATTATTACTTTGATTTTATTATTGTTATTATTGTTATTATTATTATTGTTACTAAATTTTGCTTTTAAGGTCCTCAAAATTTATCTATGTTTAATCATATAATTTTTTTTATTGGTTATTTTATTTTTCTTCTATTGGATTTTAACCCAACAACCCAAACCCTATATCCTATTTTAATAAAACCCATATTCCCTTTAACCAATACCCCCACAATCCCCCTAAACCCTAATTTCATATCCCTATATATATATCACCCCCATGTTTTACCCTATTCCTGTATAAACCCCCAGCCGCCTAACAGACCCCTTCTTTCTTCATCTCCTTCCTCTAATTACCCCCTCAACCCATCCCCTCTTTCGCCTGCACCCCTGTGCCCTCCTATAGCGTCGCAGCCCTATGACCTCCTTCCCTATGGTGCTCAAGCCCATCTTGATGTGCCAGGACCCTATCTCCCATGCTCCTCCCGGTGCCGCTCAGCCCCGCAAGCCCCCTCCTGTGCTGCCTCCTCCCGAAGTAGCGGCTACCTCCCCTCTCGGCCGTCACCCTCCTGTCGTGCAACTAGTGCAGCGACAGCCTGTGCTCAGCCCTGGTGTCCCTTTGTTTCCCCCGGCCTTGTCTCTCTCTTTGTGTGCGTGTTTGGGTTCGTGGGTTTTGCTCATTTTTGGGTTCGTATGTTCTTTGCTCGTGTGCTCGTGGGTTCATTCATTCGCTTGTGTTCGTTTTCCAAGAATCCGTTTCTGCTATTCTTGCTCTTGCTTCGTCGTTTTCATCGTCGTCTATAAGGAAAGTAACTTGTATTCTTTTCTTTGTGTAATACAAGTACTAAATACCGCTTGTAGTGTAGTTGTATTCTAGAGACAATTCTTGTGTGAAACCCCCTGTTGTATCTTGTCTCTATTGTGTTAAACCGCCCGTAGTTGCCACATGACACCCATGACATGAAATGACCACTTCTTGTTTTATACATGCATGTTGTTTGTATGATATCGTGTGCTCGATTGTGTTATTCATAGTATACTTGTTGTAGACGTATGAAATATCCTATACCATGTTGTTTGGACATCTAGTACACCATATTTCATGTTTGGTTATGATCTCGACAAATTCCGTATGATCTATGTTTCTTTATGCATGAGGGACAATTCTGTATTTTCTGTTACCCCATTTTCATTCAGTATTATAGACCATATTAAGGTCAGTATATTAAACATATTTGTGAATATGAACTGTAGAGAATTCTGTCTATTTTTCAACCTTTCTGATAGATCTCAGTTTCTTTTTATGAGTTGTGAGTTATGACTGTTTTACTACAGAGGTGTATAAAAATTACAGATTTGATTTTATGAGAATTGTGGAGAGTAATCTATTTTTATTCTGATGTTAAAAGTATTATTTTGATCCAATATTTTGCTGAGTATAACCAGAACTGATTGGTATTGACCCTAAATTTTTGTACATTTAATTGATGATTTTCACAAACTATTCTATACTTGTATACAACTACTATACTTGCAGAATTTTCTTACGGTTCAGTAAAAATACGTAATTACGACTTGATTCTATTTGTTGTCTCTAAAAACTTTGTGAATATGAATTATAGTCTACTGTATCTATTTTATCACCCTTTTGATGGATCTGGATTTCGATTTATATATTGTGAGATATTTCTATTTTCGTACTGCAGTGTTTAAGATTCCAGATTTACAAAATTGTCGTGTCTTGCTATTTTTCGATTTTACTTGGCTGTTCTATTTATGTTGAAAATTTATGAAAATTTATTTTCTGTTACTAAACATACTAGGGAATTCCCCAGATTTTTTGTGGATTTAATTCGTGAGTTTTTATTCTGTTTTCCTGTTTAAGAATACAAACTTCTGATTTCTGGCTGAACACGTTTTCTGGATTCAAATCTGTTTTGAGACTTGTTTTTGTAAAATAACATATTACTTATATATATTTGATGGATTTGGCCAAGAGTCTATTTTCCAGATTCTTTGACGTATCCAGGTTTGCAGTTTTGTAGCAATGGAAATTCCAAATTTAGTGTAGTACTGTCTTGCTGTCCTGAACTAGAATTTTCGTTGTGCTATTCTTTTATGTGTTGTCCATCATCTGTACATGTTTTTCTGTCACTCTGAACCTGTTACTTGTTTATACCATACAATTCTTACTCTATTTTATGCACACACATGCATGTTTGATAATAATAATAAATGACCAAGCCGGGGTTTAAGAAAAAGATCTAGTAGTAGAAAATTATAGAAATGTGTACTTGAAAGAGGGGTCGTGTTTTCCATATTGATGAATTGTTATGTGGTACGATACTGTTATGCTGATTACTTGATTGCATACTTCCCTATAGGAAGGTGTACTCGGAAGAGAACTCGTAAGTTCTTACTGTCTGATTACTGTACTTGAGTACACGGCCTTATATAATCTCCTACGAAATCTAAACGAAATTTGTTTGAATGTAGCAACCATGTGGTAAATAGTTGGGACGCATGAAGTGCTACCTAGATAGTAATAAACACAAGAACTGTAAGAATATGACATCTGTTATCTGATACTGTTATTTGTTTACCTGTTGACTGTTATCTAATACTGTTACCTTTTTACCTGTCTGACTGTTATCTGACACTGTTATCTGTATACCTGTCTGCATACTATTTGACACTTGAGACATGTTACTTGTACCTATTAGTATACCATGCTACTTGATTCTATTTCCCTGATTCATGTTAGACATTCTATTCTGTTGATATGCCTATTCCATGCTATATTTGTTTCCGCTATTACTCTGCATCTGTTTATTTATTCTCTGTACTTGTATTTTGCACTACAAGCGACCCGTAACTTGCATTTAAGGGAGTTTGTTTTCTTTTTCTTCTTCCTGCAATTTATTAAATTGCATACCAGGATGATCAGCTGGCAGATGGTGTAGGTGATCTAACATATTAGTTGCTAGAGCTTTTGCTATTATTAGTTCATGTTGCTTATTTGAACAATTGTATTTGATATTTGGATTTATTCGTATTAAGGCAATGTGACCCAAGAGTATTGATTTATTCAGATCTGGTTTATTTGAGATTAATATATTTTGTTTCAAGTAAATTCTGTTGGTATTGGTTCATATATGCATGCTTGGTTGACTTCTCTTGCTTCCGACTTTGATTATTCTTGTAAAATATTGTAAAGATCCTTACAGCTTATGGATGATGAAAATCATTCGTTGGGATTAGTCACGTATCCGTATTCCATATTCTCTTTTTGGGAAGCGGGGCGTGACATATATACATATATACACATATATACACAGATCCCAATGTTCCTGTTTTGAAGAATTGCCGAAATTGATTTTGATGTTTTTGTGAAAATTTCGATTAAGATCTGAGTTATTTTGATACTGAGTTTGATTTGAACATTGTATTACTTCTAATTGATGAAATTTTGATATTTTACTGAGTCACACACACACATAAATACACTTACATAAATATAATTCAATGTTTTGAAGGATTTGATGAAAAATTACTCTTTTATGACTTTGATGAAGTTTTGATTAGTTTTATAAACTCCAGTATGTTAGACAAGTTATATTTGATCATCTTAGGAATTTGGTTTTGCAAATTTATGATTTTACAAAGAATTTACGAAGTATCAGTAAAAATGTGCACGAATTTCAAAGCTATATTTTCCTTAACATGACAGTCGACCGCTCTGTTTTTGTAGTAAAAGTGACAGTCGACTGTCAATTCTTGGGTTTTCGGGTTTTTGCTCGACAGTCGACCATCGTGTTTTGCATTGTCTTTGACAGTTGACTGTCAGCACTTTGGCTGATTGTTTTCTTGAGTTTTCTCCGTTTTCTTAAACGATTGTTTCTTTGATATTACGAATTATTGATCTACTGTTTTAGATGATATTTTTGCTATAGATTACAGTATTTTACAGAGAGTTATATTTTCTTTATAATAGAATTTAAATTGTATTTCTATGACTTTATAAAGTGGAATATATACGGTTTTCGAAGAGATTAATGTTTTGTGATATTCTATGACTTCACAATATGATTCTCAGTTATTTAATAGATTTAATACTTTATTTCAATTCTGGAATTTGTGAGTATATTGAATGAATTTGGTTTTGTTGATTAAAGAAGTTTTTCAATGATATAAACATTTGAGATTTGGAATTAAGAGTTTTATTGAAAGTTTTGGTGTTGATATTCGATTTGTGAGTCTCTAGGAGTTGAGTGGGATTCCTATGAACCGGCAGATGAGATTTTTTGGATCATGACCAGTTGGGATCATTGGGGTTGTTGTTGTGGAATAAAGTCCGGTAGGATACACTAATTCTAGAGAGGGTGAATTTGTGTTTTAATAGTAATCAACTTAAGGACATGTACTAGTGGAGATGTGATGGAACTTGGGAAATGTAAGTGATGCGGTTTGTTTTTGGTCGCAGTGTGGATGCACCAGGTGTGAGTTCGGACTCAATTTGTAATGAGGGAAGAGTACGGTGCCAGACGGTGAGCGAGGGGCTCGCTTCGGTGCTTGAGGATCGGCTCGGATGGCCTCGCTTCGAGTACCTGCAGACGGTCCTGAAATGCCGGGGTTTATCCCGGTGGCGGACCCTCCGACGATCTAGTCAGTCTCTGTGAGAGAGTAGCAATAACTAGGGGAATTTAAGTGGCAAAGATTGATTACCTGAAAAGGTGGGTGAGGGTCTGGTATTTATAGGGAATTCCAACCGGGTTTGGATCCGCTTGGGGGCCGGGTCTGAACCCGAAAGCCCATGGGCCTGACATGGCAAGAGGCCTAGGGGGTTTAGGGCGGACGTGGCAGTGCCAAGAGTGGTATAGGACTGACATGACAAAGCCCTAGGTGGTATTTGGAGCTGACATGGCTAATCATGGGGCTCCTGTGCCTCTGGGGGAATCGGATGGCCTAGGTTATGCCAGGTCATCCTCATTCCTCGCCAGACTGGGCGGACGGCCCGTGGGGCTGTCGCGGATCGGAGGCCGAGGGCCATCGTGGCTCGTCGGATACGAGGAGACCAGTTCTGTGGGGGTGAACTTGCGGCTCGGTGCCGAGCCTGTAGTGGTCCAAAGCCGAGCCAGATTGTTGTTTTTCTTATTTTTGAGCGAGAGCCGTCCTGGGCCTTGGCTAGGCCCCAGGCCATTTTTACCCTACCACACAAGCCCCCCACTCCTGCGGGAGTGCGGGAGTTAGCCGTGGAGGAGTGTTTATGGTCGTGGAAATGGGATAGCGAATTGCTGGGCCTTCATGAGGGGGCTGCCCTGATGCTAGACCGAACCTTGAGCTAGCGAGGGTTTATGGTTTGGTAAGGGCGATGGCAAGCCGTTGTGTCTTCCTGAGAAGATTACCCTGGTGCTAGACCGAACCTCGAGCTGGCGAGGGATTATGGGTCGGGAAGGGCGATGGCGAGCCGTTGTGTCTTCCTGAGAAGATTACCCTGGTGCTCGGCCGAACCTCGAGCTGGCGAGGGATTATGGGCCGGCAAGGGCGATGGCGAGGCGTTGTGTCTTCCTAAGAAGATTACCCTGGTGCTAGGCCGAACATCGAGCGGGCGAGGGATTATGGACCGGCAAGGGCGATGGCGAGCCGTTGAGCCTTCCTGAGAAGGCTACCCTGGTGCTAGACCGAACCCCGAGCTGGCGAGGGATTATGGGCCGGCAAGGGCGATGGCGAGCCGTTGTGTCTTCCTGAGAAGATTACCCTGGTGCTAGGCCGAACCTCGAGCTGGCGAGGGATTATGGGCCAGCAAGGGCGATGGCGAGCCGTTGTGTCTTCCTGAGAAGATTACCCTGGTGCTAGGCCGAACCTCGAGTTGGCGAAGGATTATGGGCCGGCAAGGGCGATGGCGAGCCGTTGAGCCTTTCTGAGAAGGCTACCCTGGTGCTAGACCGAACCCCGAGCTGGCGAGGGATTATGGGTCGGTAAGGGCGATGGCGAGCCGTTGTGTGTTCCTGAGAAGATTACCCTGGTGCTAGGCCGAACCTCGAGCTGGCGAGGGATTATGGGCTGGCAAGGGCGATGGCGAGCCGTTGTGTCTTCCTGAGAAGATTACCCTGGTGCTAGGCCGAACCTCGAGCTGGCGAGGGATTATAGGCCGGCAAGGGCGATGGCGAGCCGTTGAGCCTTCCTGAGAAGGCTACCCTGGTGCTAGACTGAACCCCGAGCTTGCGAGGGATTATGGGTCGGTAAGGGCGATGGCGAGCCGTTGTGTCTTCCTGAGAAGATTACCCTGGTGCTAGGCCGAACCTCGAGCGGGCGAGGGATTATGGGCCGGCAAGGACGATGGCGAGCCGTTGTGTCTTCCTGAGAAGATTACCCTGGTGCTAGGTCGAACCTCGGGCTGGCGAGGGATTATGGGCCGGCAAGGGCGATGGCGAGCCGTTGAGCCTTCCTGAGAAGGCTACCCTGGTGCTAGACCGAACCCCGAGCTGGTGAGGGATTATGGGTCGGTAAGGGTGATGGCGAACCGTTGAGCCTTCCTGAGAAGTCTACCCTGGTGCTAGACCGAACCTCGAGCCGGCGAGGGTTTATGGGTCGGTAAGGGCGATGGCGAGCCGTTGTGTCTTCCTGAGAAGATTACCCTGGTGCTAGAACGAACCCCGAGCTGGCGAGGGATTATGGGTCGGCAAGGGTGATGGCGAACCGTTGAGCCTTCCTGAGAAGACTACCCTGGTGCTAGACCGAACCTCGAGCCGGCGAGGGTTTATGGGTCGGTAAGGGCGATGGCGAGCCGTTGTGTCTTCCTGAGAAGATTACCCTGGTGCTAGGCCGAACCTCGAGCTGGCGAGGGATTATGGGCCGGCAAGGGCGATGGCGAGTCGTTGAGCCTTCCTGAGAAGGCTACCCTGGTGCTAGACCAAACTCCGAGCTGGCGAGGGATTATGGGTCGGCAAGGGTGATGGCGAACCGTTGTGCCTTAGAAGGTTTGAGCAGAACGGTCTGCTGTCTTTGCGGAGCATTGAAGGCGCTCCGGGATCTGTGCAAATGTTCCAATTTCCTAGGGGCCTTAATGGCGCCGCCTAATAAATGCATGGCGCATGGGCTTCCGTCGTTTGGCTTTCCCAACGTCAGAATGGCAGGTCTATGGAGGAGGTTATAAATACCCCTCCCCCTACAGCGGGTTTGATCACAGCAAGGGTGGTCCGTCGGCCATCAGAGGTGTCTGCCCTGGGGCAGATGCCTGTCTCTTACAAAATTTTAACCCTGGTCGTGTCGGAGGGGTGGTTACTCTGCTGCCCGGATCTTCTCTTGGATCTGATGGCCCTGATATGGTAGCCAGATCTAGGGGAGATCAGGGCGAGAGGGATAACGATCGAAATCCGGATCGGGGGATAAGGAGCCTCGGATTGGTGGTGACTCTGCCGTCCGGATCCTTTTTCGGGTCAGACGGCCCTGACACGGTTGTTTGGCCCGAGAGAGATCAGGACGGGAGGGGTATCAACCATTTTCCGGACCTGGGGCTGAAGAGCCTCGGATAGATGGGTCGTCTCCGATTGGAGGTGGGCCGATCTGCTTTCCGATAGGGTTCCAGGCGATGGTGGCTTCTGTCCCACCCTCGAATAGTTCGGGGTTTCGGCTGTCAATGCCGTAAGCCCCGGGCTGCTCGCGGGTGAGAGGGGAGCCGACCGATCTCTGGAGCCCGGGGTGCCTGTCTAAGGACGGCGCCTTAAATCTTAAGTAAAAATTTTCTCCGCGGAACACTTCATCCGAACCGACCTCTGTGGGGTCTCCAACCGGCGCTAGGTGACGTCAGCAGCGCCAGTTTCGAGGATGACGTGGCACGATTCCATTGGTGGCAGACGCGCGCTATTCGAGGAACAGTAACGCGAAAATCGAGGCATCGCCTCTCTTTCTATAAATATCCCCCCTTCTCCATTCTGTCTACTTCTCTTCTGTTGTCTTCTTAAAAAGAAATCAAACACTTCAGCGCTCGGCTTTGACTGTTTTAGCGGCACCGGCTCGTCAGTCCGAGGCATTCAAAAGGTTAGTTTGTAAGTTTCTTTTGTTAAGCACAGATGGACAAGGCTCAGTCTGGCTCGTCAGCATTGACGTCGAGGGGGGAAGGGAAACCTGCCTCAAAATCGACTTCGTGGGAGGAGCCAGTGTTGGAGGAGGAGTCTGTTCATGATGAGAAGCCTTCCGATTCGACTTCGTGGGAGGAGCCGGTGTACAATGTGAAGCCGTTACGCTCCAGGAAACCTTTCGTGGTGGAGAGTAGCGAGTCGGAGGAAGCAAGCGACAGTTCGGACGAAGTCCAGATCTTAGAGTTGGCTTCCGAAGAGGAGGGTGGCGCAGAGGAGGGTGAAGTCGAAGGGCCTCAAAATCCGACCGGTCTGGGGCGATTATCTACCCCATCGCCGGAAGGAGCCAAGAAGAAGAGGGCTCCGAAGAAGAAGGGGTCGAGGGCCGGTGGTTCGAGCCAGGCGCCTGTTTATCATAACTTAAGGACAGGGTCGCCCGTACAACCGAAGCCGTTCCGTCGGTACCCCGACGACCTTTCCGATAAGGAGCTTTTTGGGGTCCAGGCATCTTCACCGAGCCGGAAGAGGGTGAAGATGGACACGCTTCTGACCGTCTTGGAGGCTAGTGACTTGGAGGCTTTGCAGTTGGCGTACCACATAGGGCCCGGCTACGAGCTCATGTTACCGAACTCCACCCTGCGCCTGACCGACCCCCTGCTTGCTTGGTACTGCGTCTTCCCAGCGGACGCCTTCATCTCTGGACTGAGGCTGCCGGTCCATTCGTTTGTTCAGGAGGTGTTGAATTGGGCGTCCCTGGCGCCGATGCAGTATGGGCCGAACTCCTGGAAGCAGATCATCTGCTTCGTGCTGTTGTGTGAGGAGCAGAAGGTGCCCCTTCGGTTGAGCGTGTTCCGGGCGATGCTGGGGATCAGCTCGTCGGGGGAGTCGGAGGGTGTTTATTATATCTCGCCTCGGAGTAAGGGGAAGTTCGTCCATGGTCACCCGGACTCTACCAAGGAGTGGAAGAAAAAATATTTGGTGATTCGGAGTGAGGAGCCTTGGAACATCCCTACTTGATGGAACCATTCTAAGCCGAGCTTTAAAGCGCCGAGGCCGAGGGACCTGACAGCCGAGGAGTGGAGGTTCGTTGAGCGCCTCCGTCTGTCCCACAGTATCAGTTGGCCGAAGGTGACGGAGGGTCACCTGGCGAGCGTCGGACTGAGCCCGGCAGTGCTTTGTATGTAGTTGTTTCCTTTCTCTTGGTCTTGTTATTCTTTTGCGCTCATTGTTCTTAATGGATCTTTTCGCAGGTATGGATCCTGAATCAATCAAGGCAAAGAGGCTCACCATGAAGAAGGAGAAGGCCGAGAAGAAGGTGGACGCGATGAAGACGAGGGGGTCATCCCAGGTGGTCTCCGAGGCCCCAGTTCAGCCGAGGGCCAAAAGGACTCGCTCGGAGATGGGCAAGGACGTGGCGGTTCAGGGGGGCTCGGACCAGGGCAAGGCAGCCGATCTTGATAAGGGGAAGGGTCCCCTGGTGGAGGCAGAGGTAGAGGAGAGGTTACGGCGACCGTGGGTGCCGGCTTGGTCGATCCGCGAGGGTGACTGTTTGACCCGAGGGCGCCAAGCTATCGAGGTGGCGGCTAAGCTGGCGACCCCTCGGGACCGCGCGGAGATGAACGCCGAGGGCCTGGAGGATGCGTACACGCGCCTCGCGCAGGCTAATGTGCTGGTAAGTCTGCCGAACTCACTTGCCTTGTGAAATGTTTGTAAAGGAGGTTTTCTCAGTAGTGCTTAGTTGCTGCAGGAGACCGTGCAGGGGGCCCACGTGAGAGGCCTTTATGAGGCGGCCTTGAAGCGGGAGCGAGACCGGGCTAACAAGGCTGTGCAGGAGATGAAGGAGCTGAAGATAGAGCTCGAAGGCTCACACCAGAGGGAGCAGAAGATGAAGGTCGAGTTCGACGCCAAGGAGGCGGAATGGGCGAAGAAGATGGCGGCTCAGAAGAAGAAGTTCGCCAAGGAGAAGGATGAGTTGACGGAGGCGGGTCATTTCCTGGTGATCAAAGCCCAGGACGAGTGCTACGCGAAGGCCCTCATTCATGTGAGGCACTTCTACCCCACCATCGACCTGTCCAACTTTGACTACGACATGGAGATCGAGGGGACACCGAAGACTCCTCGTGAAGAAGGGCCCGTTGATGACCCGGCTGCCGACCTCCCCGTGAACCCGGCCGATGTCGAGGTGGGAAAACAAGTTGTATAATTTTGTCTTTCTTTTTCCATCTCTCGATTGTATTTGCCTTCCGCGGACTGGCCACCGCATTTTTTGTAAGAAGTGATTCTATTTATAAAACAGGATTTTTGACTGGCCAAGTGTTTTGACCTCGGATATTTCCGAACCTCCTTGCTTATGTGTTTTGAGTGGGCTGGTTCTCTTGTAGGTTGCGGCTCCCCTTCCTGAGGTGGACCCCCGTCGTTCCGACGTGGCGTGGCTCCGGAGCAAGGTTGAGGCCCTGGAGGCCACATTGGTTCGCTACCGAAAGGGGGGCGACGTGGCGTGGTTTGTTTTTGGTCGCAGTGTGGATGCACCAGGTGTGAGTTCGGACTCAATTTGTAATAAGGGAAGAGTACGGTGCTGGACGGTGAGCGAGGGGCTCGCTTCGGCGCTTGAGGATCGGCTCGGATGGCCTCGCCTCGAGTACCTGCAGACGGTCCTGAAACACCGGGGTTTATCCCGGTGGCGGACCCTCCGACGATCTAGTCAGTCTCTGTGAGAGAGTAGCAATAACTAAGGGAATTTAAGTGGCAAAGATTGATTACCTGAAAAGGTGGGTGAGGGTATGGTATTTATAGGGAATTCCAACCGGGTTTGGATCCGCTTGGGGGCCGGGTCTAAACCCGAAAGCCCATGGGCCTGACGTGGCAGGAGGCCCAGGGGGTTTAGGGCGGACGTGGCAGTGCCAAGAGTGGTATAGGGCTGACGTGGCAAAGCCCTAGGTGGTATTTGGAGCTGACATGGCTGATCATCTCTGGGGGAATCGGATGGCCTAGGTTGTGCCAGGTCATCCTCATTCCTCGCCAGACTGGGCGGACGGCCCGTGGGGCTATCGTTGATCTGAGGCCGAGGGCCATCGTGGCTCGTCGGATACGAGGAGACCAGTTCTGTGGGGGTGAACTTGCGGCTCGGTGCCGAGCCTGTAGTGGTCCGAAGCCGAGCCGGATTGTTGTTTTTCTTATTTTTGAGCGAGAGCCGTCCTGGGCCTTGGCTGGGCCCCAGGCCATTTTTACCCTACCACAGTAAGTATATGTTCTTGGGGTCCAGTCCAACGGATGCGTTCCAGGACTTGTGTGTTCTGTCTCGAGAGAACTTTTACTATGTTCGCGTGTTGAGAGTCTGCAGTGCCTATTCACGGAACATACAGGTACATTCGCGTGTCGAGGGTCGACGGGTCAATTCATGGGATGTGCCTGTGTACTTGCACGTCGATGGGCGACGGTGTGGTACAGGCAGGAAGGTGATTCTCCGGTTTTCTTGAGCTATTCTTACATGATGCTTGCGCGTCGAGGGTTGTGATGCCTATTCGCGGAGTATTCTGGATCTTGTTTCCATCACCGTAGTAGGATTAATTGCATAACGAGGGATCTAACCCTATAAAGTGGAGAACAATAAGGACTTGCGCCGGACCTATGTAGTATGGAATGCATAGAATTCGACAAGTACGCTTTAGAGAGTCATCATACTGCATTTGTGTTTCTTGACTTGGTTTTATGCATGTTTGTTTTTCTGTTTTCCTACACTTGACACTTAGTCTAGTTTCACTTGATGTTTTCACGTTTTATTTATTGTTATTTCATTTTCCATTTGTTACTACTGTTGGTATGTGTTATTTATAACTTTATTCTTTATGTTTTATTTACATTGTATTCCTTTTGATGTCACTCACATCGTTATGGCTGACCCCGGTAGTTTTTGGAATTAGGATTATCTCTAGCCTCATGTTTTACAGGTAGGTGCCTATAGGTTGGGATTTGGATGCATGTGTTAGAATGATAATGTGGCTTATGTAAATTGTAAAAGAATGTGTTGTAAAAGAAAGAAATTGTAATTCAAGGTGTTTAACTATCCGCTATACTTTTTAAAGAAATGTTGTAATAAAAGTTGAAAATTTTATCTGTGTTTTGGTTATGTTTACTATTACATTGAGGTTGATGTTGGGACTTGTGCCACGTATTTCTAAGATATTATATTGAAAATTCGGGGTGCTACAGCCACCACCACCGCATCGAGCACCACCCCGTGCTACCCCTTACTGCCATCACCTCTATCGTAGCAACTGCCTTCTTGCTGCACCCCGATCACCGAGCCTCGTCGGCGTCGCCACCATTGCCACCCGACTGCTACCTTCTCCTCGCAGCTCTTCTGTCTCCTCATCTCCTTGCCGCAACTGCTACCGACTAAGCTCTCCCTCTGACTGCACCTCCACTTCGATGTCACCTCCTTACCAACATCCCCGTGCAGCCTCCACTGCTGCCTGGCGCCACCTAACACCGACACCGCAGACCCTCACTGCCATCAGCTCTGCAACCATTACCCTGAGCTCCTCCCTCTCTCTCCCTTACCTTCTCTCTCCTTCACCTCAGCTGCAGCATCCCTGTACACCGAAGCACCACCTTGCAGTCACTGCAGCATCGTCAAACTCCTCACCGATCATCACCATCACTGTTCTCTCCCTCGTCAACCAACAACCACCTCGACAGCCTCAACTTTTCCACCTACTATCGTCGTCGCTGCACTTCTCCTTCGTTGTCCCTTCTCCACCCACAGAGACCTCGACCCTGACACCTCCTCACTATAGCTGCATCTCATTGTCGCTGCCCTTGGTGTTGCCGTTGTCTCTCTTGCTCGTTGCCGCCATCTTGTTCTATCGTCATTGCTCTTGGCCTTGTCATCGCCGTCTCTTGCTCGCGCTGTGTTGTTGTCGTCGCCCTCGCTTGTGTTCTCGCCGCACGTGCTAACCCGTGTTAAGGCAAGTACCTTGTACATCTCCGTTATTCTATACAAGCATATTGTTTGATCTCCCGCAATTAGTAATTAGATCATCGCATTTGAAATCTATTATTCTTGTGGTATTCATGTTTCATGATGTTCCCATATCTAGATTAGTCGTTATATTAAATCGAATCAATTCTTTTGCCTCCATGATTCGATGCCATCAAAATATCGTAGTTTCCATTGTCCCCACATTCATTGCAGAAACACGAATTTGAAACTATATGTTTGCAAGTAAGGACCGTTACAATTTGAATTGGCAAGTTGTTGTCTTGCTTTTGCTGTAACTTGTAGCTAAATTTTGACCTAGCTACTGTTCAAATTAATTAGAGCTTTGTACTTGAAAGTCAGAGCCCGTTGAATCTAGTTTCTGTAACATTCGACGGATTCAAATTCCAAGTTACAGATAATGATTTATCATATTTTTCGTACTGCTAGGTCTTCACATTCCATACTGTTACTTATAGCACACCGATATGTTTCAAAAATTAAAATGTCATGTTAATGGGTGAACTAGGACTTGATATTTATCAGAATACTACTAGACTTGGTTAGGGGTCGTAATATAATTTTTATAGGATTTTTGAATAGATTTTCAGACTAGTTATATACATGTAAACTTGACCCTAAACTGTTATCAGAACACTAGACTAGTAAAGACCTGAACTTTTGACCCAGTTGCAGTTAGAACCACTTAGAAAACTCTGAATAAAAGTTGTACCCTCTGTGTGAGGAATCCAGACAATTTGATGGATTCTCAATCTGACTTATAGAATGCAAAATATTTAGGTTTTACTACTGTATTGTTAAAATTCTAGATTTGATGTTTATAATTACACTGTAATGTTAAATTAATTGGAACAGTAAGATAACTTACGAATTTGGACCTGGAAATTTTAAGAATGTTAATTAACAATGTCAGGAAATTAATTAAAATTTTTGCAAGAGTTTTAGTTAAGTTTTCTTGATGAATTATCCATATAATAACTTGATGCTGAGTTATTGCCTGCCTAGTAAACTCATAAAGAACTAGCTGGTAGACTATGTTTCAATAGTTAAAATGTATCATGTAAATATGTGTTGGAACCGGTAGGGAGTCTAGTTTCCAGAATCCCTGACGGATCCTAATTTGTTCTCCTATAGCAACGGAAAAGTGAGTTTTTGTACAGCAACGTCATGCTGCCCAGAATTATGCCTTCATGTTTTTAAATACATATATGTTTGTTTCTTGCATTTTATGAACTGAAGTATATTACATGCATTGCATAGACCTTGATACCCCCTTGATCATGTCCTGTTACCTGTTATCATGTTCATGTTATCTATTATAAAAAAATAACAAGCCGGGGTAATAAGGGTAAGACCTAGTAGTGGGCAATATAGGAGGGTGTACTTGAAAGGGGCTCGTGCTTCCCATGATGATAATACATGATTACAAGTTATATGGAACTAAATTCCAGTTAGAACTAAGTGTCACGTCATAGGTTGACGGGGGTTACCTCTAGATCCTGCTGGGGTTACCTCTAGAGCCCCCTTGACATGATTTTCTGTCTACATGATACATCTTTACAAGTTGTATGGAACTAAGTGTCACGTAGAACTAAGTGCCATGTCATGGGTTGACGGGGTTACCTCTAGTGCTCATTGCTTGAGTACATGCTCATGTTTTCTGCAGGACCTAAGTACATGACCCTATAGAATTCACCACTAGATTCTAAATGTTACATGTTTGTATACACCCGAACCTGTGGTATTGGACGTATGATTGCTTGCACTAGATAGGACTGATAAAAGATTGCTAGACTTGGGATTAACACTGAACACATGCATGACTCATGATTCCAGTTACATGTTACTTGTTACAAGTTTACATGATTCCAGTTTACAAGATTACATGATTCCTATAGACAAGTTACATGTTACCTGTTTACAAGTTACAAGATTCATGTTTATATGACATATTTTCCGTTACATGATTCATTGTTCCAGGTTGGTTATATTTTGAGACTTGTTCCAGTTATTACCTGCATTATACTTGATCCTATTGTATTACAATTGTATTGCAAATTTTTGTTTTCCTTCTTGTCCAGTTCTGTTTCTCCCTTGTTATATATATTGTTTTGCGTTATCAAGGTTGTTCCATACTTGAATTGCCAATTTTTATTGCTTTCCTGGTTATGCCTTGTTTCCTGTTCCTATTTTGCTTGTACTACTTGTGGTCCGTTACTTACTCTAATGGGTACCATCTATCTTTCTTTGAGTTAATGTTATACAGGTATAACGATGGGATATTGAAGGAACTTGGCGAACTACTTACTGGATTGTGTATTCTCGAATTTATTGTAAATTCTTGTATCCCAGATATTGCTTATTGTAATACATTCTTGTTCATGTGATTATTATTGTGTTGTTGAGCTTACTAGTATTGTACAGTTTATAAATGATATGAGTTGGTATACTTATATCATTCGTTGGGCCTCAGTTGCGTGTCCGTATTTCCATATAATGGGTAGCGGGGCATGACACATCGCGTACAAAGTCCTTGTGTGAGGTGCGGGATTCTCCCCCCATGGGTCCTCTGTGGATGCAATGAAGGATGGCTCGCCCCTCAGCCCCTTCTGGTTCAGGCTCTGCTTCAGGATCCCTACCAGATGTCCGGGGAGGGGTGATGTTCTCTGGTCCCTTGGGTAAGTTCGAGTGAACTCCCTCAGATATCCCCTCTGTATGAGTACCTCGATCTCGTCTTTGAGAGCACGACAGCTATCAGTTTTGTGCCCATGGTCCCGATGGAACTGACAATAGAACCTCATGTCCCTCTTCTTGTTGTTGTTTTCTCGGGGAGGATGGCGGACCATCCCCCTGTCCTCGATCTCCATAAGGATGGCGGATACGCTCTAAGTTAGGGGAGTGAATCGCTCAAAACGAGGAATAGGTGGAGATCATTTTTGACCAAGAGCATCTTTCTGGGCCTTCTTCGGTACCTCGGGGTCATCGGTTTTTCTCTTCCCCTTGGCAGGCACATCTTTCTGCCATTCTGGGTGAAGAGCCTCCTCGACTCGTATGTATTTTTTGACCCTGTTGAGGAGGTTGGGAAAGTCAAGAGGCGGCTTCTTCGCCAGGGCTGCCATAAGCTAGCCATGGAAAACATTGTGTCGGAAGGCTGCGGATGCAACGCCAGCATCTACAGTGGAACCTGCTATGGCCTCGGTAGTGAACCCCCGCACAAAGTCCTAAAGGGATTCTCCTTCCTTCTGTTTGAGGTCCAGGAGGGACGCGCTCATCTCCTCAACCTTCCGGCTGGTCACGAAGTGGGCAAGGAAGCTCATCTCTAGCTGGTCGAACGAGAAGATCGAGCAAGAAAATAGTTTCGAGAACCATTCTCGCGTTGGGCCACATAAAGTGGCTGGGAATGCACGACAGAGGAGAGGATTTGAGGCGCTGTGAATCATCATGAAGGTTTTGAACCCTTCCATGTGATCAGCAGGATCAGACTCTCCGATGTACGTCTCAAACTGAGGGGGTCTGAAGTTCTTTGGGATTTCAGCATCGCAGAAAATGAGGGTCGGTTAGGCTGAAACCCTTGGTTTGATTGGGGCCCGTTCTCTCCGATCCGAGCTAGGTGATTCTCCATTTCTTGGGGGCGCTGGAGGACGATCTCCTAGTGACTCGCCGGCTGCATTGAACTGCAGGATTCGCTGCCCTGGGCTTCCTCCCTGCAAGGGTCGTTGTTTGAACGCTCAGCTTTGGGACCGCCTTAGAGAGCCTAGAGAACCTCATTCCGGATTTCCCGAAACTCGGTCCTCGAGACCGGGGCCTGCTCTCCCTGGCCACAAAGGTGTAGGTAATCTCTCGGAGAGGGGGTGCGCCAATGCTCTCGGCCCTAAGATGGACAAATGCTATGGGTTGGAGCCTGGTTAGAAGGTACAGCCCCTCTCATCGAACGGCTGAGTTGATGACGGAGGTCATTCGCAGGGCGTCGTTTATTGAGGACGTGCCGGAGGTCGTCGGTGACCGAATGTAAAGCACTTGGGTCGTGCTGTTTCTGACCCTTTTCTAGTTTCCTTCGGGACCCCTGTGTGAGGGCATGACTACGTGAGTGTTGAGGAGGGTCGGCGTGATGTTCTGCCATTGGTGCTTTCCTGGCCTTTGGTGCCATGGAAGAGCATGGTCTCGGGGTCGAATCTGAGCCTGAGATTGAATCAGTCTTACGCCTTCCCACATACGGCGCCAATCTGATGCTGCTTTCTTAGGTGTGGGGCACAATGTGTGAGTTCTTGTTATTTATAGTGGAAGGGGCAGATCTGAGATGTGGGAGCTGTGGAGGCGGAACTGCTGGTAGCTGACCCCCTGAGTACCTGCAAAGCGCCTAGAAGAACCGGGAGTGGTCCCGGTGATAGGCCCTTCGACGATCTAGTCAATCACTGGAACAGATGAAAGCTAGGGTTTAGGTGGAGAAAAGTTCATTACCTCTGTAGGGGAAAGGGGGTCGGGTATTTATAGGCAGAAAGAGTGGGTATGTTAACCCCTCATGGGCTGGGTCGACCCATTTCTTGGTGGGCCTGAACTTGTAGAAAGCCAGTTGGATCATCAGGCTTGATGATCAGAGAGGAGCGGATTTTGAGGGGATCAGACGGCTCAGATTGAACCATATTATTTAGCCACATCACTTACAATCTTATGTGACATTTTTATTGAAGATGTATACAACCTACTCTACAAGGCATTTTCAATAAAATTGTGTCATCTAAAGTTGTAAAGAGAAATGTTGTAAGAAAATGTTGTGGGGTAAATCATTACTCAAACCCTTTATATCGCGTCAATAATGTTTATACATTTTTTAAAAAAAAAACTCAACTTTAATGATAATCTCTATCTCTACTACTATAACTCAAAAGATGGAATTGCGTAATTTGTAGACAAACCAACTTAATTAATATAATCTAAGCCACACACTTTTAAGTGAGTTATATTAACCATCAATTTACCAAATTTTTGCCAGTTACCATATTAATACCCTTCAAATTCTAATTTATTTACGATATAATTACTTATGAAAGTGTCATTGGTGCCATTGGGAGTAATTTGTGGAAAGTAGGACCTTAAGAGAAAAAGGCATGCATCGCACGTATATATTATAACTATATATTAAGCTGATAGGTCTATCTAATATCCCCTTCCTCTACTTTGAAATAGAGAAAAGATAGCAAAAGTAGGAAAATCCTATTTAAACCAACACGTGCGGTCGCATGTTTTCATAAAATAAAGAAAAAGAAAAACAACTGCAAACCCTCCTCAGCCAAAATCATTCTCTTCTACTTGCAAAACCCTTCCCAACCCTCCACCTTGCCTCCGACGCTGCCCCTTCCCACGTGATCATCCACCTCGCCGACGCACCTCACCATCGCATTCAATGACAATCCCCCCACCTACACCGCCGACGAACTACATCGCCGACCTCCCTGACCCGTGAAATCCCATCCACATCCACCTCAACCTTCCTAATCCTCCACCTCGCATCCAACGCTTTCCTCTCCCATGCGGCCCTCCCCAAACCTTGACCTAGCCTTCGACGTTGCCGCCTAACACGTACTGCACAACCTCCTTCACCGTTTCTGAATCACCGTGTTCATCAGGCCAGCCTTTTCAGTAGAATTGGGGAAGAGTATGAGTTGAAGACGAGGATGATTGCAGTGTCGAATTCAAGAATGAGATTTGGTCATGTTTCTTCTATTTTTTCCCTTTTTTGTAATTGCCACATACATATTTGAATAGAAATCACTTGAAAATCTAGAAATATGCTACTTAATTTCTAGAAATGTGCTAAAAATCTGGTAGTTAATTTTTAGAAATGTGCTTTGCTCATCAATTGTTCGATAAAATGTCTATGTAGCATGCAAGGTGTTTGTGAAAATGCTTTTGAAATTTTTTACTTAACTCAATCAATTATATCTATGTGTGGTGTATGTATTAATTTTTGAAACTCTAATTTGCTACATGATTTCACTCAATTTCTAATTTGTGTATAATCCCTATATTTGGATTTGGGGAACGAGTTCAAGACGGGAATAACTAAGGTGTCGGATCCAAGAATGTGTTTTGGTAAGAAGGTAGGTGACTAGGGGCATGGTGAGGCGGACAGAGAGGTTGATGGTGGAAAGGGGGAAATAGCCACGGTTGAGGACGGAAAAGATGAGGGAGATGAGAGAGGAGTGGAGGTAGGGCTGCAAACGAACAGAGCAACTCGCAAGCTACTCGATCAAAGCTCGGTCAAAGTTCGGCTCGTAGCGAGCTCGAGAGTAAGCTCGATAATGTAAACGAGTCGAGCCCGAGCCTCATGGTACTCAGGTTGTTAGGCAAAAGCTCGTAAGTACCTAGCTCGAACTCGGTTAAAGCTCAGTCAAAGCTCGTCTCGTGTCGAGCTCGAGCTTGAAAGTGAGCTCGATAACGTAAACAAGCCGAGCTCGAGCCTCAAGATACTCAGCTCGGCTCAGCTCGTTTGCAGCCCTAAGTGGAGGGTAGTGTTGGAGAGGGTGTGGATCTGAAAAGGGGAGGGAAGAGAAGGGAGGTTCGAGATGAAGTGGGCCAGGGCCTGGGTGTTACCGGTCAGGATGTACACAGACTGGGGTGTGCACATTTTTTTTAGGGTAAGTTTCACTAAACTATAACATTGAAGATGTAATTTCTTCCAATTCTTTTACACTTTTTTTGAGTTTCATATAATTTTACGTCTCTCAAAATTATTTTAGTCTGTGCAATTTGCACAAGTTAATACTAGTTAGTAGTATATAAATTATTATAACTCACGAGTTGGGGTTGTGTAATTTGTAGACTAACCAACTTAATTAATATAATCTAAACTGCACATTTTTAAGTTAGAGGTATATTAACCATCCGTATTTAATTAATTAGCCAGTTACTATAATATTCTCAAACATTAAATTTATTTATGACATAGTTGTTTACGAAAGTGTGATTTATATAAAATAAAAGTTGGTACCATCATGAATAATTAGTGAAGAGTATGAGCTTAAGAGAAAAGAATGACATACATTGCACATGTAGATTACTGGTAACCTATAAATCAAATAAAAATAACTTTTCACTGTCGAAAAACTTTACCAATGTGCTACACCAGTACTTGTAGTTCAAATTGAGTCTCGACTTAAAACAATATTTTTTGGTATAATTTGGAAGAAGAATTAGCTGAAGATAAACAATTCCACTACCACAATTTATAACAAAATTATTTAAAAAAACCAACAAACAGCGAATTAAAAATTCTAACAGGCATGGAATTGAGACCTCAAAGTTTGACCCTCTTCCGAGAAAAAAAACAAATTTTTTGCCGTACTGACCCACTTTTTGAAAATATTTGGCGCTCTGACCCACTTTCGAAAACAATTAGCGAACAGACCCAGTTTTGGACACGTTAGCAAAAAAATCGTTATTGGGAAAAACGGCATAGATTATTTACAAGTCGTTTTTCCCAATAACGACATCTATTTTAAAAAAAAACTGTCATGCCATTTTTTGGAGTAAAGGCATAGGTTATTTTGATTTTCGACAGCTTGTAATCTCAATTTTGAGAAAAAATGGCAAGTGTGAAAATCCAATAACATATGTCGTTCTTTCCAAAAACGGCATTCTCAATACTGATGTCGTTATTTTGAATAATAACATCAGTTATTTAGTTTGTTCGCATATAAACAGTGTCCCCCTCTTGTCCTTCCCCTTTCTCAATCAATCTCCTTTCTCTCTCTCTTCACTCCCGTAACCCACAAACCCTAGATCCCTAAAACAAAAAGTCCCAAGTATTGGAGTGCTCTCAAACTCCCCAAACAAAACAATTAAATACCCATACATAAATCCTAATTGTGATTCCCTCATTTCATTTACTACTCTTCTGAAATTGGAAATTGTGTTAAGCATTCTAAATCCCTGAAATTATTTTAAAATGTTCATTTTGATGAATGAGAGCTATATATATTGGTAGCATAGTACAAGACATGTAGATTAGATTCATCTAAGTAGTAGATATGTGAAATGTACTTAAGAATTGTTGTTGATGATGTGTGAAATGTTCATTTTGATGAATGAGAGCTATATTGGTAGTATAGTATAATAGATGTAGATTAGATTCATCTAAGTATTAGATATGTGAAATGAGATTCATCTATGTGAGATGTGGATGAGGTATATTGGTATCTAAGGATTGTCGTCGATGATGTAGTCTAAAAATGATAATGTTGTATATTAGACATTGATGGATAAATGGTCATACATTAGAATTGCTATATTTCTAATCATTATATTCATAGTTCGGTATGTATGAATGGATATTGATATGAGATTTGTTTATATACATAGATATGTAGTGTGTGTAGATGTTGTGGTGGTGATTGTTATGAGTAGTAATTCGGTACGAGTATTGAGAAGTTGTTGTTATCTTCAAACATCGATTATTAATTCTGTTGAAGACACATGGCTTACAAATTTGATTATCTCCATACATCATCATTTATTAATATTGTTTTTGACACATTATTTTTGATGTTTACAGATAAATGGATCCTACACAACCATCTTCTTCCTATGATGTGGGTGCTTCATCTTCATCTTCGCACGCACAACAAGGAAATCTGGGACCTTTAGACCCCTCCGTACTCTTTTTGCAAGAAGATCATAGGTCGCAGGCGGTGTGGAATGGAGATGCCGAGAAAATGAGTTTTCGAATGCACACCATATTGCCGACGCACTCTCGAATACAAAACTATTTGGTAAATTGCGGATTCTATGGAATGTCCATGTTGGCCAAAGCGAAATGCGACCATTCATTACTTGTCGCTCTTGTGGAGCGATGGAGGCCGAAGACACACACGTTCCACCTACCCATTGGTGAGATGACGGCCACGCTACAAGATGTAGCCGTCATATCGGGTCTTCCAATCGATGGGGTGGCGGTCATCGGAAACCTGCTTTTCAATAAAGTGATGTTGGTTAGAGATTATCTTGCGAAGGAGGTTGAAGAGGATGATAGAGGTGTATTCGTCAAGGAATCAATCCGGCGTTCATGGCTCTTTACAGAGTTCAATAATAGTTTGGTAGACGAATCGACTGACTTTGAAATTCAATGTTACACTCAGGCATATCTTTTGTTGATGATCGGAGGTATTCTCTTTCCTAATTCTTCCAGTGATGTAGTCCATTTAATGTGTCTTCCCTTAATTGCCGACATACATAGAGCCAGGCGATATAGTTGGGAAAGTGTGACTTTGGCCTCTCTTTACATTATCGTGCCCTGTGCAATTGTCCAATGGGGTCGATACAAATGACGGGGCCGATGGGGTTATTGCAAATATGGTATTGGAAACGAATACACCTCGGCCGGCTCCGAGTAACTGTTCTTTCAAATAATTGGAGTGTTCGTCATGAGAATCCACTGTTGAGGGCTTCTTTAGGTGTGTATTGGACGGGTAAACTCACGTGGAGAGATAACCCACGTGGTGTGTTGACGTATTATATGGATGAACTCGACTAGCTTAGGGAAGAATACGTCAATTAGACACCGTACACGGACGAAAGGCTACAACGTCTACCTCCACTATGCATGGCCAATAATCAACTTTGGTTGACACGAGCTCCACTTGTAAATTTCTCAATCGTGGAGTTCTATTACGTTGACCGAGTCCTCCGCCAATTCAATGCGGTGACGGGCAAGCTAATTTTGACGAAAAAAATCATTTCAACAATTGCGGTGACGGGCAAGCTACGCACACTTTTTAAAACCGAATTGAAAACTTCCTATAGATTTGTTGTAATTATACCATATCTACGACCTCCATCGGCAGAAAGTGCCCACTTCTCAATCGGTTTCTCCTTCAACCAATTAGCCCCATCAATATTAGTCGCTTCAAGCTGTGCCATCTTTTCCTCAAACTTCTTCAACTGATTTTGACACGCGATCACCTTCAGCCTGTTCATCGTAAACTTACAACCAAATTTTTTATGGAAATTACTAGCAAAAGCCGCATACAATAACGATGATAAACAAGTGGTTCCTTTCATGTTCCAAACTCATTTTCCATTGATGATAAAATGCCTGCATGACTATCAGAAATGACACATAGACCTGCACGATCTGTGACAAAGCACCTAATACAGTTCATAAACCATATCCACATTTCTATGCTCTCACCATCAACTATTGCAAATGCAAATGGAAACAACCTACCATTTGCATCCGGTGAAACAGCAATCGACAAACAACCTTTGTATTTTCCGTACAAATGATCTGCATGCCTTATAACTGGTCTGCATGCCTTAAACCCCTCGATGGAAGGCCCGAATACCCAAAAAAAAACCTTATTATGTTCCCAAAATCTAAAATTATACTCGTTCAAATATGAAATTATGAAATTCCAAAAATGACATTTTATCCCTTAAAATTTGAACAATATCCTACCATATTTGAAATATCCACATAATCTATCATACAAATTTGAGACACAAAAAAAAATCTAAAATGTATGAATTATGAAATTAACAAACGTCTGAAATAACAACTAGCAAAAATCTAGGATATACACAATTTAAGATGTGTAAGAGAAAATCGAAATTTAAGATATTTGAACCAGAAATGTGAAACTAAATTATCAAAAATTGAAGTCTTAGAATTAGTACTCTATAACATTAAAAATTATTAAATTAATTTTACACCAACACATTTTTTTCTTTTTATTTTAGAATCTTGAAAACTCAAAAAAAAAAAAAAACCAAAATAAAAAACCAAAATAAAAAGATTTAAAACTAAAAAGAAAACTCAAAAGAAACAAAACAAAAGCTTTAAAACAAAAAACCTCAAAGAAAACAAAATTGGGCTTCACCCGGGCTCGAACCCAGCAAACCCAGCGCCCAAATCACCATGGGCTAGCCAACTTCCCAAGTGCCTCTTCTGACTTAATAAGGCATTAAAACATTATATATCAAAAGCACTATACTGACCCTAGGTCCTGTACAAACCCGAAACCATATAACCCCCAAACCCTAACACAGTAACTTGGTTACTATTCACCTCATGAACAGTGAACCCGAAACCCAACAAGTCCAATTCAACCATACAACAATTATTCAAACCGTAATGTCAAGCGTGAATTTTCAATAATTAAAAACAACGAATAAACATGGAAAGATCTCAACTTTAAAATCAATCAAGCATAAATTTAAGAGCATACAACAAGTTCTAATTATCTTTACAAATCTCCATCATCTATAATTAAATCTATGGCCATCAAATCAATTTTATAAATCCCAAATTAGATCTTTCATGCATCATCAATATTTAACATTCAAGATTAACACAAACGTGATCATCACTCTTAAAAATGCACATTTATTTCATATAAATATTTAAAAGTTCATTCATCATGCCTAACATTATCATCTAATATTTTATCCATGATCAAACTATCAAAATATAGATCTACAAATCTACAAAATCTACAACAAGTCCTAGCATGCTCTCTACTAGATTCATCATAACAATATATTTTAAGCACATCAAAAGATATGAAAGAATACCCACCAATTAGGGTTTTTATTAGTTATATATAACCATACAAAAACTAGCATGCATCTTACTTGATCAATCATCATATCCTACAAACTTATAACAATAAAAGATAGTATCACCCACCTCAAAGAAGATCAATTGAAGAATAATAATAACAAAAAAAAGCTCTTCATCCTCCTTGTAAAAATCTAAAGATCCAAGCCTCCAAAATTCCAAAATAATATTAAAGAAGATGATATTTTTGTTCAAAACAGAGGAGGGCGGCTGTAGCAGTAGCTAATATAGGCCGAGATCTGCTTGTTTTAGGGTTTCTTGACGAATTTTATAACCCCCCCTCTCTCAAGAAATCAAATCTTTACAAATATGTAAATCTACCAAATTAAGTAGTTAATCAAATCAATTAGGGTAAGAATCTATCCCCCCTAATCTCTCCTGATTTGGCAGGCTCTCATGTGCAGCCAAGGGGTTTCAAATTTCGAATTTTATCTCCAAGTGGTAATTTTACATAAAAGTCATTCACTTTGAAATATATGCAAACATGCCATAAATTATTCATAAAAGTCAAGAAAATTTAGAATTATTATCTACTAATAAAGATTAGATTTTTCAAATGAATTTTCTGACTATTTATTTTCCAAGAAAAATATTTGCACGTGCAAAAATGATAAATTTCAGAAAATGCTTAATAAATCACAAAAAAATAGAAATTATATGGGTAGCCATAAATCATCTGTTCATGCTCCCTGCTATATAGACAGGTTCTGGGAAATTCGGGTTTTAATCACAGTTTTGCAATAATGTCCCCAATAATCCCAAAATTGCATAATTATATATTTACTCAATAAAATCAAATTAAATCAAATTAGAAGGATAAAATCTCTCCCCCTCCCCCTCCCCCCCCCCAATATCCCCACTGCCAGATCGGCCAACCAAACCAGTATAAAAAAAAATTTGAATTCGAATTTTACCTCCAAACGATATTTTGCACAAAAACTCTTTTCTTTCAAAGTATTTACAAAAATAGTTTCTTTATTCAGAAAAATCCAAAATTTAGAATATACTCAATTATAAATAGTTTAATTTATCCAACAATTCAAAAGTGAAAATTTGCTCCTCAAAAATATTTGCACGTGTGAAAATGTCAATTTTGCAAAAATTCAAAATAATTAAATAAATTGATTTAAAAATTATTTATTAATTTAAAATTCTAGGGCGTTACATAATTATTAATTCGAAAAAATATTTTCAAATCTTAAAAATCATTATTAATTTAAAATATTTAATTAAAAGTCTTGAAAATTAATTATTAAAATTCGAAAATTGAATAAAAATTCGGAAAATGATTAAAAATTGGAAAATTTTCAGAAAAAACTGAAAAAGTTTAAAAAAATCAAAGAAATTCTAAAAAAAAATTCTGGGTATTTTACAAACTCCCAATAACACTGTTACACCTCGAGTAAGATTCAAGCGTCCTCGAAAACTCCGATATGTTCTATAAACCATTAAAAATGAGCGAACTATGTGAAACTCGGTCTTCGGTAATGGAGGCTTGTAATGTGGGTAAAAATTGAACCAAATTGAGATTGTTCTAATCGGGTACGAATCTTAAAGCTCTTAGGGGTAAAATGATAAATTTCGCTAGAAATGGGTCCATAAACGGGAGTTGGGCCTATTTCAAGCCCAATAACCCAAAACGGATCTATCTAAATAGGTTGTCATAACAACCCAACATAAATAAGTCCATGATTATTCAAATATGATTTAAAATTTAAAATTATCTATAAGAGACGGTTCAAAAATTATATCTCTTTTCATGAGAAGAGTTTTAACTCTATTTCCACAACCACTCTCATCTCTTTATGAAGAAGGGAATAACCAACTCTATCAAAACAATGGGAAGTATATATAAATTATTATCTTGAAACTAGCCCCCTAAGCGACTATAAATACCCCATGACCTCCACAGAAATTAGATAATCAGTATTTTGCCACTAAAAACCTCTCATATTCTTCTTGAGTTCTGATTTGAGCATCAGATGGTCTGTCGTCGGGGTCAACCCCGGTGTTTTAAACTTTTGCAGGTCAACCAGAGCGATCATCACCGTACAGATTAGATCCAAAGGTTCAGACGAGTCAGATTAAGGAGTCAAGATCGGTGAAAGTCAAAATGTCAGTTGTTTTTACTATTTCTAAAAGAATTCACATAATCTTTTTGCTTCCACATCGAAAAAAGCAGTAACAATAACTAAGAAAAGAAGTCGTGTGTGAGTTTTGAAGAAAAAAAAGACCATTAAAATATATGGAAAATATATACACATTCAATCAATATTTAGCACTCAACTCTATGTTGAAGATTATGAGAAATAATAAGAAGATAGATTAGGGTTAATTTTCTAGACTAAGGTGTTTGAAATATTTACCCTAGGTATCAAAATTGGAATACCTAGACTACTATCATAAGTCAGTATTTATTAAATAATTACTGGTTTTGGTACTGGGTTCTCAAACAACTCAACCCACTATTCGATATTCATACAGTTAGTACTTGTAACACATGTGTTACCCATAGAATAATATTACACATAATATTATTCATATAGTGAGAATATACCCATTTATCCAACAATCTCCTCCTATATTCTCAATATATAAGCAGTACTGGATTATCTCATCAGTTCAACATAAAGCTGACTGACAGATAGCAGTCATTAAATAAAATAAATGCATCACACAAAGTACAGTTCATAAGGACTAAACCAGTTATAAATCTAAATAGTTCAAATAAGACTTAACATAATAATTCACAATGACTAAACCAACTGAAGGAATCTGTCATAGTTTCAAGATCAACCAAAGCAAATATACTTCAAGAACGAAATAAGAGTTAAGCTCAATGAACACAAAAATCTTAAACTCAAAAGAAGTTTTAGTAAGCAAGTGACTAATTTATTCTTGAAAGAAATAAACTGAAACTCTATTTTTACATACTATTTTATGTTTACTCCATTTTGAGCAAATCATTATTTTGAAATCTATGTTGATAGATTCAACTCCTCTAGCTTTGCTAAACATGAATATCATGAGACACATCTCTAAGAATTCTAGCTAATTTAATAAAGTATCTAATTCCCCAAAGAACTTAGTACGATTCAAAATAAGCTTAGCAAAAATGTAACACAAGTATTACAATCAAATTTCTTTAATAAAATAAAAACAAGAACTATTATAGTTTCTTCACAAAAACTATACTGTGTTTCATTTTAGAATGATAGAACAGTCAAATCAATTATGGTAAAATTCCACATCATCAAAATTGGAATACAACATTAATTTATAAAAGAGATATATCATCAAAATTTGAATGAAATAACGACAATTCTAAACTTCGGAAACACATCGACAAGGTTTCATGCTTTCTTTTGAAATAATGAGATGATTATAAGTGAGAATATATAGCATCATCAAATTTAGAATAAAAATATATATTAACACAATTTACATAGAACTTTTCAAATTTACTAAAGCATGTCAACTGCCTAAAATTGGTGCTTAAGTTTGAAGTTCTCTATAGCTCCAATTGGATTCTAAATTTCAAAATAACTAGGATGTTAAACTTTTGGCTCAATAGCGTTTAACCCCATTTCTCCCACAGTTTTGGTAATTAGATAACTTTTAGGTCTCTTAATAAGAGAATTAGCCATACTTTGTCTCAATTGCACTCAATCAATGAGAAAGTTCAACTAGGCTCCTTTCATTCTAAATGTACTCCTCTTACTATTATAGAGTGAGTTATGAGATAGTCACAGAATAGAATTAGAGAGTTTACTTTAAACTTCTCAATGGATGACTAGCAACAAATCCTTCAATCCATTCAGTCTTTTCCCCAGTAGAGGATAACACATAAAGGTCTGATTTTGATGGATGAGAGTGCAATGCTTGTTTTCCTTTTGATCTCCGTAATACGTCTGCTCCTCCTAGTGAAAACACATGTCCACTAGTTGTCGACTTTCACTAAAATCTGAGCACTATAATGCATCAGATCATCCATTCAATCCTAAAGGATGACTAGAGTAGCATAAAGCATACTCTTGAGTACCTTTCAGGTATCTCATTAGCCCCTTAAGATAACTCCAATGTCTATTAATAGGATTACTAGTGAATTTCCATATCATACCTATCTCAAAGGCTATGTATGGTTTAGTGTAGATCTTTATATACATGAGACTATCAATAAGTTTAGAATGACCTAACTATCTCATAGTTACACCCTCATTAAGTGTCAACGTTTTATCATAATCATAAGATATTTCAAACCACACTTTTAGTCACTATATCCCACTTTTGGAACACATTATTGATTTAATGAGCTTGACTAAGGGTTATCCCTTGCCAACCGAAACCCACACTTATACCTAATATGGTGTCCACAACACCTAGGTGTTATGTACTGAATTCTTTAGATAACATAGTTTTAACTTCAATTATAATAGAAATGTCACTTCCAACAACAAGAATGTCAACAATATACAAATAAATGATAGAAATTTTATTTGACTTACCCAAGAATTAAAGATATCTATCTGAATTACTTGATTGAAATCTATGCACTTTAAAATAATTAGTCCAATTATTCATGCCTCAGTTTTAATAGATATTTAAAACATACAATGATTTTACCAATTTGTAAATATTATTCATTAAATATTTTAGTACAAAACTGTTCAGTACAAAACTTTCGAGTACAAAACTGTTCAAAACATCTTTGATGAATAAAAAAAATTTCAATCGATGTAAGGGTAAGAAGAATCCTTATTGTAGCAATATGAAAAACAATTGAGTAGACATCAAACCAATCTACCCCACTTATCTCAATTAATCATTTAGCTACTAAAAGTGCATTAAAATTGCTACTGAACAATCATTATTAAGTTTCTCCAAAAAACCCCACTTACTTCCTATAGTTATTATCCCATTTGGATAAATGAACTAGTTTACAGTATTATTGTAAAACAACAAATTCATTTCATTATCTACTAAAGAAACTTTGGCGCTCATCTACCATTGAAGTGTTAGTGCCAGTAATACTTGTTCTTGATTCCAATTTTGAATCATTGACCATGTATGTAGGACTAGGTAATTTTATACATTTACCTTTGATGAAGATTTCATCGCAGAACTCTGCAAATCTAGTATCTATTAACACAAATTGGATAGATCCAATTTATGTTCATATCACTACATTCTGTACTTTCTAAATACACACAAATATTTGTTATAGATCATACTATAGGCTTTTTAGGGTCATGTACTTTAACAAGTGTATCACACCACATGTTTTCACTTTAACAAAATTATTGGTGTTTTTATGCCATAATCAACAAGGTGTAGATTACCTAGTGTGCAGTAATATATTAGGAATATGATTAACAATACACCATCAAGCTCAATTACACAAAGTCAAACAACAATCAATAACATAGAATTCAACATTTACTAAGTGTTTGATTCTAACTTCATTCATATCGTTTTGACTGTGGTAAATATAGTGAATTAGAGATTATGCCAAATGCAAACTTCTCTAAAATTATTAAAACATATTCACCACTCTATCAAATCTGTACCATTATAATCTTAGCATTTAACTAGAATTTTAATTCATTAACAATAACAAGTGCTTCATTCATCATATATACATAAAACTTTCAATAATCATCTACAAAAGTGATTAAATACTTCTAACCAACCATTGTCTTATCTAGTCACAAATATCAGAATGTATTGAGTCAAAAAAATTGTGTACTCTAGGGACCATACTAGATAATTTTCTAGTGATCATAATCTGAGCACAAATTTCACATTTGTCATATTTTAATGAAGTGTCATTTAGCAAAGCTATGAGTTTTAACAAGATCAAACAATTTAATATATAGTTCACATGTCCTAGCATATTATGTCCTGTTCAAGGACTACACAAATTGGAACTAAAATAAACAATTGCTTCGTTTGTTTAACTCAACTTACACGTGTCATGGACTATGATCTGCACATTATAAAATAATAATAATAATAGGAGTTATTACAAAATTACTCTACCACATTTCACAAAACCGTCTGCTTTCTCTTGTGATTCTAACAATGTCCATGTGCTCAAATACTTTGAACGAAGATTTCATTCCTTTATTTGTTCTTCATCTTCGATATGCTAAACGAGATAATGACCAATATGCTATATTCTGCTTTGCACACACATTACAATGAATGAGAAAATCAAAACATAACTGATGAAGATACATCCTCCATTACAGGATGCTTCTACCTAAGTTACCGACATTCATTACAGAACTTATACATCAATTTTATTAGAGATGCAAATATATGATCTCACACAAACTACAAAACGATGGGTTTGCCAATATATCTATACACACAGTATGACAAGGCACACTTAACAACCCTAAACATGCTAGTTTTTAAAAAGCGAGACTAATTATGATCTAATACTCCCAGTCATGTGATCAAACGAACGAAACATTAAACATATTGATCACATGAAAATACTGAAAAAAGATTAGAGTAGATCATACCAACACTTCAAATTAGAAGTGTTTTCCAAATTTGATGGAGAAACATGCGCATTATAGACTTATTCTACCTCGACGCAAATCCATCGTCTCCAATACACACAATTTGTAAGTAACTTTGACATTCCTACATTCATCAAATTGTTAAACATTAGCCAATTAAAGAATTATTAGCACTATTTAATTCTAACAACAATTTAATTGAGATGCAAATTTATAGTCAAAACCTATAATGTAAAATAAATATTTGAACCTCAGCACATAGCCAAAACAGTTACTTGTATTGTAATTGAACAATGGATACTCAAGCTTTGAACTTTAGCTCTTACCAACAACAAATAATTAAAATATATATGCAGGTAAAGAACTTATCTTTAATTTCATATCTGATCCAGTCCAATCATATTTGGATCTAGTCCAAACAACAACTTCACTGCCCACACTATCTCCAAAAGTTTCATCCACATCTCGTATTGTACTTTTCTTTTCCAACTGTTAAATTCAGAACTACTGAACGTCTCTAATTTAAAAACCGTGTACAGAAGATCATATTTTTCCATTTCAAGGAATAAATAATGAATTCGCAAAATTAGGGAGTATATTCTACATAATTACTACACACACATTTTTAGAGAAAGAAGAGGGTTTTTCTATAAATCTTCTTAATAATACAGAGAGATTGAATTAATAAAACTTGCACGAATCTTAAAGAATAAAAAATACCCAGATCTGAAGATAGTTTGGTTGGTTGCTTGCGGGTTGGGTTCGGGTTTAGATCCAACAAACAAAGAACCAAGTAGCTTGCAGGTCAGGTTCGGGTTTAGATCCAACAAACAAAACACCAACCAGCATGCAAAATAGCAACAAACACCCCTCCCCAAACAGGAAACAACAAAAAACAGCAAATAACAAACCAGATCTGATGGGGACTGTTTTGTGGGTGGGGTTCGGGTTTGGGGTTGAATCACACAGACTCGTTCAAACTAAACAGTGAGGGAGAAGAAGAAGGAGCGGCTGGGTTGTTGCTTGTGGGTTTGTAACGGCGGTAGCAATTATCGACAACTGTGATGACGAATGGCTGTCACAGATGGCGACGGGATCCCGACGATCTCTTTTCTTTCTTGAATAATCTCACAAAAAATATTAATATAAATATAAAGATTGTTGAAGATTATGAGAAGTAATAAGAAGAGAAATTAGGGTTAATATCCTAGACTAAGGTGCTTGAGATATTTACTCAAGGTATCAAGATTGGAATACCTAGACTACTATCACATGCCAGTATTTATTGGATAAATACTGGTTGGGTAATGGGTACTCAACCCACTCAATCTGCGGTCCGATGTCCATACCATTAGTATGTGTAACACACGTGTTACCCATAAAATAATATTACACATAATATTATTCATATAGTGAGAATATACCCATATATCCAACACTTTGATGGCATTACTAATAAAGACTAAGCAATAATGGAAACCTGCTTTAATACATATTGTTTAGCAGGGAGAGCCAGTTGACATGGACAAACTCTATGAGGGTGTTTGGTACACAGTAATATATAAGGGAATCTAGGATTACCCTCTGGATTACCTAGTTTGGTAAGATATGGGTATAGTTTTGGAAGGATTCTTAAATTTTCATGGGAATCAAAATTCTTTGTTGGGAAGGATATACATTCTTCTTTAAAAGGGTGAGGTTTGTGGATTCCTCCACATAAAAAATAACTGAGATTATCACGTTATCAAAACACCCTTCATATTTTTGATAATTTTTCTGCCCTATCATATTGCCACTCTATGTTCCCCCCAACAAATTTGTTACGCTACCTTATCAGGGTGGGATTTGTTCATATTTATATATAAATAGAAATGTCCAATTAGAGACTGAACATAATTAAATTAGTATAATATATGTTTCAGTACAATGTATCGATTTTAACAATGGTATCCACCATTACCCATAAGAAAATTAAAGGGGAAACCCTCTGTCCACTAAGTCAAAAATAATATATTTTATTGATAATTATAATACACATACGCCTAAGATCATGAGTTTGTACTGCATGCATTTTATTTTTTCTTTGGGTTGAGGATGTAAAGGCAACTAAAGTTTATATGAATTCCCTACACACACCTAAAGTGAAAATAATACCCCAATGGCACCTGAATTTTTAAAAATTGGACCAAAAAGCACCCGCTGTTAAGTTTTCCGTTAGGTTAATCAAATATTCTTCTTAACAGGTTTAAACCCGTTTAAAATAGTGTGAAATGTCGATTTTGCCCTCATCTCTTAACAAGTTTAAAACCTTCCATTTCCATCCAACCATCTCCACCGCCAACCACTACCGACCAGCACTGCCACAATCTCCACCACTATCTCCATCAAATCATCTCCTTCAACAACCAAAACCCATCTTCGTCAACCTCCGAAACTCGTCAACCACTACCATCACCACCACCGTCACCATCACCGAACACCATCTCCATCATCATCTCCACCACTATCTCCACCACTATCTCCAACCATCACCAAAATCCATTACCATCACCTCCAACCTCCACCACCCCCGACCACCATCTCCACCACCTCTGAAACCCATCACCATCACCTTCAAATCCAATAAAAATTAAAAAAAAGAAAGAAGAAAAACTGAAAAACGTGGAAAAATAAAAATAAAACATAAAAAATGAAGAAGAAGAAGAAGACGAACTGAATAGAATTTCATGTTAATTCTGTTAAAAAATTAACAAATAGTGCTTTTGGTCCAATTTTTAAAACTTCGAGCGCTATTGCGGTATTACTATAACTTCAGGTGTGTATATGGTATTCATAAATTTTAGGTGTCTTTACATCCTTAACCATTTTTCTTTTTGTTATGTTTTTTTATCTATCTAGTTGAAATATATTAGAATCGTAATATAACTTTTTGAGTCATCTATTTGTTACATACTCAGGTTTTATAAAATATGTAATAGTATTACGTGTCACGCATATGCATCGATTACTAAAGTAGATAACAGTTATATTAATTTTTAAAAAATAAAGCCAAAATGGTATTTTCAGTAATGTCTGCTACAATGAAGGATTGATGGGAGTGAATTGGTCTATACCAAACACAGTAATAAAATATTCCATGGAATGCAGTGTCTTGTACCAAACACAGTATTGCAACATTTCTAAGAATCAAGATTCCTAGCCCCACATTCCCGGAAAACTGCCCATTCCAAGGAATTCTCCAATCCGCATCCCAAACACCCCATATGAAACTGAAATATAATCATTACATAAATTAACTTACTCAAATGTTTGGAGATAGAACCCGAAGTAGTCTATGTATCAAAGTGCCCCAAGGCCCTTAACGACATTGTATCATTTGTGAAATGCTAGCTGAGGCATCAAAAGTCATAAACGATATGGAAATTTTAGAGTTAAGATGTTATAATTTACAATTTTACAATTTTATAATATGCTAATCCACTAATTAGTAATAATGTGTAGATTGAAGCCTACTTTTTCAAAAGCTTTCATGATCTTTAGATCACCTGCATGTATTGCCCAAAATGTCCACAAAGATCTAATCCACCCAAAATAAGATTCAACATAAACGCAATATCTCATAAACATAAGAACAAATCGATATAATACTTCTTACTTAAAATGTAAAAAGATACAAGTTTATCCCACGAAATTTTTTACACCAAAATCTTTAAAAACAAAATAGAGAACTCTTTCTCCCTTTAACTTTTGACAACATTCCGTAAAACCCTAGAAGACACACATGGTATACACAAAACCCTAGGATTTACATGTATATTTATACCCCCAATTAAACCCTAAAAAAGATAAAGCCAAAAGAATTCCAAGAATATCCAAACCCGCTCCAAGAAATAAATTAAACCCGCTAGTAATAAATTAACCCCGCTGGTACTTTATTTCTTTTTCTTGTTGCTCTCGGTACGTGAAGATAAAATAACATAATTAATATATTATTTAGCCCTCATAAACCCAGTTATGAAACGATTAACATCAAACCCTTCCACCTTAACCGCAAATCAATCTCCTCCACTTCCAATTGCAATCTTAGTATATTCTTTCTTTTTATTATATTTTATCAATTTACCTTCAGCCCCTTCCTTTGACCCAACTTTTAACTTTTTTTTTGACATAATAGGATGGAGTGAGACACTCCAGCCTAATATATATATATATATATATAAAAATAGGAGCAACAGTACAATCAAAAGGCGGCGACATGCAACCGCAATATTTACAACATATATACAAAGGAAAACATAAGAACAAAACCAGTAATTAACCAATTGATCAGCCCCCACAGAGGATCACAAAGCTCGAAGAAAAGAAATAAACAGACAACATATCCACATTAACAGAGCCCAAAACAAGGATGGTGGCAACAACAGATAAAGGAAAAGGCGGAATATAAAGAAAAAGAGAAAGATCAAGGAAACAGTAGTGGAATCGTGCAGCAGCAGCCCTCCCCCCCCCCACACACACACACACCCACCCACAACCAGAATAGTACCCAAATATAGAATCAGCTCCCGCCACAACAGCATCCGGCTAGGAGAGGGGCCATACAACCAACACCACACTCGCGTACCAGTTAGCCACAAAAATCCAGAGCTCAAGGATGATCGCTGAAATCACAAAAACAACAACACAACACAACATTAGGTAAATAATGAAATAAGCGAGAGAGCTAAAAATAAATATAAAAAAAGGGAACTTCCTAGCAGCAAATAAAAATAGCCCGCGAAACAGAACCACCGCCATTATGGCACTTGAAAAGAAGACATAACAGTAGGGTCTAGCAAATGGAGGAGCAGCCTCTCTTTTTTCTTCTCGGATAACAAGTTAGCCCAAAAATTAGCAAAGTAAAGAACGTCCTCTACAATACGATCAATGGTACTAATTTGATTAGCAAAAAGTCAGTTGTTACGCTCTTTCCAAATCACCCAAATTATAGCCATCATGGTGATGTCCCACGAAAGTCGCTGACAGCGATAAATATTGTTTTTCCTCCAAGAAGTCCAACCCTTAGACATAGAACTAGGCAAACTTTGAAAATGCCAAGCCGATTTTCAAATATACCAAATCAGAGTAATGAAAGGACAATGAATGAACAGGTGGTTATTAAATTCGACATGGGTATTACACAAAATACACATATGGCCGGCTGCAAGATTCCTTTTATTATGATTATCCATAGTGAGAAGCTTGTTATGAATCGCAAGCCAAACCAGGATCCTAACCTTAAGTGGAGCAATATTATGCCATACTACTTTGTGAAACGGGGAAATAACACCACCATTGTTAAAAAAAATTATAGAACGATTTAACGGTGAACATACCAGAGTTAGACAATCTCCAAATAACATCATCTGACACTTGCCAATGATAAAAATCTAGTAAGAACAGAAGACTAGTAAGCTCAGAGTGATGTTAGGGAGAAAGAGATCTTCTAAACCGAATATTCCATGCTCTGTGGGAATTGTGAATGAAGAGGTAAGATGCAACAATGACATTAGGATTGGAAGCTAAGAGAAACATAGAAGAGTTACACAACAATCTTATTATTGCCGATCCAAAAATTCGACCAAAATCTAACAGTGGAGCCATCTCCACAAATTTTTTGAACGCCACATCTGAAGGCTCAACCGCCTTCCACACCCCTTTCTAGAATGGAGATGCGTGAGCCACTAGTTTGGACTGCAAGTCCCACACTTTTTTCCTCTGATATTTATGCTTCACTAAACAGATCCAAGCTAAATCATTCTGCTTAAGAACTTTCCACAACCACTTACCCAATAGCACCAAATTTTGGTGACGTAGGTTAATAATGTGTAGCACACATTCTCTTTTGGATTTACAAACTCTTTGGCAATTAGAGAGGTTCTAACTAATTGAGTAAGCGTCAGACCTAGACCAGAAAAAATTCCACCTGATTCTATCAATACGATTGACAACCCAAGAAGGAAGGTAGAAATAGGATATCATATAAAGAGGGATAGAGAAGACCGAATTGACCATAGTGAGTTTGCCGCCCCAGGACATCTGCCTACCAGACCAGGAGAAATGTCTAGACTCAATCCGATCAATCATCGACATCCAGTCTTCCCTACGAGGGGACCCTCAGCGAAGAGGAATACCAAGATACTTAATTGGGGAAAAACCCGAGGAACAGTTGAAGAAATTAGCAATCTCGGTTTGTCGATTAATAGAATCACCGAGCTAAATAACAGTTGATTTATTAAAATTAATTGACAAACCCGATGCATGCTAGAAGAGATAGATGAGGAATTTTAGGTCCCAAAGAGAGGGACCATTAGGTTTAGCAAATAGAATAGTGTCAATTCATACTGCAGATTAAGAATGCCTTTGAAACTAAAAAAGTTGTCAAGACCTTGGATAATCTCAGCTTCACCAGCTTTTATGAGCATTCTGCTGAATACATCCGCAATCAGAACAAACAGCATAGAGGAAATCAGATACCCTACTTTTAACATAAGTCCAAACTTTGTGTTTTAATAAAAAAATTCCGAACATTGTATTGTTGTTACTCACTCCAAATACTTCATAATAGTTACATTCCTTTGTCGACACCGACCTTCTTCCTAATAAGTTATTGGTAAAAAAAATTTAACAGCTTAGAAATAAAATAAAAGATAATTGACAATATTTCTATTTCGTTCTCGGTCTCTAGAAAAAAAGAGAGAAAAAGGGTCTAATCCGTTAGAAATAACACCTCCATAGAAGTCTTGACTTTGGGACGGCCTTGATGAAGAAGTGCACATCTAGCAGGATGATCTCCCCAACTGCAAACCATAACAGTTCAATATTCTTTAAAATATTGACACAAATAATGACAATAATAATGATAACAATAACAATCACTACAACATTTACAAGCTACAGCGACATTTATTCCCCAGCATTTTGTATGTCGTGTCGGGGTAGAGTTGGACCCTGAATGGGGCTGATAATCCGAACGATATACACCAGCGTTTTATAACGAACGCCTCCGTAGGATAACATACGCCGGCATTTTTTTATATAAACGCCGGTGAATGTAAGGCCTAAAATATCATCGTAACATACGGCGGCATTTTTTGTAAAAATGCCGCCGTAGGGAAAGGGATAAAATCTCCAACCCACAGCCGAACCCTAACATTTCGCTGTCTACTCTCTCTCTCTAAATTTCGGCGGCAAAGGGTTTTTATTTTCGCGCTAAAAACCCTCATCGCCGCACCTTCTCTCCTTCCCTTCATCGCCATTGCCGACATCTCCTCCCCCCGTCGTAGTCACTCCAGTCGCAGTCCTGCCTCCTCGTTATCGTCACTCTCTCTCTCCCCCAAAACTCCCGATCCTTTCTCTTCTCGCCAACGCGTTCTCGAATTTGGGCTTGCGCCACTGTCTCGTTCTCGAATTTGGGCTTGCACCGCTATCTACTCTCTCTAAATAGGCTTGTAAGTCTGATTTTCTTTTCTTGATTTTTGTTGTAAATTTGAAGAAAGTTGGGGGGGCGTGATTTGAATTTTGGATCGGCTTGGTTTACAATTCCAGATCAGGGTTGGGGATTTGCGATCTTTTGCTATTTCTATGATGTTTGATTGGAACGACGAGGATCAGGTATTCTCTCTCTTTTAACCAAAAAAATTGCTATTTTGGGTATAATTGTTTGGGGTTGGGAATTTGAGGGTATTATTTGCTGAGGAGAAGGTTGATGCTTCATAATTGATTGAGCAGTTGGATTTGGATAGTCACTTGTCTTGATTTTGTTTTACGAAGGAAAGAAACTTTCTAAATTTGAGATTTTTGGATTAGTAGTGTAGTTAGTTGGAGGAGTTCTTTGGTTTTTATGAGGAGAGGAACACGAAAAGTAGATAGAATGTCTGAATTGCCTCTATCTTTTCTAGAAGTTAGATACCTGTTTGTTCCGTCTTTTTTCTAAATTTGATTATTCCCATATGCACATACAGTATCTTATTTGGTACCAAGGTTTACCGTGATGCATTCTACTGTAAATATGAAACAAAACTGTAGAGTAGTTAAGATGATCATAATTGTATCTTAAGTTCATCTTATTTTCATAACATTAAAAAATCATTCCTTCCTGCACTTGATGATCATAACTGTTGCATTCGTCACTTCCACCTTTGTAAACTGACTTGTTCTAGTCCTTCAATGCCATGATAAAAGTATTTCGCTAGAGACCTTAATCTTTCAACATTAACAAATATTGAAGAAAGGGGTCTTCAGTTTGGGTTCTTTGTAGTATGTGCTTCATTTTTTTCATTATTCAATACTTGAAGCTGATCATGATTAAAATAAAAATTGGGACCATGCAGGATTGTTGGTTCCTCTAGTATCGTTGGTTTGGGACAACATTATATTGCTTTCTTATCTGCAATTGAAAGAAGTTTGCAGTTTGACAACTTTTTAAGAAAATTAACTGATGCTAGTTATATTGTGTTTTGATGAAGTATTTATGATCCAATAGTTAATGAAATGAACTCTCAAATTCTCTCACTGCATAGTGTGTACTTGTTTGAAGTTTGGTTGAATGCCAACATGCAAGGGGTTTATATCCTTTAGAATAAACTGGATTTATTATGCATTTGGAGATAGGTTAGTTGTTTTTTTGTCTGAATTTGGAGATGAGATGGATCATGTATCTGAAGTTGCACACTGTGATTTTTTGAGGAGCGACTAGTGATGGAAATTTTTTTATCTAAACTTTATATACAATTATATCATGATGTCTACATGAGTATCAGTTTCTGACATAATGTTCATGCTTGTTGCTTGGGTTTGAAAATGAGATTGTTCTTTGCCAAATAGGCTTGTAAGTGATGATGAGATGGATTATGTAACTGAAGTTGCATACTATGATTTACAGAGGAGTGACTAGTGATGAAATAATCCTGTTTGAACTTATGTTGTGGTTTCAATTGACAGTTATTGTAACACCCCGAATTCCAAAAACAGTTGAATTCGAGTGTTCTACAGGATCTTTACACTTCATTCGTACAATTTTACAAGGAATTTAAAACTTTTATTTCAACAATAATTACATCAGAGTCTTTTACATCAATACACAGCGGAATTAATAAAATACAACAATAATGAATGTACAATTGTTACAACTTTAACATTTAAGTAATCAACAGCATCAAATCATCTTTATATCTTCATGTAACTCCAATTCCTGCATATAAAACTGTGGGCGCGTCAGTTGCTTACAACTAACGAAATATTATACACGGCCATCCTCTCTATGCCGGAAACAGTATAACGATTCTTAAATACTTTAGCAAACACAAACTTGATCACAAACAAAGCTACAAAGGGACTATCCTGTTGATGTCGTGTTGTGCGGTGCACTTAGTCCTTAATGCAGTTATTTATATTTATTACATGACACTAATGCACACTCGTTCGGATTCTATGCATCCCATACTACATAGGTCCGAGGGCAAGCCCTTAGTCGTACTTCATTTTATAGGGTTCAATCCCTCGCCATGACTTAATCTACTACGGAAACTACGGTAAGTATCTTAGATGTTTTGTGATCTACGAGCTCATGTCCAGACAGCCTGGAGGGAAATCCCATGTCATGTCACGACGCATCGTGAAGACAGCCTGTGGTCAATTCAGCCTCCGTCATGGGGCATGACACCACCCGCAGTCACCAA
Organism: Hemerocallis citrina; assembly: GCA_017893485.1. Classification (NCBI taxonomy): domain Eukaryota; kingdom Viridiplantae; phylum Streptophyta; class Magnoliopsida; order Asparagales; family Asphodelaceae; genus Hemerocallis; species Hemerocallis citrina. Next base: position 134,730,773 of record CM030363.1, read on the forward strand.
ACAACCCATAAGCGTCACCAACAGGACGGTACTCTGGAGCAGTGCTCACGTCATGTCACGACTCATCGTGAAGACAGCCTGTGAAACACTCTCACACCGCCAATCCGATGGCCCTCGTACTTATGTTTTTCTCTTACTTTCATCACATCTTCACTATGTATCTCTCTGTAATTTCGGTAAGTATCATAGATGTTCTATGATTACAAGCACGTATACAGAAAACCTGGAGGGGAATCCCACGTCATGTCACGACGCATCGTGAAGACAGCCTGTGGTAATTCAGCCTCCTTCATGGCACACGATCCTCTTGCAGCTACCAAACATCCCACAAGCATTGCTACCGGGATGGTACTCTAGAGTAGTATCCACGTCATGTCATGACGCATCGTGAAGACAGCCTGTACATACCCTCACAACACCCATCCAATGGCCCTCATACTCATGTTTTTCTCTTACTTTCATTACATCCTTACAATGTTTGGTTTAAAAGAAAAATCATCACAACCTAGAGCTTGCTTACCCTACCGGACTTAAATCAAAACAACAGAGACGTTCAGCCTACCTGGCTACTTCTCAAGAGACACTCAACCCTCAACGGTTAGCTCTCAAAATCATAAATAAAACTGCCGGTTACTAGGATCTCGCCTAGCCTCTAGATTCTAACAACTATCTCTTCTAGAGATCAACAATATTTCATAATCAATCTCAAATAACATTTCCATTTTCTTTTGTTCACAACTCTTTCTAAAAAAACATTTCTTTTATAATCTCATAACATGAGACCAATTCAATTCGATCTCTTTATCAATTTCATCATTCATATCCTTGTATGTATTTCGAAATAAACTTTAATCAAGTATTAATAATCATAAAATCTTGTATTTAAACTCATTTAACTTTTGTCAAAATCAAATCCAAACTCAAGAACCAAAAACCAGTTCAGTTCAGTCGACTGGTGACAGTGCCAGTCGACTATTCAGCGAACATCAAAACCTCTCAGTCGGTATCAGTCGACTATTCTGCTAACATCAAATCATCACAGTCGGTTCAGTCGACTGTCCTGCCGACGAAAACCCAATTTCTTATACTTGACAGTCGACTGTGGAAATAGACAGTCGACTGTTGATTACACTAATTACAGCCTGCATATACTTTTCGACCCTTTTGATTGATTTGTACTTCCATATAAATATATCGGTCATTTCCAGAATGTATTCCTTTAAAAATAATATCGTATATGTTCTCAAAATCACAAGTTTCTCATTTTTCAATGAAATCTTTAAAATGCATTAAAACATATATCCAATCGATTTTCCAAATAAACTGTTGCCTTTTATCAAAATCACTTTATAAAATCTCTATACTCACATAAATAAATATTTTGAGGCTAGAATCGCACTTCTTTGCTACATTAACAACAAACAATTCTTTTATACACATTTGCATTATTTCAATTACTATTTCAACCATGCATCATACAATTAAAACTTGCCAAATGGCACATATTCTTGCATGCAAATATTCTAACAATCACCATAACTAACAATTCACATCTATCACAATAATCAGAATTTAGCAATCAATTTCGACAACAACTAGCATGTAATCTCATCATACCAATTCAATTTCAACAATTAGTTTGTATATCATCTATCATGTAAATTTCTATTACTAAATTAAAAAGCATTTAAGAAACACCCACCTAAAGTTGAAGAAATACGAATAGAAAGCTCCTAGAAAAATCCCTTAGAATGCACGAATAGATCCTTCTCCTCCTAGCTCCTTGCCTAAACCGAAAGCTTCAAATTGGGTTGTATAGCCGACCTCCAATGGGGAAAACTCAAAACTACTCAATCTTTTTCTTACTCAAATCTTTTCTCTCTTTAATAAATTTTCTAATGTACTAAGATAAGAAGAAACTATGGGGTATTTATACATAATTTTGGGTGGATTGAATGGCTAGGATTAGATCAACTAGTTAGAGATTAAGGGCAAAGATGAATTAGGGAGTTGTAGCAACTACCCATGATGAGATAACTACCTCCACACTACTCCCATTTTCTAAAATTTAAACTTGCTTTCCCTCCTACTTTAAAATCCAAAATTTAGATTTTTTTCTCTTTTATGAACAGCCCGGTCCCCAACAATGTGTGCACATCGCACGTGTGCACGTGCACGTGCTTTATGCACAAAATAATTTATTTATTTAATCTCTTTAAAAAAATTTATTTATATATTTAATAAATATACAAAATTAACTTTAAAATTATACTTTTCATGCACAATTAAAATAGACACACACAATTTCATGAAATTTATTTTGAAAGAATAATACGCTTAAAACACGTGCACCAAAACACGTGCGTCACCCGTAAAATCTCAAAATACAAAAATTGACTTTATCAACCTGAAAAATATTTATAATTAATCGGAATGCAACATAAGAATATTTTTAATATACATATATGATAATGTACTCAAACGTACAGAAAACACGTGTATTGCACGTAGAAAAAATATTTTAATGAAAATAGAAAAAATTGAATTCCGTTTACAAAAATGAATTTAAACATGTTTTATAAAAATAAATAATTGAAACTCATCTTAAACTTTGCACGTAACGGTGGAATACCCAAAATCGACACGTGCATCGATTAATACGTAAAAAGTCCGTAAAACTCAAAGATTGAAGTTTCGTATTTGAGTTGTCTCAAATAGGATTTTAAGAATACGAGATTGCATAAATAATTGGAATTCAAAATGCATATCAAAATGCGTTATGGATATAATCAGTAACAGTACAAAATGCACGTGCGTAACACCTGAGGACAAAATTGTCATTTAAATTTTGCGGTGTGTTACAGTTATCTCATGAGTATTATTAAAGTATAAGTTTCATTTCAGTTAGTAGCATTTTTGCCTGAATTTGACAGTAAAAAGTATTCTTTTTCACTCTTTGTAGTTCAATAATTTGAACTCCATATTTTGGTTTTGATTATAAGAGTGCTGCATGAGTATTTTTTTCAAAAATTTATTTTTTAGCATTGACTAATTACAAAATTTAATTTCATGAACTTTCGAAAATTAGAGACCATAATTATTACTAAAAGGAAAATGTAACTTGTGATTTTTTTTTGCTGGTGCTTCCACCTATTCACAGGTTGAACTTTGCAATTCTTTTAATTTATAGATAAGACTACTTTGATGAGGGTACTTCTATGAAATTAAAGGGAAACTACTTACTTTGTGGTTCCTTGGATAACTTTCTTCTATTATCATTTCCAGCCATATGCATGGATATCAGTTGGTTTCCAAGTGATATAGATATGCTATCTGTAATCTGTTTTGATGAAGTTTATATGATCCAGTAATTAATGAAATGAACTCTCAAATTCTCTCACTGCATAGTGTGTGCTTGTTTGAAGTTTGGTTGAATGCCAACATGCAAGTTTTGATTGTGAGAGTTTTTTTTTTTTAATTTATTTTTTTTAAAAATTATATACCTACATCGGCATTTGTAAAAACGCCAGTGTAGATTTTAACCAAAATTAAAGCTCCTACGGCGGCGTTTGTAAAACGCCGGTGAATGTATATCAGTGGAAAAATATGGCACTTAGAAATACCCATATACCGGCGTTTTTACGGCCGCCGGTGTACACTCAAGATATACCGGCATTCTGTAAAAATGCCGGTGTAGACCCCTAGTATTCCGTGACGCTCGCTTCGGCGGCATTTGCACCGACATTTTTATAAACGCCGGTAAATTTTTCCCCTGCGTTTTTAAACACCGGTGAATACATTGTGTGTTGTAGTGTTAATATATAAAAACTCTTGGGGAAAAAAATAAGAGAAAAATGACTACTTACGGTTGTGAGGGATTGGCACCATAAAAATAACTCATTGTAGTAAGATTGATTGGGTGGCACAAGTAGTACTACATTAAAACATACTAGTAATTTACACGTGCAATGCACGTCTTAATAATATAGTTTTTCAAAAGTAAAAATTTCGATATATTATGGACTTGAACCTGAAACCTTCTTTATAATAGCTATGCACAAACGATGCATGAGTTTGTGTGTTTACAAATGACAACTCCAATTTTTCTATTATAATATTAGAGATTAGAGATGGCAGTTAGGGTTGAATAGTTAGCTAAGTAGGCAAATTGATCTTATTGTTTCTTAATATGACATTTTTAAATTTAAATATTGCGAATTACAATTTGTTTTATGTTTGATATATTATCCGTTTTCTAAAATGTGATAACTAACTAATTGTTGCCTACTTTTCCGGATTTCTTTCTTCTTCATATGTATGATTTATTTATTTCCATGTCAATCACTAATTTTTGAAATATGATTATAGAAGTTTAATAATTAAGATTTGTTTCTTGTTAGGTATATGCTTTTATCGTTTGCGTGTTCTTTTTTTGTGGCCGATTATCTATTTCCTTCTTCCTGTGTCGTTGTTCTCAATTTATTTTCCATTTAACTTTTCTAAAATCTTGTTCATTAAAAATAGTGTTTTTAAGCCGAGCCTTCCTCCTTTGCCAACACGACTTCAGTTCACATGTAAAGTGCTTCAATAGGCACCGGCTTCCTCTTGCTAAAGCACAACTATGTGCTGGTACTCAAGTCAAGTAGTAGCCGCGCTCCATTCAGGATAACAAAGAGAAAAGAGAACAAGTTATCAAAATGCATTGACGATCAGGATTGCCTATTGACAGAAGGAATCTTTTTAGAATATGTCAAACTCCTACTTTTAAACTAGTATAGATTAGTATAGACTAGTATAGATAAATTTGTCATTAACATTTTTTTTCTATTTTTATTGATTTTTTCTGTGGAGGTCTGGCAAATATGTGAGTTATATATTAGTCCTTATTAGAGCATCCACAGTCGTTTGCTTATTTGCCATTTTTTCCATTTTTTTTTACTGTAGCTCACACAGTCGTTTGCTATTTTGCCATTTTTTGGCAAAATCGCTACAGTAGAAAGGGGCGAATAGTATTCCATATAGCAAAATGCATATTATAGCAGACGAAACATGGTGTTTCGTCCGAAGTAAAAAAAAAAAAAAAAAACCCAAATAAAATAACCGTTAAATGAATTTAAGCGTGGGAATGAACATGATGTTTCGTCCTATGTGAGACGAAACATCATGTTTCGTCCCAATCCAATTTTGTTTAAAAAATTAATTTTAAAAATTAATTTTGTAAATTTTAAATTTTTTTTGCAATTATATAAATTGATTTTGCAAATTTTTAAATTGTTTTTGCAAAAAAAATTACAATTTCTTTTTTTAATTGTTTTTGCAATTTTTTTTTTGCAAAAAAAACTTCCACCAAATCCGGACGACACATGATGTGTCGTCTGGTTTGTGGGACCTTTTGGCACATTTTGTAAAATTGTAATTTGTTTTTGCAAATTTTTAAATTTATTTTGCAATTATTATTTACAAACTATTTTAAAAAATTGTTTTTGCAAATTTCTTTTGCAAAAAAAACTTCTGATTTTTTTTCCCTTTTTGGGACGAAACATCATGTATCGTCCCGTATTTTTTATTAATATTTTCTCAGTCTAAATTATTTTTTTAATTACAGACGAAACATCATGTTTCGTCTGTTTCTTTTTTAACGAACTTATGCATTTTTTTGCCATTCGACGACTGTGGATGCTCATCGAATTGGATGGGCAAAATATGCATTTTGCCATTTTTTACATTGAACGACTGTGGATGCTCTTAAGGTTTTGGTATTTAGGTCAATCTCGAACTATGGTAATTAAATGGTCCTTTTGTCATCTTCATGCTCACCATCTTGTTTAGGCTAAACCTATCTGTAACCTCCTAATGATAACGCCATCATCTCCCTGCACCTCGAGCTCGTCAGCTAGCCTTCTTCCGTTTGTTACTAACTTCCTCCTCCTCTCACTACAAAAAAAAGTAATTTTTTTCAGCGAATTTTCGTTGGCGTTTTGTTGAAATGCAGGGAAACACTAGGGACTAAGACCTGCTTGGTCTTTCCCTTTGTTTATTCCTTGCATTTTCAAAAATGCAGGAAAAAGATTATTCTATTCCGGCAATTTTAAGGAAAACGTTGAGATATCAATTTTTTATCTGTCCCTTCGTTTTCCAAGAAAATGCCAGGATATGCTCCCCTTTAAATTCTTAACATTTTCCTAATCCCCAATTCAAATATTTTCCTCTAATTTCAAATCCCCAATCCCATCGTCTTCGTTGTCATCGCCGTCTGTCTCCTCTCCTCGCCGTTGTCATCTCCTCACATCACCGTCACCATCTTCTCTCCTTTACCTTCCTCCTTGATTCCTAACCCCGACGCCAGTAGCACAACCTCCCTTCCACCTCGATTTTCAGAGCCCGACGCTGGTCATAACCTCCACCCACTACAACACACAATGTATTTACCGGCGTTCTTTCGAATATACACCGGCGTTTAAAAATGTCGGGAAAAAATTCACCGGCATTTATAAAAATGCCGGTGCAAATGCCGCTGAAGCGAGCGTCGCGGAATACTAGGGGTCTACACTGGCGTTTTTACAGAACGCCGGTAGATCTTGAGTATACACCGACGGCCGTAAAAATGCCAGTGTATGGGTATTTCTAAGTGCCCTATTTTTCCACTGATATACATTCACCGGCGTTATACAAACGCTGCCGTAGGAGCTGTAATTTTGTTTAAAATCTACACCGGCATTTTTAAAAATGCCGGTGTAGGTATATAATTAAAAAAAAAAAAAAAAAAAAAAAAAAAAAAAAAAAAAAAAAAAACTCATGCTGCACTCTTAGAATCAAAATCAAAATATGGAGTTCAAATTATTGAACTACAAAGAGTGAAAGAGAATACTTTCACTCTCAAATTCAGGCAAAAATGCTACTAACTAAAATGAAACTTATACTTTTATAATACTCATGAGATAACTGTCAATTGAAACCACAACATAAATTCAAACAGGATTATTTCATCACTAGTCACTCCTCTGTAAATCATAGTATGCAACTTCAGTTACATAATCCATCTCATCATCACTTACAAGCTTATTTGGCAAAGAACAATCTCATTTTCAAACCCAAGCAACAAGCATGAACATTATGTTAGAAACTGATAGTCATGTAGACATCATAATATAATTGTATATAAAGTTTAGATAAAAAAATTTCCATCACTAGTCGCTCATCAAAAAATCACAGTATGCAACTTCAGATACATGATCCATCTCATCTCCAAATTCAGACAAAAAAGCAACTAACCCATCTCCATGTGCATAATAAATCCAGTTTATTCTGAATGCTATAAACCCCTTGCATGTTGGCATTCAACCAAACTTCATACAAACTTCATACTATGCAGTGAGAGAATTTGATAGTTCATTTCATTAACTATTGGATCATATATACTTCATCAAAACACAATATAACTAGCATCAGTTAATTTTCTCAAAAAGTTCTCAAACTACAAACTTCTTTCAATTGTAGATAAGAAAGTAATACAAGGTTGTCCCAAACCAACGATACCAGAGGAACCAACAATCCTGCATGGTCCCAAGTTGTTTTAATTATGATCAGCTTCAAGTATTGAACAATGAAAAAAATGAAGCACATACTACAAAGAACCCAAACTGAAGACCCCTTTCTTCAATATTTGTTAGGTAAAACCGCCTACAGCCCCCCCAACTATTGCCGCTCGTCCAACTGCCCCCCCGACTTTAGTGCTCGTCCGTCACCCCCCCAATCTATCTAACTCGTCCAAAAAGCCCCCAATCTAATCTCCGTTAGCCAAAATCCCCATAGCCGTTAAAAGCCATAACAGTCAACGGTAGTCAACTGTTAACTGTCCAGTCATCGTCTGACGTGGCGAATTCGTGCCACCTCAGCCGTTCTGATTTTAAAAAAACCAAGTATGCAACAGCACAAAAAGCAAGATCGACTAGGAGCACAAAAGCAAGTGGAGAAAATCTAATCTTTTTACAAGATAGGAGAAAAGCAAGTGCGAGGGCCGATGGTGGCTACTGGGGACGACGGGCTGACGGCGGCGACTGGGGACGACGTGTTGACTGCAGCGACTGTGGACGACGGGCCAATGGTGGCTACTGGGGACGACGGGCCGACGGCTTTGACTGGGGACGACGTGCCGACTGCGGCGACTGTGGACGACGGGCCGACGGCGGCGACTGGGAACGACGGCGGCGACTGGGGACGACGGAGGTAATGAATTTGGGATTTTTTTTTGAATCTAGGGTTATGATTTTTTCTGAAATCATACTGGGCAAAAATTTTGTTTTCTGAATTGAGGTAATGATTTTTTGAATCATACTGGGATAAAAATTTCTGAATCATACTGGGATTTTTTTTCTGAATTAAGGTAATGATTTTTTTTCTGAAATCATACTGGGCAAAAATTTTGTTGTAATAGGGTTAGAATTGAATAATATGGTAATAGATGTCTAATACTTGCATTTGTAAATGTACTTGCAGTGATGTTTTAAGAATTATAGTAAATTGTCACAGTGGTGGGAAATTTGCTGAGGAAAACCAGAAACTGAATTATGTGGGTGGACAATTTAAGACGTTTGTACTGTTTTCTGATAATTTTTTCACTGGTATATATTCAAACGTGAAAGACGATGTTGGAAAAATTTGGTACAAGCTACCATTTGAAGAAATAGAAGATAGGAAACCATTATGGAAAGATGTTTCTGATAATTTTTGGAAGATGTGTTTGGCTGCTAATTGGACGAAGGAGATTGATGTTTATGTTGAGGATTCCGGTGAAGCCGATGATGATGAGAATGAGGAAAATATAGACAGTGCGAATGATATAAACGGTGAGAATGATAACAATGAAGATAGTGGGAATGAGGAAAGTGATGAAGATTTTGAACCTGATCCAAGTATGTTGGAGGATGAGGAGTATGACAGTGATGAATGTCCAGATACACCTCTTGCATCCGAGGATGAATGTTTAGACTGGGATTGTGAACGGAACATGTTGTCTAGAAGAAGAGGCTTGAAGTTGTATTTGAAGCAAATTTTCAACAGTGGATTGAAATTTAAAGACGCTGTGGTGGATTTGGTAATGGACGAAGGGAGAAATGTGGGTTTTAATAGGTGGGACAAAGATGCTATTGGCGCGAAATTTTTTCAAAGTGAGCATTGTCCTTGGCGTGTGTATTGTTCATTTGATGAACCAACACAAAAGTGGTTGGTGAAGACTTATATTGACAATCATACATGTGAGGCAAATGGTCAGTGTAAATTATTGAGAATTGGAGTGATTGCAAGAAAGTTTAAGGATGAAATAAGGATGAAACCTGATTTGAAGCTGAAGGAAATACAAGATCAAATAAAGAAGAAATACAAATTGATCACCACACTCAACAAGTGCCAGAAAGCAAAGAGGTTGGCACTACAGAGCATCCAAGCTGAACATGATTTGCAGTTTTCAAAACTTCGAGATTATGAGTTCGAACTTCAAACGTAAATTTTCAAGTCCATCATTTTTTAATTATTGATTGCTAGTTTTCATGTATTAATGTTTAATTTTTGAAAATAACAGGTCTAATCCACGCTCAACTATTGAACTTCAAACCACACCTAGCGAGGAAGGAAAAGAAGTATTTTTCAGAATGTATGTGTGTTTTGACGCTCTTCGAGATGCATGGATGCGGAATTGTCGACCAATCGTTGGTTTGGATGGTTGCTTCTTCAAAAGTGCAATGAAAGGCCAACTTTTAGTTGCTATCGGTAGGGATGCAAACAACCAAATATATCCCATCGCGTGGGCGACGGTACAAGTTGAGAATATAGATAACTGGTTTTGGTTTCTCTGCAAGTTGAAGACCGATTTGCACCTCGGGGATGGCACCGGTGTAACAATTATTTCAGATAAACAAAAGGTACGGAAAAATTGGAGCTCCTTAAATATATGCCAATTCGTCTATCACTAGTTTAACTTCTTTCTCCACTTTTTACTTCATTGTGACTATCTGCTAGTAACTATCTGCTAGTATATAGTTTTATCTGCTAGTATTAAACTTTTATCTGCTAGTACTTCATTGTGGATATGAAACTTTTATGGATTTTTCCACCTAGAAACTATCTGCTAGTATTAATCTCAATGGATTTTAAAATTAGTGAAAACTATATAGTCTAACTGGTAAATAAATTGATACATAAGTTTTTCTTACTTGTGCTGAAATTATCAAATTAGGGATAAATGAGGAAGTGAATAGTTAAATCTTAATACAGTTTTATTCAACTTGAATGTTCTTTAACATGCAATTACTGTAGATATACATAATACTGTAAACCATGCATGCATATTATCAATCGAAGACCTTATGCACAAACAAATAAAAATAAACATAAAAATAAAATTAAAAGCAGAAGAAGAAGCAGGAGGAGAAACGGAAGAAGCAAAAGAGAAAGCTCATTAGGTCAATGAATTATTGTAAGATAAACACTTCTATGTTTTTGTCTGTAATTGTTTTCATTCACCAACTAAGGGAGAAAAAAAATATGAAAGAGGCATATATACCTTGGCTTGAAGTATCACCCTTCTAATTTATAACCATTAAGGTTGTATCTGTCGCTAGCTTCTTGATACGTGCGCGTGGTCCAGGTTATGTACGTTATGAATTTTACCTTTTAGAGGGTGGATATATGTATCTGTTATTTTACTATTCAGTATCCGAATGAGATGGCTGTGAAATTACTGAAGGGAAATGTTGTTTAACTTGAAGGGGTTCTTTTTGATAAAGTTTTAGTTTATGACCTGATGATGAAGTGACATAGTAGGATGAGGTGTTTAGAGTATATTTTGCTTTGTCGATATTGTTTTGTTGCAGCCTCACTAGAGCTTTACTTTGTATGAATAATTTCTGCAATACGACTAAGGGTCTAAGGAGCTGCCATTGTTGACATGAGACCACTGCCTCCAATGCTTAACTTGAGAATTTTGGGGTTAAAATTTGAGCGAATGAACTTTAACAAAGAATGATCTTAAGGAGTTTGGTATGATGTGCACCCTTAGTTGTATGCATGGTTTAGCTGGTTGTGGGTATTCTGCTAGGCTGTTAATTTCACCACTCAATAGGGACATTTATTTAGCTACGAGGCCTGTATCAGTTAAAAGAGAAAATAAACATAGAGGCGTCATATACCAATTGAGGTTAGTTCATGTGGTAACATTACTGTTAGTGTAGATTTTAGTAGTTCATTTCCCAGTGAAGACTCAAAATGTGTTCCCTCTAACAAGCAGAGGCATTGTATATGTTAGAATTTTAGAACTGAAATTCCTTTGCAAGGAGATAAGCTCGTGCAGGAAATAACCAAGTGAGTGCCATGTGTAGTAACTGTCTGGTATACGTATTTGACGCCTATTAAATGTCTGGTATGTGTATAAATTGTATTCTGCTTATCTGCATGCACTTCTGTAAATGCATTTAGGCCTAATGTCTCCTAGTGAGCTTCGTATTAGGAAAAGAAGACATGACCTGAAAGGGGAAACACACAAGATGAGAAGAGTAGATTTGCAGCAAGAACAGTACTGTATATTTGATGTGCTTATGCGCTCTTTAGGTGAGGATGTTGTTTGTTGGTCATTTCCTAAATAATCCAGCTTGGCCAGTGATTGTGCTTATCAAAGAATATCCTCTTTTAGTGTCTCAGAATTACATTTGCCTACTGAGGTGTACATTCCATAAACAGGTTACCTATTTACTGAAAATAGGCTTCATACTAAAATATTATGGTCTTGATCTCTATGAGATATCTAGCAGTATGCTACAACAACGCAGAGTATGAAGAGAATTGTGAGGCTTTCAAGAAATTCAACAACGCTGCGTTTGAGGATTTAATGAAGACGAATCCGCGTCATTGGTGCCGAGCATTCTTTAAGACGCATAGTTGTTGCGGTGATGTGCACAATAACATGGCAGAATCATTCAATAGGAGCATTCTTTATGCTAGAACACGTCCAATGGTTGAGATGTTAGAGATGATTCGGAGACAAACAATGCAACGTATAGACAAAAGATGCTCAATAGCAGAGGAACACACTGGGAAACACAGTCTGAAGGTTGCTGATTCATTACGGGGATCACAAAAGAAAGCCGGGTATTGCGTTTCTTACCCTAGTTCATATGGTTGATTTGAAGTTGATGATTCTGGAAATTCTGTCATAGTAAGCACAACGCAACGCACTTGTACATGTCGAAGGTGGGACTTAACTGGGATTCCGTGTTGCCATGCGATGTGTGTTATAATGGATAGGAGGATGAATGTTGAGGAATATGTTAGTGATTACTTCTTGACTAGTAGATGGCGAGATACATACAAGAACAATATATCCCCTGTTAGTGGTTTCAAGTTCTGGAAAAAGTCAAGTGAGGCGCGGGTAATCCCACTCGAAGTAAGGAATCTACCAGGAAGACCGAAAAAATTTCATAGGAATAAGCATTCAACCGAGTCTCCAAAGAAGAAAGGAAAATTGACTAAACATGGCCGAATTTTGCATTGTAGACGATGTTGTCAAACCGGTCATAACGTGCGAAAATGTCAAAGGTCCATACTTGAGGTAAATTTTTATAAATTCATTTATCTATTCGATCATTTCTCTTCATTTAATTATATTTCTTTTGTCATTTTCAGTCAAGTGAAGGCAGTTCAAGAGGATCAGTTTCGGTCTCACAAGTTCTTTCTTATCCCCCATCACAAGACCTCTAGGTGAATCATTATATTTCAGCTTTACTAAGATTTATTCTAAATTGTTGTCTTGATTAGTTATTTGTAATTTGCAGGGATTTTTCAAGAACTATGCAGCTTTGGATGTTGGATGTTTAAGTTATGTTGTGTCATTATATGCAATGTCTTCTTTATGTCAAATGTGATTTGGATCTGGATGTTTAAGTTATGTTGTGTTATGTGACATTATTTGGATGTTATGTTGTGATATGTTGTTTTTTTTAAGTTGGATGTTATGTTGTGTTATGTGACATTATTTGGATGTTATGTTGGTTTTAGTAATTGGATGTTATGTTGACATTATTTGGATGTTATGTTAGTTTTAGTATTTGGATGTTATGTTGACATTATTTGGATGTTATGTTGTCTTTTTAAAGTTACGTTATGTTGTGTTATGTGACTACAAACAACTACTCCAAATAGTTTCATTTATGGTTGTGTACCACATCTGTATTGTTGCATCGACAATGGATATCGATTGGGGTAAATTTTGTTTTATTGATGCTAGATGATCCCGAACTACCACCTCTAGATCTCGATCCCCCGTAACACACAATTTAGACAATTTCACCATATCGGACAAACATTCTATGGGGATTTTGGCTAACGGAGATTAGATTGGGGGGTTTTTGGACGAGTTAGATAGATTGGGGGGGTGACGGACGAGCACTAAAGTCGGGGGGGTAGTTGGACGAGCGGCAATAGTTAGGGGGGCTGTAGGTGGGTTTTTTTTAAAATCAGAACGGCTGAGGTGGCACGAATTCGCCACGTCAGACGATGACTGGACAGTTAACAGTTGACTACCGTTGACTGTTATGGCTTTTAACGGCTATGGGGATTTTGGCTAACGGAGATTAGATTGGGGGGTTTTTGGACGAGTTAGATAGATTGGGGGGGTGACGGACGAGCACTAAAGTCGGGGGGGCAGTTGGACGAGCGGCAATAGTTGGGGGGACTGTAGGCGGTTTTCCCTATTTGTTAATATTCAAAGATTAAGGTCTGTAGCGAAATACTTTTATCATGGCATTGAAGGACTAAAACAAGTCAATTTACAAAGGTGGAAGTGACGAATGCAACAAAAATGATCATCAAGTGCAGGATTCAATATATTTTGTTTTTCTTTAACATGATCAACTTAGGAATTAATATCTATCCATTGTTTAGGTAGTTGAGTACTTCATAGTTCAATATGCATGTTTGTTATCCCTTTTGAAATCCTATGTGCCATTGCAGGATAAACAATAACCTGGTCTCCCCCCCCCCCCCCCCTACACACATACACACACAACAATTGAAGTGGCCAACAACTTGCCAAATCTTTCTAAAAGGGTACAAGTAGAAAGCAAATGCATGACATAGTCCCTTAAGATCATCATGCACTTCTGATGTAAGTTTAAGACTAATGCTTTGATCAGACACAAGGCACACAACAAAGCTCAAATGACCTAGGAGAAAACAAGGCATCTAAGGAAAATTGAGGTGGCCAACCACCAACCACAAATTTCAAGGGAAGTACTAGGAAGCAAATGCAGGACATAGATCATAAAGATTATCATGCACACTGAGATATAAGTCCAAGAGCAACGCCTTGATCAGATATAAGGCATGAAAACCGACCAGTACACATTGGAGAATATTAATAGTCAATTTATTAACCACTATTAACAGCCATAAGAAACCAGATTTGCAATGTGCTTCAACCATCCACACTTTGATGTTTAAAAATGTACGATGAAAAAACCAAACCACGAATAGGGTTTTTAATCAAGACACTACTGGAACTGATAAAAACATCATAGAAATAGCAAACCCCAACCCAGATCAAACTTCCCTGATCAACAGCCATATTGTAAACCCCAACCCAAATCAAACCAAACCACCATTAATAGCCAAACAACCATTAAAAGCCATATTGTAAACCCCAACCCCGATCAAACATCATAGAAATAGCAAAAGATCGCAAATCCCCAACCCAGATCTGGAATTGTAAACCAAGCCGATCCAAAATTCAAACCATGCCCCCTAGCTTTCTTCAAATTTACAACAAAAATCAAGAAAAGAAAATCAGACTTACAATACTATTTAGAGAGAGAGAGAGAGTAGACAGCGACGCAAGCCCTAATTCGAGAACGAGACGGCGGTGCAAGCCCAAATTCGAGAACACAACAGCAAGAAGAGAAAGGAACGGGAGTTTTGGGGGGGAGAGAGATAGTGACGATAACGAGGGGCGGGGCTGCGACTGGAGTGGCTACAACCGGGGGAGGAGACATCGACAACAGCGATGAAGGGAAGGAGAGAAGGTGCGGCATGAGGGTATTTAGCGCGAAAATAAAAAACCTTTGCCGCCGAAATTTAAAGAGAAAGAGTAGACAGCGAAACGTTAGGGTTCGGTTGTGGGGTGGGGATTTTATCCCTTTCCTTACGGCGGTGTTTTTACAAAAAAATGCCGCCGTATGTTACGGTAATATTTTAGGCATTACATTCACCGGCGTTTATATAAAAAAATGCCGGCGTATGTTACCCTAGGAGGCGTTCGTTATAAAATGTCGGTGTATATCGTTCGGATTATCAGCCCCATTCAGAGTCTGACTCTATCCCGGTGCAACATACAAAACGCAGGGGAATAAATGCCACTGTAGCTTGTATATGTTGTAGTGACCTGTGCAACCATCTCTCTACTCAAACTCGACAGCCACCGAGATTCCCACCGGGTATCCCACTATCTTCTTCTTTCTTTGATCATCTAATTGAATCTAGGGTTTGATATTTGTACTAGTTGTTGTTGATTGATGAAATCTGGGTTTTGTTATTAATGTTAGCATCTTTGTTGATTAATGGAATCAATGGTTTGCTATTTGTGGAATTTACATTGTTGATTGGTTGAAGTTGTTATTATTGTTGTTATTGTTGTTGTTATCGTCGATCTTGCTATTGTTATTGTTGTGTCTATTTGTGTGTGTGTCTAGGTTTAGAAATGTCTCTGTTCGTGTGTATAATAGTCCAAACCAAAAGGATTAGCAAATATATATAAATGTTGGAATCTTCAAGTTTTGTAATTAGATGATGTTCTTATTAGTATATGTCATGCCCCGCTTCCCAAAACATGGGAACACGAGCATGTAACAAAGGTCCAGCGAATGATTTACATCATTCATAAGCTGTAATATTTAACTCAACAATGTGCAATACAATTGCAACCACACATGCTATAATGAAATCACACCAGATAAATAATCCGTGAAATGTCTCAACATAACCACGTCTGGAAAGAAATACACTTCTGGTCATCAAAGCCTAAAATACAAAGTACGATAATAACAACAATGCAGGAATTTAAAATAACATAGACGAGATAATTATTGTAGGCCAATAATTCAGCTCAAATCCTTAGAAGGTTTGCTCACCAAGTCCTTCGGGCAAATCTCTTTGTGTACCTGCAAGCTCATGGTCTGGAGTGGGGAAAAAATATCTGTTAGAGCAAGTCACGGACAGTAAGTAGTAATAAGAAAGGAACAATAAAACAGGACATATAAATATCAAGGAACAAAGAACAAGAACTGTATCAATTGTCAATGAAAATGTCGATAACAAGGAAAGGTCTATAATCAATGATTCAACGATTAACAATAACAATAAAGGAAGAATCAAGTCAATAACAATAACCAAGATCAATGCAAGTGTCAATCCTAGGTCTATCATGTTTTATTATCTTATCTAATGCACGTAATTATGTGTCTCATACCACAGGTTCTGTGCATACAAGCAAGTGAACATTTAGACTGTAGTGGTGAACTCTACAGATCATGTACTTGGCATGATAATCAATAACGAGAATTCATAATTAACGATCAATAACGAGAATTTGTCCACAATACGATACACGATAATAATAACAATATAGGAAAACACAGGCCCCTCATCCGAGTACAGTCTCTGATTGATTATTCACTATCAAGTCGACCCTTATTACCCCGGCTTGTTATTAATTTATTAACATCAAGCATGAATGTATCAAGAAATGATATCAATTATGTATCAATGACTATACAATGTGTGATATGTAGTGCAATGCAAGATTTAATCAGATTTATAATTAAACATGAAAGAATGCAAATTTTGGGGAGCGAGACGTTGCTGTACAAATGTCAACTTTTCTGTGGCTACGGGGAAGTAAATCAGGTTCTGTCAGGGGTTTTAGAAACTAGACACCCATCCGGTTTCAACACATATTCACAAAATACAGTATAAACAAAGTAGTTAGGTGAAAAGTTCATTTCTTTACTGGTTTCATGTTCAGGCAGCATGTTAGGGTCAAATTCTTGTATATTAAAGTTGGGTGTAAAGTCACTTAAAAATATTATAAAATAGTTCTTAAAAATGTTTAACAACAAAAAAATAATCTTATGACTAAATTCTTAATTTAACCTACTGTTCAAATTAATTAAACATGGTAATGTATTTTTAGACCGTATTCTGGAATTCAAACGTTACACCACGAGAATATGAATATCTCACAATCCGTAAGTCGGATTGCAAAACTATCAGATTTTCTAGACTCTAGACACACAGGGCTACAATTCTTATTTAATAAGTTTTAATTGATATTATCTGTGACAAGATCAAAATTTTGGTTCTTTACTGAACTAGTGATCTGGCAGTGATCTAGAGTAATGTTCTTGTATGCATAACGAGTTTAGAAGGTCATTAATTAACTGTATAGAAATATTAAAGTGACTCCTAATCATGTCTAGTAGTAACCTAGTTAATGTAAAGTTCTAATTCTACTATTAACATTTTATTTTAATTAACAATTCATATCGATATGCTAGTAAACAACAGTCTAGAAGTTAAAACCTAGCAGTACAAAAAATATGATAACTTGCAGTTCATAAATCAGAATTTAGATCCGGAAAAATTTCTGGAAAATAGATTCAGAGGGCTATGTTTTTTATTTATAAGGTTTAATCTAATTCTAACAGTAACAAGGACAAAAACTCAGTACAACACAGACTAGACAGCAAGACAGCAACATGATAAATTTTATTTAACAACAATCGAGATATACAAAATGCATATTCGATCATAAGAGTTTACAAGCATTCATGTCCAGTAATTCCAGTGTAATTCTACGTTATTCAAGATAGAAACTCATCATTTCTACGGTCTAGAATTCACCAACAATAGTCTTACCTATCCAATGCATACAATCAAACTATACTAGACTAACCTATATCTCTACATTGTACGGTGTGGTGTGTGCTTGGCTTGGATTTGATTCAAGGATATAGCACAAAAATGAAACTACAACTTGGTTTCGTCGATGAATTCGTAGTAAATTTTTTGAAAGATATCAAGCAATTGCGATACGATAATGAATTAGGAACTACTTAAGAAGATCAAATTTATTTCTTGAAAAAAACCACGAGTTAGTTCAAGAGAGACTTGCCATTTAGACGACGATTTCGATTATGAAAGAATAATGGGAACGAGAGTCCCAAGGCAACACACAGCACGATAATAGCAAAAGATTGCGGCACAATGGGAACAGCTGCAAGAGAACAGCGGCAACACAAGAGACAACAACGATGAGGGTGACTGCAGTAGTCAAGGTGTAACATCCCGTATAAAATTTCACAATAAAAATACATTTTTTATTTTTCTGCACGTGCAACGCACGTGCAATTTCACCTCATTATTTCTCATTCTAAAATTTACTTAAAGTTATGCATAATTTTATTTCTTTTATTTTATCTCATTTAGTTGTCTACTTTTAATTAAAACCCATAGGCCTAAGAGAAGACTCTAATCAAACTATAATAATTTATATAAATAAACCAAGCCCACAAGAGAAGCCCACTAAGATAATCCTAAAATTAGTTGTACACATTCTTACACATGTCATGTAACAACTAGTAGATACACAAGTATAAAAATAAATATAAAAATGACAAGGGTATACACTTGTGCACTACATGTGCACGTGTATGCACTTAGAAGCTAAAGGCCGGCCTTGCTTGGGTAGTGGGAGAGTGGGAGAAGTGGGAGAGCGGGGTAGTGGGTGGTTATTTGGAGTTGTGAGATTAAATTCTTGCCATACATTTCCCCTATAAATACCCCCCCCCCCCCCCCCCCCCACTGTTTATCATTTGCACCAAAATTAAGAATTAAAAGATAGAAGAAAAGAAAGAGAGTTAGAGTTTTTGTCTTGCAATTCTTGAAGGAGGTTGGAGTTGTTCTTGCTAGGAGGAGAAGGGCTAGGCAATCGTGTTGGAGGTAGGAGCTTCTTAGGACTTTTTCTTCTACATTTCGATTTTCTTTGAGGTGGGTGTTTCTTGAATACTTTCTAAATTTTGTAGAATAAAACATGCTAGTTTGACATATGAGTAGTTGTAGAAATGTGAGGAAGGTAGGTTGCATAATGTTGTTTTAATTATGTCATGATTTGTTGAAATGATTTTGTGGTTCAAATGAATGGCTAGAACTCATGTTAATTAGGAAGAAAAAAAAAAGAAATAATATCTAGTAAATTGTTGGAATGAAAAGATTCAAATTGATGCATGTTAGAACGTTCATATAATAGTCAAAATAATGCAACTTGTATGAAAAAGTTTTAAGATGCTATTATAGTAAAGAAATATGGAAATAGTCTGACTAATATATATTTTCCTTAGTATAAAAATTTTTATAAAGTTGTTTTGAAGAGGGACAATATTTTACTTGAAATTTGATAATATGAGTTTATTAATGCAATTTGGGAGAATTTTTTTTATTATATTATCGAAAATAAGAATTTTATAGTTTAAATATATACTACTATTCTGTATTTTGGAAAGAAAACGTTCTGGGAAGAATTAGATTTGAACGATACAAAATTAGTTGAGAAATCGAAATTTGTATAGAAAAGTTATAAACAGACAGGAAGTATAAAGATATTTCAACTCCTAATTATAACAGAGAATGGGTTGGGCATACTGGTTTTCGGTGTGGGTTTAGAGCGCTGTGAACAATGTTCATGATCTTGGGTTCGAGTCTTGAAGAGGCTCTGTTTTTATTTTGAAATGAAATTTGCCCAAAGACACAGCGGCCGAAACATAAACCAACATGATTTTCTTTCACTAGCCGCATTTGGGCTTACTGGTTACTGGGCGCTGCTTTGGGCGCAGTCCTTTGGGGCTTGTGGTCGCGGGTTCGAAACCGGCCATGGCAAGTTTCGGATTTTACATTTTGATTTTTTCAAATGAATAAAGTTTGGAAAAAATCCTATTATTACTCTAAAATATTATCTAGACTTTATAAAATATTTCCACAATATTTTGATGCATGTTGTGAGAATCGAAGGTGGAATTTATATTAAATAATGTGTTGAAGAATTCAAAATTTTCAATTAAAAAAGTGAATCTTGTTTGATGAGAGGAAAATAAAATTTGAAATACAATTGGATTCCTCTTGATAAGATTCTATAGTTATTCGTCTTTGATTAAAAATACTTTGAGTTGTATACAATTCTATAAGTGATTAAATTGATAATGAAAGTTGAAGTGAGTTACTTCATGTTATGAGATTATAAAGAAATGTATTGAGAAAGAGATTGTGAATAAAGAAATTGAAATATTATTTTGAGGTTGAATAAAACCTATGGTTGATCTCTAGAAGGAGATAGATGTTGGAATCTAGAGACTAGGCGAGACCTTTCGTAACTTGCAGTTGTTATTAATATTAATTTGAGACATAACCAGTGTCGGTTGAGCATCTCTTGAGAAGTTGCCAGTTAGGTTGACTGTCACTTGTGTTGGTTTAAGTCTGGTAGGGGAAGCTAGCTCTAGGTTGTGATGATTTATTCTAAAACAAACTAAAAATGTAAGGACATGCACTAAGGGGAGATGGGATGAAGTATGGGCAAACATGGGTATGATGGCCTCAGTTGGTTTGCGGTGTAAGATAGTTTCCCCAGAATTATCGAGGTGTGGTTGGGGGTGTCCCCAGCTCATCTGCAGTGTGAGATTCATCTTCGGAATTATAGGGATCAAGGCGACGCCTATGGGGTGTTTTTTCACTATGTAGGCGCCATAGCTTGCGGTATGAGATAGTTTTCCCGGAATTATCGAGGTGTGATTGGGAGTGTCCCCAGCTCATCTGCGGTGTGGGATTCATCTCTGAAATTATCGGGGCATGGGCCTAATACTCCCAGAACATCTAAACCTTATCTTAGTCACCGTAGTAGTAATTCATGGCGAGGGATCTAACCCTTAATGTGGAGTAGGTAGGTGCTTGCCCTCGGACCTATGTAGTGTGGGATGCATATACTCCGAACAAGTATGCATTAGTGTCATCCTAGCATAGACATCTGCATCAGGCATTAAGTCATTGCATACACTGACATGTTTAGGTTAGCCACTCTTTTACACTTTGTTTACATTCAAGTTTGTGGTTGTTAAAGTGTTAAAGAATCATTATTTTACGGCCTAGTGAGGATCGCCATTTATAATATTGCGTCGGTTGTAAGCAACTAACGTGCCAACAGTTTCATGTGCAGGACTTGGAATTTACAAGAAGATATAAAGATGAATTTGACACTGAAGATTACTTAAATGCTAAAGTTGTTACAATTGTATGTTTACCATGTTGTAATTCATTTATTTTTTCGCTGTGTGTTGTTGTAAAAGAATATGTTGTAATAAAAGTTTCAAAATTTCTTGTAAAATTGTACGAAGTGAAGTGTAGATCTTGTTGAGCTACGAATTACTGTATTTTGTTATTCGGGGCATTACAGAGTGGTATCAGAGCCACACTTCAATAAGTAGTATAAATTTACAAGGACGATACATTAGGGTGGACCGTAAAGTGTGAGTTCAACTTATAGATATTTAAACGTAAGTAATTTACATTTGTGTTACTCTATGTGCTGATGTTTCTCCTCCTTCTCCCTATAAGATGGCCAATCATCATGACCCCGAGAATGAGGTGGAATGGTTCGTTCCTTTTGAGGAAGAAGAGGAAGAGCTAATGGAGGAAGAAGAAGACCATAAGAAATAGAAGAAGAACTACCCGAGTCTAGGGAGATTACTCCACCTCCGCCTGATTCCCCAAAAGAATCCTCAGATGAAGAACCCATTCAAGATGACCAACGTAGTGTTGTTGCTTCTCTTCGGAGGGAATTGGATGCCCAAAAGTCGAGAGTAAACCACATAGAAGCGCAACAGGCAGAAGATAAGGAGCGCATTCAAGAACTGAGTTACCAAGTGTGGGAACTTGAGAAGCTCCGGCACATGAATGATCGACTATTCGCCAAACTGGACCACATAACTCGCTGGGACAAACAGGAGCGTCATCAGAGGTTTGAAGATATGAAGAAAGAAATCCAAGAATTGCGGGGAAGCTCAAAGAAGCCAAGAGAAACTGTAGAATCTAGGATGTCTTTATGTTAAAGTGGTGTAATGGATGTAATGAAGCAAGTTTACTTTTCGAATGTAAAAAGTTTAAATTTTGGAATGAATAAAAATTATGTTAAAGGAATGTAAAGTTGTGATATTTATGGTTATTAATGACAAATTTTATGACTCAGATTTGGCTAGAAGAAGGAACCGAAATGACGAAGGGCACAGTACTGAAAACAATGGGCTCGACCTAGAAACTGAACTAGCTCGAGTGTACCAGACCTTGAATGCTTTTGTCGCTAATATCGCCAGGAACACTAGGCCGGGGCCAGCTGTACAGGTCCCTGAAGCAATCAGACTAGTGGAGTCATTCAACAGGATGAAGCCACCTGTGTTCGAGGGCCAGGCCAATCCAGATGCTGCAGACGATTGGATCAGGCAGATTGAGACAGTCTTTGAAGTTCTGGAGATCCTCGAGGCGAATAAGGTGAAGCTGGCCACCATCCAGGTGGAGAAAGACACAGGAGTTTGGTGGCAATCACTAAAGAGAACCTTGGGCAATGTGCAGATCATCTGGGAGGAGTTCCTGGGAGAATTCAGAAGCCACTACTTTCCCATGGAGTTTTTAAGGATTGCAACAAGGAGACATGACCGTGCGAGAGTATGAGACCAAATTCAATCAACTCTCCACGTATGCGCCGAAAATGGTTCTGGACGAAGCCAAGAAGGCATGGAAATTCGAGCATGGTTTGAGGCCAAGCTTGAGGACCCGAATGATACCTCTAGGTATCCAAAGGTTTGAGAAGTTGATCCGGAGAGCCGCAGCTACTGAGGCAGATATGAACCAGTACCAGGCGGCACAGGTCAAGATGGATAACTGGAACATAGGCAAGAGGCCCGCACCATCCAATAGTTTCAGGGGACAGCCCCTAGCACAGAGGTTCCGACCTACTGGGGAAAATACCGTTTCTGTGATGGGGTGGCCAAGCAACGGGGCTCCGGGTGTAACTTGTTACAACTATGGGGAAGCCGGTAATTTCAGGTCTGCTTGCACTAAGCCATAGAATCCCCTCTCCTACTTCAACTGTGGGGAGGAAGGACAGACCTTTCTGTCCACAACTTCAGCAGAAAAGGACAGAAACGGATGGAGCAGGGGAAGAAGCCATTCCAGCAGGGGTGAGTGTTCGCTCTGACCGAAGCCAATGCAGATGATGTTGACAACGTCATCACAGGTATGGAAGAAGTTGTTTAGGTTGCTCTGTTGTTATTTCCATTTTACGTAAGAAATGTTATGCAATGAGAGTACTCTTTATGTAACAGGAGAAATTCAGATAAATAGAATAAAAGCAACAGTTTTATTTGATACGAGATCATCTCACACATTTGTGTCACCCTCATTTGCAAAACGATTGGGAGTCAAATCTAAAATTTTTCGTGGCAAAACTTATCTGTGGTTACTCCTTCAAGAGAAAATTTGACTACCGAACGATATTATGAAGGGTGTGATCTTGAAATTGGAGGCAGAATCTTTGGCATCGACCTCATTGAGTTGGCAGTTTTGGGGGTCGACATCATCATTGGCATAGACTGGATGTCAATATACAGTGCGACTATTGAGTGCAAGAGTAAGGAGGTTTTGGTGAAAGCACCAGGAGGACTATTAGTTACATTTCAAGGGAAGAGGAAGTACAAGTAGTTGATAGCAACTCTGATTAAGCAGGAGGTTCCTGAAAAAGTGAAGCAGATTCCAGTAGTCCAGGATTTTCCAACAGTGTTTCCAGATGATCTACCCGGGCTTCCACCTCAGCGGGTTGTAGAGTTTAGCATCTCTGTTCAGCCAGGGAGTGCACTCATTTCTAAGGCACCGTACAAAATGGCACCGGTTGAACAAGATGAGATCAAGAAGCAAATCGAAGAGTTGTTCAGCAAAGGATTCATCAGACCAAGTGTGTCACCTTGGGGAGCCCCAGTTCTTTTGGTAAAGAAGAAGGATGGGATCAATGAGAATGTTCATCGATTACAGAGAATTGAACAAGGTGACAGTGCAGAAAAAATATCCTATTCCTTGAATCGATGATCTATTCAACCGTCTACAAGGAGCAGTTATTTTCTTTAAGATAGACCTACGGTCAGGTTATCACCAAGTCCGAGAAAAGGAAGAAGATGTGTACAAGACAGTGTTTAGAACTCGACATGGTCACTATGAGTTACTAGTCATACCATTCAGAGTAACCAATGCACCTGCTATCTTCATGGACATGATGAACAGGGTTCTGCGGCCGTTCATCGACTCTTTCGTCGTTGTGTTCATCGACAACATATTGGTCTACTCCAAGACAGAAGAAGAACATGTCGAGCACCTAGAAGAGGTACTAAAGAAGCTACAAGAGCAGAAGTTGTATGCAAAGTTGTCTAAATGTGACCCCTGGAAAACCGAAGTCACCTTCCTGGGTCATGTCCTTTCTAAAAAGGGAGTGGTTACTGACCCACAGAAGATTAAGGCAGTGAAAGATTGGCCAAGACCGACTACAGTGAAAGAGATTAAGAGCTTCCTGGGTTTAACTGGCTACTACAGAAGATTCATTCAGGGCTACGCCCAGATAGCTGTGCCACTCACGGGGCTTACAAGGAAGAACGTGAGTTTCAAATGGTCGGAATAGTGCGAAGCTAGCTTTCAAGAGTTGAAGGAAAGGTTGACTACCGCTCCCATTCTGGCTTTGCCAAGAGTAGGAGTCGACTATGATGTCTACAGCGATGCTTCCCATCGCGGATTGGGCTGTGTGCTGATGCAAGAAGGGAAGGTAATAGCTTACGGGTCTAGATAGCTGAGACCGCATGAGAAGAATTACCTAACCCACGATTTGGAGTTGGCAGCGATCATTTTTTCACTGAAGCAATGGAGGCATTACATGTACAGGGAAAAGGTTAACATGTACACGGATCATAAGAGTCTGAAGTACATCTACCAGCAGAAGGACTTGAATCTGAGGCGGAGGAGATGGTTGGAAGTGTTGGAGGATATATGATCCAAAATCAAGTACCATCCAGGCAAGGCCAATATGGTGGCTGATGTACTCAGCAGGAAGAGCAGTTTGGCTCGTTTGAACACAACCCATGAGAAGTTGGTAGAGGAACTTGATCGAGCAGAGATTGAGGTGGCATTGTAAGGATTGGGGGCTTCCTTGACCCAGTTAAGAATTCAACCCACATTGAAGGAAAGGATCATCGACAGTCAGAAGACCGATCCAGAGATTCAGAGATGAGAGAGAAGGTCAGTGCCGGCAGGTTAGCAAAATTTCAAATGAAAGATGAAGTATTGTAGTTTGGAGAGCGGTTTTGTGCGCCAAATCAAGTAGAACTGAAGGAGAGTATTCTTCAGGAAGCACATGCCACTTTATTATCCATACATCCAGGGAGTACTAAGATGTACAAGGACATAAAGTAGTATTTCTAGTGGTCAGGGATGAAGCGGGATGTGGCTGAGTTTGTCGCCAGGTGTGCAGTCTGTCAGTAGGTCAAAGCCGAGAATCAGAAACCTGGGGGTTTATTGCAGCCATTACCCATTCCAGAGTGAAAGTGGGATAATATTAGCATGGACTTCATCACAGGTTTGCCTGGGAGTTCCAGAGGGAATGATGCAATTTGGGTGTGTAATGCCCTGATTTTCATCTATGAAAATTATTTATTTTGCACGTAGTGTGCACGTGCAATTTTCGTAATATGAAATCTTATAATTATTTTCCCTATGGATGATGAGTATATGCATATATATATGTATATGTGTTCTTTAAATTATTTTTTATAAAAGGCTCTTGTCTCAAATAAACACAAGCCCAAAAATTTAATTTATTTATTTTGTAAAAAAACTAATATTTTGGCCCATCAATTTAAGCCCATTCTCTTAATAACAACTTGTAAGGTAACATCTTTTAAAAGATTATTTTTATAAGGATGTATAATGTACAAGTTTTTATATGGAGACTAGGGCATGCACGTGCATTGCACGTACACGTGCATGAGCACCTTTCCTTGGCCGGTTTTTGGAAGAAGTGGAGTTAGTGTATAGGTGGTTACCTAGTTATGGGTAGTTACTACAACTCCTACTCTCATCCTAGCCCTCCATCTCATAACCATCTACTCAATCCCAGCCCTCCATCTCACCCAAAGATTTAGTATAAATACCCCTCTCTCTCATTGTCTTTTACACTAAGAACTTTATTTGAAAGAAAGATATATTTTTTAAGAGAGTTGTGAGTGAGTATCTTGGAGGCCGGTCATCACTTCAGAGGATTCTCGGTGGCAAGGAGCAAGGAGGAGGAGTCACATTATCACACTAGAAGGCTTAACGGGATTTCATTAAACTCTTCAACAAGGTGGGTGTTTCTCAGGACTTCTAATATAGAGATCATGCTAGGGCTAATATTGATTGTTATCATATTTGTGAAAAGTGGATTGATAGGGTGATCGTATATTAAAATGCTTTGTGTTATACTTATTGTGGAAGATGTGAATAGATAAAAAGAACTAATGATAATTAGAGAACTGGAAATGACCTGTACAGTCGACCGATCATGTGAGCAGTCGACTGGTACAATGAAATAAAATATGAACAGTTCGGAATTCCATGAAACGATGTATTTAAGGTGAATTGTTAACTTGATTTTCTAGCATGTTAAATTGGAGTTAGCATTCATCTTCGTGGATAAATGATGAGTAAAGGAAAAATGTATGTTTAGCATCTCATTTGGAGGTAAGAACATACTAATTGTGTGAGATTTACATTTTATCATAAGCTATGTTATGATGATGGTAAATAGATAAGAATCACATGTTTATGTTGACATTGAACATACTGTAGTTGAATAAAATAATGTGTGCTAATTGAAAAACAGAAGGGAGAGATGATCCTTTGATTCAAAAATTAATCCTGTTCAGTCGACTGAATGTATGTAACAGTTGACTGTACTGAACTTGAAAGGTTGTATAATTGAACTCTGTAGAACAGCCGACTGGTTTGAATGACAGTCGACTGCCCCGTAAATGATATGTAGATTTTGAACGCTGCGGAACAGCCGACTGGCCATGTGCAGCAGTTGACTCTTCCGAGCGGTTATTAGATAACTTTCTTCGACTGAACAAGTCGACTGGATAAGCTCTAAGTCGACTGTCCAGATCACTTTTGACATCTCAGAAATTCTATGAATTGTTTTCTGGTAAAAATTATGAATCTTATGTTGAATGATTATTGGTTGTGACAATTTAAGTAAACTCTATTTTTCTTTGCATGAATTTATACCTGAAATGAAGCGAATCATTTATTTGAATTTATGAAAGTTGTATGAATGTGAAAGTTATGAACATGGAAAAGAAGAATCTATTGAGATTATGAAAATGAACTCACGAGCTGGTAATGCTCAACTTTGGTAATTGTGAATTGAAATTGAAACAAAAGAGTAGCTAAGTCTCCCACCGGCAATTGGAAGTAAATGAAATGAAATTTGAAAAGAAAGACCAAGGTTGGTCATATTGAATGAATGATTAAGTCCGGTATAGTGGAGAGGCTAACGCTAGAGCTTTGATTTTGTTCATGATTCTAATAAAATAAGGACTAGATACATAGTGAAGATGTGATGAAAGTAAGAGAAAAACATTGAGTATGAGGGTCATTGGATTGGCGGCGAGAGCGTATCCCAGGATGTCCCATGATGAGTCATGATAGGGCGTGGATACTGCTCCAGAGTACCGTCCCGGTGGTGACGCTCGTGGGGTGTTTGACGACTGCGGGTGGTGTTATGTCTATGGTAGGAGCTGAATTACCACAGGATGCCTGCATGATGAGTCATGTGTCAGTGCGTTGGGATTCCCTCCAGGGCGCCTAGATATGAGTTCGTATGTCGGAAAACACCTAGGATACTTACCGTAGTTACAGTATTAGATTAAGTCATGACAAGGGATTGAACCCTACAAGATGAAGTACGATTAAGGGCTTGCCCTCGGACCTATGTAGTATGGGATGCATAGAATCCGAACAAGTGCGCATTAGTGTAATATAATATAAATAATTGCATTAAGAACTAAGTGCACAATCACAACATGAAATCAATAGGGTATTCCCTTTAATTTGATATGTGAACAAGTTTATGATTTGTTAAGAAATGAGAATCGTTATACTGTTTCTGGCATAGAGAGGATGGCCATGTATAATTTTCGTCGGTTGAATAAACTGACGTGCCCACAGTTTTGTATGCAGGATAAATGGCTTGATAAAATTGAAAGGTGAACTGATGCTTACAAATTATTCATTGCTGATGTACATTTATTTGAATGACGTAAATTGCTTCCACTGTTATTACATGTAAATTATTGTGTTATATGCTTCCGCTGTAAAATGTAAAGTGTAAAATTTCATGTAACTCTGATGTAAAATAGAAAGTTTTCAATTCCTTGTAAAATTGTACCGAATGAGACGAAAAGATCCTGTGGAAATCTCGAATTCAGTTGTATTTGGAATTCGGGGTGTTACAGAGGTGGTATCAGAGCTACGTTTCACACTGGTACAAATTTATAAGGAACGACACCCTAGAAGTGGACATTAGAATGTGTGTTTGAGTCTAGAGATTTAAATGTAAGTGACTTACCTTTGTGTTGCTCCATGACTTATGCTTCTTCCTCCCTATTTCTAAAGATGGCTAATCACTTCGACCCTGCTGGCGACGACAATTGGCATATCATTGAGGAAGAGTACTATCCTGGACAAGCAGATCCTGAGGAAGAGTACCACCCTGGGCAAGCAGATTCTGATGAATAGGAATGGCCTGAGTCTCGAGAGATTTTTCCACCTCCAGACTCGTCTGATGATTCTTCTTCTGATGAAGAAGAGGGACCAGTTTCGAATTGTAACTCCTGTTACCCCGTATTCGTATTTTATACTGTATTTCTCTCAATTGTACTCTTTTGTCTATTTGAGATTCCGTATTTTGTTCTGTTCAAATAAAATCATTATTTTTGTCTCAACTCGAAATTGTGGGTTCTTTTGTCAAATTCGATTGTGTGTCACTTGCACCGTTCTTCATGAGAAATAGACCGATTCTTCTCGTTTATCTCTCTAATCCCCATTATTGTGCATTTTGACCATTTCATCTGTTGGACTCTTTTTGAAACGGATCCCCAAAACCCAATACCCACAAACCCTACTATATAACCCTAATCCCTAACCCTAATCATCACTGTTAAACCCTAATCAAAACTACCGCCGCTAATCACCTTCTCCAATCTCCTTCGTCTCCATCTTTCTCGCCATCAACCCATCCCCGTCGCTCGCCACCACCATCTCCACAACTCCACCACCTACTCGACTTCCGTTCTTCGTCAACCCCACAACACCACCACCGCCTGCATCCACCACCATCACCCGAACCCAATCCACCTTCGAACCCAATTCTCGACCACCGCTCCAAACCATCGTCTTCATCCACCCAACCTCGCAACCCGTCGCCTGTCACCGCCCCCATCACCTCGTCAGCCCTCGCCGCCTCGCCAACACCCCAACCCACTCCTCCGATCGCTCTCACCTCTGTTTCGAACCCACGAACAGAGGAGCACGCCGCCGTCGTCGTTTTCCGTCACCCTCGCTCCTCCGCCGTTGCTGCGTCGCTTCCCGACGTAGTGTCTCCGTCGCAGCCATCATCGCACCGTCGCCGCTCTCCCTCACGCTCGGTTCGTCGAAGAAGCAGCGAACGAACGAAGAAGAAGGCGGTAAAGGCGGGAGCGAATCTCAGCCATCAGATCGCGCCAAGATCCGCGCTGAGATCGCTGTTCCCTGTTCGTCCACACCAGATCCAGATCCGCTGCACGCTGTTCTGGCCTCAGATCCGCTGCTTCCCAGCGATCTGATTGGATCGTTTTGCTGTTTCCTGTTCGTGCCGCACCGGATCTCTCTTGCTGTTTGCTGTTCGGGCCGATCGTGTGTGCGAGGAAAACTCGATCTTTGGTATATTTTTGCACGCGCATTTCGAGGACATTTTCGGGGATTTTTCTTCTCAAATTTGCTTCAACTAGCGGAGATTTTAATCGTCGATTTAAGGCAAGTAACCTTGTACATCTTATTGTCCTAGTACAAGTCTCTTTGAAATACCACATGTAGTTAGTTTGTGACTCTCCTTTGAAATATCATAGTAAAACAATTTGAACCTTCAAACTCACCAATCTAAGAGTCACAAAACTTCCTCGTAATAAATAATAATTCAATTGGACTCTTTTATCTCCTTGAACTTGCGAATCACATGGACATATGAATTAAGGACCCTTAGAAATTGTAGACGCATATAAATTTAGTGTTTTGGTAATTTGTGATTATTATGACTTGGAAAACATTATTATTCGCTGTTTGATTCCCATTACCATGTATTTGTGCCACATAATGATTTTAGACACCAAATTACATAATTCTATGAAATCTACATTAGTGAATTATTTCCCTATGTTGCTGTCTGGATTTTCTTTTGCGGTTTCGACCCTCTTATCTTTGGAATTTGGACCCGAGCCCTGAATATGAAACGTAGATCAGGATGTGTAGATGTCGATAGACTCCAGAATGATTGAATTTGGAGTTACGGTCTAGGAGATATGGCTGTTATACTGCAGCTGTGTCAGTAGGCGCAGTTTTGTAAAAACTGCTGTATATATTGACTTTGCGAATTATTTTAGCTGTACAAACAGCGTGCGTTTGACCCCAAATTTTGTGTGTAGCTGCTGGACATCATCTAGGACATCCCTAAATTTTTCTAGAATTAATTCACAACATTTACTTGTGTGCTTGCTTGATAAGAATTAATAAAAAATAACAAGCCGGGGTTTTGGGAAAGATTATAGAGTGGACAATATAGGTAAGTGTACTCGGAAGGGGGCCCGTGTTTCCCAATACTTGGTTCATGAACTTGTTGTATCTTGTTTGATTCATGGAGTCGGTTACTCGGCTCATGAACTTGTTTGATTCTTGAACCCATTGTGTGGTTCTTGAACTTGCTTGTGGATTCGCGAACTTGCTTCGTGAACTTGTTATTTAATTTTCGATTCATGAACCAAGGCTTGCTTGATACTTGATACCTGAGTACGCCGCCCTATAAAATCCATTACTAGATCTAAACGAAAGTGCTTTGACTGTAGCAACCATGTAGTAAAAGAATGGATGCATGTCGTGCTACCTAGCTAGTAACTCACCACTAGACTTGAACTTGATAACTTGGACTCGATAACTTGAACTAGACTTGGACTTGAGAAACTTGAGCTAGATAACTTGACACTTGGACTTGATGACTTGACATCTGAGACCTAACATTTAAAATAACATAAGACACTAGGCTTGAGTTTGTCGCTTGATATTAAATACCCTTATAGGTGTACCTGACATGTGTTTCACCACTAGCAGTTGTTATCCAACCTAGTTATTAAGATGTTCCCTCTTGCTAGCTAGTCTTTGAATTTACCTACTACTTCTCATAATTCTTGCTATATTCTTGATTCCAACTCTTGTCTTTTCCTTACTTGTACTTGCTTTCACTATTTGTGGCCCTAGCTTGCACTAAGGGCATTTTCTCTTGTTTCCCCTTCGTTTTCCTGTTTATATTTATTAAGCAGACTTGGGAGACAAGCTACCTGCTGGAATTGGCAAGCAGACATTTCAGGTTTTGCTTGGAGCAAGGACCTGTTTAAATAGTTGCTTTTCTTAAGGTATATATTTCTTCTGCTGTTTAAGACTTGTTTCCGAGTTTATACTTGATCCAGACATGAGAACTTTTTGAATATTATTACTTGTTTAAGTTGTTTTCTGTTGCTTAATAAATTATTCGTGCATGCTTGGATATATATATAATTCTGGTTATATTCTTGTTGTGATGCTGAGTCGATCCTACAGCTTATGGATGATGTAAAAATCATTCGCTGGACTTCGTCACGTGCTCGTATTCCACATTTTTGGGAAGCGGGGCGTGACAAGGTTTTTAGTGGTATCAGAGCTCAGGTTTGGCTAATGTGTTAGTCTAACTAATACATTAGACATGCTTGACTCAGTCAGGGTTAACTCAACATTAAACAGGCCATGCAACCACATGAATAATTTAATAGTCAACTCGATCTGGATACAAGTCTTATCCCATCCATTTTGATTTCTTCATATCCAATTCTTTGACTCCTTGCTTCCTTCCATCTCTTGCATTCGTCCTGATTTGTTGATTTCTTATTGGGTACAATTTATTCTTCCGTACCCATATTCTTTTGATTTCGGTGCAAGCAATCTCTTATCTTCTGCTTGCCTCGTTGACCCCTTCTTATTTCAGCTTGTGTGTCGTTCATTGCTTTCCCTGCCTTGCATTCATTTTCATTTGTTGATTCATATTGAGTATCATGTTGGTTATTTCTTTCCCGCTATATTCTCTTCAATTCCGATTTTGCCCTCGTCCTCCTTCCTTCATATTCAATTCCTTAATTTTCCTTTGTCCCTTCTAGTCATCATTCTCTTTAACTCCTTATTGGATGTAGCTTCATTTTTCTCCTACTTATTTTTCTCCTTATAATTATTATTATTATTATTATTTTCCAAA
This sequence comes from Hemerocallis citrina, assembly GCA_017893485.1. Classification (NCBI taxonomy): domain Eukaryota; kingdom Viridiplantae; phylum Streptophyta; class Magnoliopsida; order Asparagales; family Asphodelaceae; genus Hemerocallis; species Hemerocallis citrina. The sequence continues at coordinate 134,763,510 of CM030363.1, forward strand.
TACTTTCTATATTTTGATTATTAATTATTATATTTATTTTCGATCTTCTATGAAGATGTATCTCAACAAGGATTTTGTTATTTCGAACGATGATGTATTTTAACTCACTTTTCATTTTCAATCGACTATATATTTCTACTGAATTATTATTAGATAAGACAAATTCTTATTTCGTTGTATAATGCTATTTTTACTACCATTAGTATCATTGCTATTATTTTCACTATCATTACTAATATTATTATTATTGTTACTACTATTGATATTCTTATTGTTGTTTTCACTATTTCATTATTATTGTTAATATTATTATTATTGTTATCATTCTTTTGCTATTACTATTATTATTATTGTCATGATCATTGTTATTCTATTGTTATTAATATGGACCTTTTTATATTATTATTGTTATTAGTACTATTATTTTCTTTCGCTACTACTATCATTATTATTAAATTGTTTTGAGCCTGATCATGCTCAATTTTATATACATTTCACTACTTCGGCGCAACCTAATGTCGAGATGGCAAATATGCAACTCGATGTCAATGGAGGCAAATTGCAACTAGATATCGGCGAGGCAAAATGTGCAGCCGAATATTTGGATGGCAATTTGAAACCTGATGTCGTGAAGGCAAATATGTAACTTGATGTTAAGGAGGCAAGATTTTCTACCTATTACTAATTTATTTTTCAAGACTCGTTACTTATATAATGAAACTGATGGTAAAAGAATACTTTCGTTATTATTGGTATTATTAATATTACTGTCATTTCAGTTGATGTTATTATTATCGTTTTCATCACCTTTATTACTGTTATTATTTTTATTATTATTACTGTTGCTTTATTGATATTATTGTTATTTTTGCTATTGTCATATTATTTATTATCATTATTGATATTATTTTTAATGCTATTATTATTATTATTATTGCGTTATTTTCATGAATGTGTTGAATTCTACTTTGTCATGTATGTATTATCGTTATTATTAGTATTATTGATATTTTTATTTCATCGTATTATTATTACCTGTATGATTATGACGGTTTTTATTTCTGTTATTATTATTGATATTATTATTATTATTTTGTTACTAATATTGCTAATTTTGTTATTATTATTGTTATTATTAGTTTTTATTGTCATTATTATTTTCTATTACTGTTGATATTATTATCATGGATATTGTTACTATTAGTATTCCTGTTAAAGTCATTAGTTTTGATGTATACTATATATTTTGATTATTTGAATTGAAGCTCAATTTTATATTCTTTGCATCCTTGTTTATATCTATCCTGAACCCATACTCTCTTTGATCTGGTGCCTCATTCCTTTCTTCCTGCTCGGAACGTCGCTTGGTGTCACGTTGTCTACAACGACATGTCTGGAGCTTGGAGTGTCACCATCAAAGTAGCGCAGCGGAAGCGTGGTGGGCCCATGACCCACAGGACCCAGGATCATGTTGTTGTTTCTCCTTTCTTGTATTGTGTTTTGTTCCATTCCTTGCACCACTTGCTGTCCCCTATCTCTTGTTTTGTTCTCATCCATTGACTCATTGCGTGGTGCATTTTTTTTCCCTTGTCGCTCCCTTCTTCGATTCCAGCTCTTTCTATTTCGTTCACCTCATTGCCTTGTTATCTTGCAAGTCTTGTGGTGTTCAGTGTTCTTCTTCGTTTTTGATACCGGTTGTTTCCTTCTTACATTCCATCCTGCCATCATGTACTCATTCATTATTGGATTCAATTCTTTCCTGTCTTCCATCTCCTTGGTTTCAGTTCTGCCTACTCCTTCATTGTATTTATTATCTTGTGTTATTTGGATCCTTTAGATATTGTTATTCTCTTTCATGCCATCCATTTGACCATCGTTGTTATCCACCCCCTTCTTATTTTGGTGTTACCACCAAGTTAACTTTTCTTTGGATCCCTTGTTTGTTACCCGCCCCTAAGTTACTTTACCCTGTCCTATGTACCGCCTAAGCAAATTTCGAGGACGAAATTTTTGTGTAAGGTGGGTAGGATTTGTAACTCCTGTTACCCCGTATTCGTATTTTATACTGTATTTCTCTCAATTGTACTCTTTTGTCTATTTGAGATTCCGTATTTTGTTCTGTTCAAATAAAATCATTATTTTTGTCTCAACTCGAAATTGTGGGTTCTTTTGTCAAATTCGATTGTGTGTCACTTGCACCGTTCTTCATGAGAAATAGACCGATTCTTCTCGTTTATCTCTCTAATCCCCATTATTGTGCATTTTGACCATTTCATCTGTTGGACTCTTTTTGAAACGGATCCCCAAAACCCAATACCCACAAACCCTACTATATAACCCTAATCCCTAACCCTAATCATCACTGTTAAACCCTAATCAAAACTACCGCCGCTAATCACCTTCTCCAATCTCCTTCGTCTCCATCTTTCTCGCCATCAACCCATCCCCATCGCTCGCCACCACCATCTCCACAACTCCACCACCTACTCGACTTCCGTTCTTCGTCAACCCCACAACACCACCACCGCCTGCATCCACCACCATCACCCGAACCCAATCCACCTTCGAACCCAATTCTCGACCACCGCTCCAAACCATCGTCTTCATCCACCCAACCTCGCAACCCGTCGCCTGTCACCGCCCCCATCACCTCATCAGCCCTCGCCGCCTCGCCAACACCCCAACCCACTCCTCCGATCGCTCTCACCTCTGTTTCGAACCCACGAACAGAGGAGCACGCCGCCGTCGTCGTTTTCCGTCACCCTCGCTCCTCCGCCGTTGCTGCGTCGCTTCCCGACGTAGTGTCTCCGTCGCAGCCATCACCGCACCGTCACCGCTCTCCCTCACGCTCGGTTCGTCGAAGAAGCAGCGAACGAACGAAGAAGAAGGCGGTAAAGGCGGGAGCGAATCTCAGCCATCAGATCGCACCAAGATCCGCGCTGAGATCGCTGTTCCCTGTTCGTCCACACCAGATCCAGATCCGCTGCACGCTGTTCTAGCCTCAGATCCGCTGCTTCCCAGCGATCTGATTGGATCGTTTTGCTGTTTCCTGTTCGTGCCGCACCGGATCTCTCTTGCTGTTTGCTGTTCGGGCCGATCGTGTGTGCGAGGAAAACTCGATCTTTGGTATATTTTTGCACGCGCATTTCGAGGACATTTTCGGGGATTTTTCTTCTCAAATTTGCTTCAACAAGCGGAGATTTTAATCGTCGATTTAAGGCAAGTAACCTTGTACATCTTATTGTCCTAGTACAAGTCTCTTTGAAATACCACATGTAGTTAGTTTGTGACTCTCCTTTGAAATATCATAGTAAAACAATTTGAACCTTCAAACTCACCAATCTAAGAGTCACAAAACTTCCTCGTAATAAATAATAATTCAATTGGACTCTTTTATCTCCTTGAACTTGCGAATCACATGGACATATGAATTAAGGACCCCTAGAAATTGTAGACGCATATAAATTTAGTGTTTTGGCAATTTGTGATTATTATGACTTGGAAAACATTATTATTCGCTGTTTGATTCCCATTACCATGTATTTGTGCCACATAATGATTTTAGACACCAAATTACATAATTCTATGAAATCTACATTAGTGAATTATTTCCCTATGTTGCTGTCTGAATTTTCTTTTGCGGTTTCGACCCTCTTATCTTTGGAATTTGGACCCGAGCCCTGAATATGAAACGTAGATCAGGATGTGTAGATGTCGATAGACTCCAGAATGATTGAATTTGGAGTTACGGTCTAGGAGATATGGCTGTTATACTGCAGCTGTGTCAGTAGGCGCAGTTTTGTAAAAACTGCTGTATATATTGACTTTGCGAATTATTTTAGCTGTACAAACAGCGTGCGTTTGACCCCAAATTTTGTGTGTAGCTGCTGGACATCATCTAGGACATCCCTAAATTTTTCTAGAATTAATTTACAACATTTACTTAGGTGTGCTTGCTTGATAAGAGTTAATAAAAAATAACAAGCCGGGGTTTTGGGAAAGATTATAGAGTGAACAATATAGGTAAGTGTACTCGGAAGGGGGCCCGTGTTTCCCAATACTTGGTTCATGAACTTGTTGTATCTTGTTTGATTCATGGAGTCGGTTACTCGGCTCATGAACTTGTTTGATTCTTGAACCCATTGTGTGGTTCTTGAACTTGCTTGTGGATTCGCGAACTTGCTTCGTGAACTTGTTATTTAATTTTCGATTCATGAACCAAGGCTTGCTTGATACTTGATACCTGAGTACGCCGCCCTATAAAATCCATTACTAGATCTAAACGAAAGTGCTTTGACTGTAGCAACCATGTAGTAAAAGAATGGATGCATGTCGTGCTACCTAGCTAGTAACTCACCACTAGACTTGAACTTGATAACTTGGACTCGATAACTTGAACTAGACTTGGACTTGAGAAACTTGAGCTAGATAACTTGACACTTGGACTTGATGACTTGACATCTGAGACCTAACATTTAAAATAACATAAGACACTAGGCTTGAGTTTGTCGCTTGATATTAAATACCCTTATAGGTGTACCTGACATGTGTTTCACCACTAGCAGTTGTTATCCAACCTAGTTATTAAGATGTTCCCTCTTGCTAGCTAGTCTTTGAATTTACCTACTACTTCTCATAATTCTTGCTATATTCTTGATTCCAACTCTTGTCTTTTCCTTACTTGTACTTGCTTTCACTATTTGTGGCCCTAGCTTGCACTAAGGGCATTTTCTCTTGTTTCCCCTTCGTTTTCCTGTTTATATTTATTAAGCAGACTTGGGAGACAAGCTACCTGCTGGAATTGGCAAGCAGACATTTCAGGTTTTGCTTGGAGCAAGGACCTGTTTAAATAGTTGCTTTTCTTAAGGTATATATTTCTTCTGCTGTTTAAGACTTGTTTCCGAGTTTATACTTGATCCAGACATGAGAACTTTTTGAATATTATTACTTGTTTAAGTTATTTTCTGTTGCTTAATAAATTATTCGTGCATGCTTGGATATATATATAATTCTGGTTATATTCTTGTTGTGATGCTGAGTCGATCCTACAGCTTATGGATGATGTAAAAATCATTCGCTGGACTTCGTCACGTGCTCGTATTCCATATTTTTGGGAAGCGGGGCGTGACACGAATAGTCTTGTTGCATCTCTTCAAAGGCAGGTTGAATCACTGCGGGAAAGAGTCAGATTGTTGGAAGCTCAGTTGGCCAAGCGCAAGGATGACTTTGCAGTTCTCAGTCATCGTGTATGGGAACTCGAGAAGAGGAAGAATATGACTGATGTGCTGAAGGAGGAAGTTGATGAACTATGGGGAGAACTTCGTGAAGCGAAGAGGAACCGTAGGAGTTAGACTGTTGTAGCTTCTACTGTTTTTTCAGATGTCAAGAAATGTTTTTCAATTCGAATGTATAGATCTTGGAATTCAATGAAATGCAAGTTGATTTAAAATTCATGTCCTATACTTCGAATCTAATGGATCATTTGCATCAGAATATGGCTAGAAGGGAAGCTAGAAACGGTGAAGGTCTGGATCTGGAAACGGAACTTGCAAGGGTCTATTAGACACTCAACGCCGTGGCCATGAATCAGAACCAAGGAAGGAGGCCTGAGAATCCAGTGCCCGAGGCAATTAAACTAGTGGAATCGTTCAAACGAATGAAACCACCTGTATTCGAAGGGAAGTCAGATCCTGATGCGGCTGACAACTGGATTCGTCAGGTAGAGACCATCTTCGAAGTGCTGGAGACCCCGGAAGGCAGCAAGGTGAAGTTGGTGACTCTACAGCTTGAGAAGGATGCGACTGTTTAGTGGCAGTCGATGAAGCGGACAATGGGAGGCATATTTCTTGGCTGGGAGGAATTTTTAGAAGAATTCCGCAGTCACTATTTTCCCTCCGATGTCCAGGAGAAGAAGGCTATGGAGTTTCTTTCACTATAGCAAGGTGGCATGTCAGTTAGGGAGTATGAGACCAAATTTACTCAACTCTCTAGGTATGCTCCGGAATTAGTGATGGATGAGGCAAAGAAGGCTCGTAAGTTCGAGCATGGATTGAGGCCGAGATTGAGGTCCCGGATGATACCTCTTGGTATCAGGAGATTTGACAAATTGGTCAAGCGAGCAGCAGCCACGTAGGCAGATATAGAGCAGTTTCATGTTGTTCAGAACCGGAGGAACAACTGGCAGTCTGGAAAGAGGCCCGCAAATTCTGGAAATTTCAAGGGACAACCATCTGGACAAAGGTTCAAACCGACAGGGGCGAATGCTATTAGTGTGGTTGGAGGACCTGGGAACAATGTTGTGAGACCTCCTGCGGTAAATTGCTTCAACTGTGGTGAAACGGGACATTACCAATCTCAATGCCCCAAGCCACAGAATGGTAATCGCAATGTGCCAATACAGCAGACTAGGAAGAGACCGTACCAACCAGGGCGAGTATTTGCCTTGACCGAAGCTGATGCCGATGAGGTTGATCACGTCATCATGGGTACGAGAGCAGATGTTTAGCGATTCATGTGTTTTCTTTTCCCGCTTATTTAGTGAACTGTTGCGTAATAAGTATGTATTATGTAACAGGCGAACTTTATTTGAATTGAATGAAAGCTGTTGTGTTATTCGATACTGGATCCTCTCATACTTTTGTGTCTCCTAAATTTGCTAAAGTGTTGGGAGTTGAACCGAAGATTTTTCCAGGCAAGATCTTAGCAGTAGCTACTCCATCAGGGGAGACTCTAACCACTGATTGGTACTATGCTGACTGTGAGATCGTGATTGGTGATCGAATCTTTGGGATTGATCTGATCGAGCTGACTATCTTAGGAGTCGATGTTATCATTGGCATTGATTGAATGTCGATGTACAGTGCAAGCATCGAGTACAAGACCAAGAAGGTAACAGTAAAGGCTCCAGGTGGACCTGAAGTCACTTTCTAAGGGAAGAGGAGATGTTCGGAGTTGGTTGCTGCTATCAGTCAGAAGAAAGGGATTCCGGCAGAGGTGCAGTTGATTCCTGTGGTTCGGGACTATCCAACTGTGTTCTTGGATGATTTTCCTGGGTTACCTCCACATCGTGATGTAGAGTTCAGCATCACTATTCAACCAGGGAGTGCACCCATTTCTAAGGCACCGTATAGGATGGCACCAGTGGAACAGGATGAGATCAAACGGCAGATTGAGGAACTGTTGGAGAAAGGCTTTATTCAACCTAGTGCGTCACCTTGGGGAGCACCAGTGCTTTTGGTAAAAAAGAAGGATGGTTCGATGAGGATGTGCATCGATTACCGGGAGCTGAATAAGGTCACTATTCAGAATAAGTATTCTATTTCCCGAATTGATGACTTGTTCGATTGTCTACAAGGAGCAGCTGTTTTCTCTAAAATAGATCTTCGATCAGGATATCACCAAGTTCGAGTGAAAGCTGAAGATGTGCACAAAACTACATTTAGAACTCGACACGGGCATTACGAATTCCTAGTTATGCCGTTTGGAGTGACGAATGCGCCTGCAATCTTTATGGACATGATGAATAGAGTTCAGAGGCCGTTCATTGATTCTTTCGTCGTAGTGTTTATCGACAATATTCTCATGTACTCCAAGTCAGAGGAGGAGCACACTAAGCATTTGGCAGCAGTTTTGGGAAAGCTTCAAGAGCAGGAGTTGTATGCCAAGTTATCCAAGTGTGATTTCTAGAAATCTGAAGTGGCATTCCTAGGTCACATCCTTTCTAAGGAGGGAGTGGCAACTGATCCTCAGAAGATAGAGGCAGTGAGAGATTGGGCAAGGCCTACTACAGTGAAGGAAGTTAGAAGTTTTCTTGGACTGACTGGATATTACAGGAGATTTATCTAGGGCTACGCTCAGATAGTCGTGCCGCTCACTGGTCTGACCAAGAAGAATGTGAACTTCAAGTGGACTGAGCAATGTGAGGCAAGCTTTCAGGAGTTGAAGGATAGGCTGACTACTGCACCTATTTTGGCTTTGCCTAGAGCAGGTGTTGAATATGATGTTTATAGCGATGCTTCATATCGTGGGCTTGGTTGTGTCTTAATGCAAGAAGGAAAAGTGATTGCATATGGGTCTAGGCAACTAAGACCGCATGAGAAGAATTACCCGACTCATGATCTGGAGTTGGCTGCGATTATCTTTGCCCTGAAGCAATGGAGACATTATGTGTTTGGCGAGAAGCTGAACATGTACACGGACCACAAAAGCTTGAAGTACATCTATCAGCAGAAGGATCTGAATTTGAGGGAGCGGAGATGGTTGGAGGTACTTGAGGACATTCGTCCGGAGATTAAGTATCACCCAGGGAAGGCTAATGTTGTTGCTGATGCACTTAGCCGCAAGAGCAGTCTGGCGAGTCTGATTACGACTCAGTGGCAGCTGGCAGAGGAGTTGGATCGGGCAGGTATTGAAGTTGTTCTGCATGACTTGGGAGCATCCTTAGCTCAGTTGAGACTTCAACCGACACTGAACGAAAGGATTATTGCAAGTCAGAAGGCTGATGCAGAGATTCAGAAGATGTTGGAGCAGGTTGGTGCTGGCATGTTGCCCGAATTTTAAATCAGGGATAGAGTGCTGTGGTTTGGAGAGAGGCTGTGTGTTCCAGATCAGGCGGACCTGAAAGAGAGTATCCTTCAGGAGGCGCATGATACTCTTTTGTCTGTACATCCTGGGAGTACCAAGATGTATAGGGACATCAAGCAGCATTTCTGGTGGTCAGGTTTGAAGCGGGATGTGGCCGAATTTGTGTTGAGGTGTGAGGTTTGTCAACAAGTCAAAGCCGAGAATCAAAAACCTGGAGGTCTATTGCAACCGTTACCTATTCCAGAATGGAAGTGGGATAACATCAGTATGGATTTCATTACGAGTTTACCCAAGAGTTCTAAAGGCAATGATGCGATTTGGGTTATAGTCGATAGATTAACCAAGTCTGCTCACTTTTTAGCAATGAAACTTACTGCTTCGATGGACAAGTTGGCTGAGATGTATGTTGGTGAGATTGTCAGGCTTCATGGCGTTCCATTGACGATTGTATCTGATCGAGATGCACGGTTTACTTTGCATTTCTGGAGGAGTCTTCAAACAGCTTTAGGTACCAAGACAGATTTCAGCACTACTTTTCATCCCCAGACCGATGGGCAGACCGAGAGAGTCAACCGTATTCTTGAGGATATGCTTCGGTGTTGTATACTAGACTTTGGAGGCAGTTGGGAAAGGCATTTACCTTTGGTAGAGTTTGCCTACAACAACAGTTTTCACACTAGCATTGGGATGGCGCCGTACGAAGCTTTGTATGGCAGGAAGTGCAGGACGCCTGTTTGTTGGTTCGAAGTTGGGGAGCGTCAGATGTTTGGACCTGAGATTGTTCAGCAGACCTCTGAGAAGATTGATCTGATCAGGAAAAGGTTGGTAGAAGCTCAGAGCAGGCAGAAGAGCTATCCAGACAATCGGAGAAGGGACCTTGAGTTTGAGGTTGGTGACTTTGTCTTTCTGAAAGTATCGCCAAGTAAAGGCGTGATCCGTTTCGGCAAGAGTGGGAAGTTAGCCCCGAGGTTTATAGGCCCGTACAAGATATTGAAAGGGATCAGGAAAACTGCTTACTGGCTTGAGTTACCGGAAGAGTTGTCTCAGGTGCACAATGTCTTTCATGTGTCTATGCTGAGAGGTTATATTCCAGACCCGAATCATTATTTCCCTGAAGTGCAGGAAGGTTTGCAGTTGGATCTAATTACATCGAGTCTCCTGTCAAGATTGTTGATCGTAGAGAGAAAGTCATGAGGAATAAGACGATACCGATGGTCAAGGTAGTCTGGAGAAACCATTTGGTTGAAGAGGCTACTTGGGAATCTGAGGAGAGGATGTTGAGAGATCATCCTGTGCTTTTTGTTTGATTTGTATTTTTTTTTTCTTATGCTTGCTTTTTGTTCCTCGCTCTTGATTGTAGTTCCGGGGATGGAACTATTCTAAGGAGGGAGTGTTGTAATGCCCCGATTTTCATCTATGAAAATTATTTATTTTGCACGTAGTGTGCACGTGCAATTTTCGTAATATGAAATCTTAAAATTATTTTCCCCATGGATGATGAGTATATGCATATATATATATGTATATGTGTTCTTTAAATTATTTTTTATAAAAGGCTCTTGTCTCAAATAAACACAAGCCCAAAAATTTAATTTATTTATTTTGTAAAAAAACTAATATTTTGGCCCATCAATTTAAGCCCATTCTCTTAATAACAACTTGTAAGGTAACATCTTTTAAAAGATTATTTTTATAAGGATGTATAATGTACAAGTTTTTATATGGAGACTAGTGCATGCATGTGCATTGCACGTACACGTGCATGAGCACCTTTCCTTGGCCGGTTTTTGGAAGAAGTTGAGTTAGTGTATAGGTGGTTACCTAGTTGTGGGTAGTTACTACAACTCCTACTCTCATCCTAGCCCTCCATCTCATAACCATCTACTCAATCCCAGCCCTCCATCTCACCCAAAGATTTAGTATAAATACCCCTCTCTCATTGTCTTTTACACTAAGAACTTTATTTGAAGGAAAGATATATTTTTTAAGAGAATTGTGAGTGAGTATCTTGGAGGCCGGTCATCACTTCAGAGGATTCTCGGTGGCAAGGAGCAAGGAGGAGCAGTCACATTATCACACTGGAAGGCTTTACGGGATTTCGTTAAACTCTTCAACAAGGTGGGTGTTTCTCAGGACTTCTAATATAGAGATCATGCTAGGGCTAATATTGATTGTTATCATATTTGTGAAAAGTGGATTGATAGGGTGATCGTATACTAAAATGCTTTGTGTTTTACTTATTGTGGAAGATGTGAATAGATGAAAAAGAACTAATGATAATTAGAGAACTGGAAATGACCTGTACAGTCGACCGATCATGTGAGCAGTTGACTGGTACACTGAAATAAAATATGAACAGTTCGGAATTCCATGAAACGATGTATTTAAGGTGAATTGTTAACTTGATTTTCTAGCATGTTAAATTGGAGTTAGCATTCATCTTCGTGGATAAATGATGAGTAAAGGAAAAACTTATGTTTAGCATCTCATTTGGAGGAAAGAACATACTAATTGTGTGAGATTTACATTTTATCATAAACTATGTTATGATGATGGTAAATAGATAAGAATCACATGTTTATGTTGACATTGAACATACAGTAGTTGAATAAAATGATGTGTGCTAATTTAAAAACAGAAGGGAGAGATGATCCCTTGATTCAAAAATTAACCCTGTTCAGTCGACCGATTGTATGTAACAGTCGACTGTACTGAACTTGAAAAGTTGTATAATTGAACTCTGTAGAACAGCGGACTGGTTTGAATGACAGTCGACTGCCCCGTAAATGATATGTAGATTTTGAACGCTGCGAAATAGCCGACTAGCCATGTGCAGCAGTCGACTCTTCCGAGCAGTTATTGGAGAACTTTCTTCGACTGAACAAGTCGACTGGATAAGCTCTAAGTCGACTGTCCAGATCACTTTTGACATCTCAGAAATTCTATGAATTGTTTTATGGTAAAAATTATGAATCTTATGTTGAATGATTATTGGTTGTGACAATTTAAGTAAACTCTGTTTGTCTTTGCATGAATTTATACCTGAAATGAAGAGAATCATTTATTTGAATTTATAAAAGTTGTATGAATGTGAAAGTTATGAACATGGAAAAGAAGAATCTATTGAGATTATGAAAATGAACTCACGAGCTAGTAATGCTCAACTTTGGTAATTGTGAATTGAAATTGAAACAAAAGAGTAGCTAAGTCTCCCACCGGCAATTGGAAGTAAATGAAATGAAATTTTAAAAGAAAGACCAAGGTTGGTCATGTTGAATGAATGACTAAGTCCGGTATAGTGGAGAGGCTGACTCTAGAGCTTTGATTTTGTTCATGATTCTAATAAAATAAGGACTAGATACATAGTGAAGATGTGATGAAAGTAAGAGAAAAACATTGAGTATGAGGGTCATTGGATTGGCGGCGATAGCGTATCCCAGGATGTCCCATGATGAGTCATGATAGGGCGTGGATACTGCTCCAGAGTACCGTCCCGGTGGCGATGCTCGTGTGGTGTTTGACGACTGCAGGTCGCGTCATGTCTATGGTAGGAGCTGAATTACCACAGTTTGCCTGCATGATGAGTCATGTGTCAGTGCGTTGGGATTCCCTCCAGGGTGCCTAGATATGAGTTCGTATGTCGGAAAACACCTAGGATACTTACCGTAGTTACAGTAGTAAATTAATTCATGACGAAGGATTGAACCCTACAAGATGAAGTACGATTAAGGGCTTGCCCTCGGACCTATGTAGTATGGGATGCATAGAATCCGAACAAGTGCGCATTAGTGTCATATAATATAAATAATTGCATTAAGGACTAAGTGCACAATCACAACACGACATCAATAGGGTATTCCCTTTAATTTGATATGTGAACAAGTTTGTGATTTGTTAAGAAATGAGAATCGTTATACTGTTTCTGGCATAGAGAGGATGGACATGTATAATTTTCGTCGGTTGAATAAACTGACGTGCCCACAGTTTTGTATGCAGGATAAATGGCTTGATAAAATTGAAAGGAGAACTGATGCTTACAAATTATTCATTGTTGATGTACATTTATTTGAATGATGTAAATTGCTTCCACTGTCATTACATGTAAATTATTGTGTTATATGCTTCCGCTGTAAAATGTAAAGTGTAAAATCTCATGTAACTCTGATGTAAAATGAAAAGTTTTCAATTCCTTGTAAAATTGTACCGAATGAGACGAAAAGATCCTGTGGAAATCTCGAATTCAGTTGTAGTTGGAATTCGGGGTGTTACAGGGTGATAGTGGACCGACTCACCAATCGGCTCACTTTTTGGCGATGAAAATTACTGGGTTGATGGAGAAACTGGCTGAGCTATATGTTGGGGAGATCGTGAGGCTACATGGAGTTCCTTTGTAGATCGTATCTGACCGAGATGCGCGATTCACTTTGCATTTCTGGAGAAGTATTCAAGCAACTTTGGGGACGAAGACTGATTTCAGTACTGCCTTCCATCCTCGGATAGATGGGCAGACTGAGAGGGTCAATCGGGTACTAGAAGATATGCTGAGATATTGTGTGTTGAACTTTGGCGGTAGTTGGGAGAGGCACTTGGCTCTAGTGGAATTTGCCTTCAACAACACTTTCCAGGCAAGCATCGGGACGGCACCATATGAGGCTCTATATGGAAGGAAGTGCAGAACACCGGTATGTTGGTATGAAGTGGGAAAACGGCAGCTGTATGGGTCGAAGATTGTGCAACAAACATCAGAAAAGATCGAGCTGATCAGGAAGAGGTTAGTCGACACACAGACCATACAGAAAAGTTATTCCGACAACCGGAGGAGAGATCTGGAGTTTGAAGAAGGTGATTTTGTCTTTGTGAAGGTGTGTCCAACCAAGGGAGTGATTCGGTTTGGAAGAGGAGGAAAATTAGCACCGAGATACATAGGTCCTTATAAGATATTGAAGAGGATTAGGAAGACGGCTTATCGGTTAGAAATACTGGAAGAGTTGGCCTAAGTACACAATGTCTTCCATGTTTCCATGTTACGAGGTTATATTCCGGATTCGAGTCACGTGCCAAAGGGTCTGCAATAGGATTTGAGCTATGCAAAACATCCAGTGGAGATTGTGGATCCTCGGGAGAAGGTCTTGAGGAATAAGACTGTACCTATGGTCAAGGTCGTCTGGAGGAACCAACTTGTTGAGGAGGCTAATGGGAATCAGAGGAGAGGATGATGACAGATCACCCTAAACTTTTTAATTTGTACACTTTTTTTTCATTTCTTTCTCTCATTCTTAAGTGTAGTTCCGAGGATGGAACTATTCTAAGGAGAGAGTGTTGTAACATCCCGTATAAAATTTCAAAATAAAACACTTTTTTTATTTTTCTGCATGTGCAATGCACGTGCAATTTCACCTAATTATTTCTCATTCTAAAATTTACTTAAAGTTATGCATAATTTTTATTTCTTTTATTTTATGTCATTTAGTTGTCTACTTTTAATTAGAACTCATAGGCCTAATAGAAGACTCTGAGCCCACTAGCACAAATTAAATAAATAAACCACGCCCACAAGAGAAGCCCACTAAGATAATCATACAATTACTTGTACACATTCTTACACATGTCATGTAGTGGATACGCAAGTATAAAAATAAATATAAAAATGAGAAGGGTGTACACTTGTGCACTACACGTGCACGTGTATGCACTTGGAAGCTATAGGCCGGCCTTGCTTGGGTAGTGGGAGAGTGGGAGAAGTGGGAGAGTGGGTGGTTATTTAGAGTTGTGAGATTAAATCCTAGCCATACATTTCCCCTATAAATATCCCCCTCCCCCCCAATTGTTTATCATTTGCACAAAAATTAAGAATCAAAAGAGAGTAGAAAAGAAAGAGACTTAGAGCTTTTGTCTTGCAATTCTTGGAGGAGCTTGGAGTTGTTCTTGCTAGGAGGAGAAGGGCTAGGCAATCGTGTTGGAGCTGGGAGCTTTTTAGGAGTTTTTCTTCTACATTACGATCTTCTTTGAGGTGGGTGTTTCTTGAATACTTTCTAAATTTTGTAGAATAAAGCATGCTAGCTTGACATATGAGTAGTTGTAGAATTGTGATGAATGTAGGTTGCATAATGCTGTTTTAATTATATCATGATTTGTTGAAATGATGTTGGGGTTCAAATGATTGGCTAGAACTCATGTTAATTAGGATGGAAAAAAAAAAGAAATAATATCTAGTAAATTGTTGGAATGAAAAGATTCAAATTGATGCATATTAGAACGTTCATATAATAGTCAAAATAATGCAACATATATGGAAAAGTTTTGGTATGGGCAAATATGGGTATGAAGGCCTTAATTGGTTTGCGGTGTAAGATTGTTTCCCCGAAATTATCGAGGTGTGATTGGGAGTGTTCCCAGCTCATCTGCGATGTGGGATTCATCTTCGGAATTATAGGGATCGAGGCGATGCCTATGGGGTGCTTTAGGACTATGTAGGCGCCATAGCTTGCGGTGTGAGATAGTTTCCCCGAAATTATCGAGTGTGATTGGGAGTGTCCCTAGCTGATCTGCGGAGTGGGATTCATCTACGGAATTATCGAGGCGTGGGCCTAATACTCCCAGAACATCTAAACTTTATCTTAGTCACCGTAGTAGTAATTCATGGTGAGGGATCTAACCCTTCAATGTGGAGTACGTAGGTGCTTGCTCTCGGACCTATGTAGTATGAGATACATAGACTCCGAACAAGTTTGCATTTGTGTCATCCTAGCATAGACATCTGCACTAGGCATTAAGTCATTGCATACACTGACATGTTTAGGTTAGCCACTCTTTTACACTTTGTTTACATTCAAGTTTGTGGTTGTTAAAGTATTAAAGAATCATTATATTACGTCCAAGTGAGGATCGCCGTTTATAATATTGCATCGGTTGTAAGCAACTGATGTGCCCACAGTTTCATATGCAGGCTTAGAATTTACAAGAAGATATAAATATGAATTTGATACTGATGATTACTTAAATGCTAAAGTTGTTACAATTGTATATTTACCAAGTTGTAATTCATTTATTTTTCTACTGCGTGTTGTTGTACAAGAATATGTAACACCCGCAATTCCAAATAAGTCTGAATTCGAAGTTCCACAAGATCTTTACACTTCACTTCATACAATTTTACATGGAATTTAAAACTTTTATACAATAATGTTTACATCAACGCAGCGAAAATAAATTACAACATAATACACGAATAAAATAATAATTGAAACATTTCTTCAAGTAGCATTCTTTCTTTAGTCCATTCATCCATTTTTTCCTGCATAGAAACTGTGGGCATGTCAGTTGCATACAACTGATGCTAGTATATAATACATCAATTTCTCTTACTTGGAAAGCACACACTTGTTCACAAACAAAGCTAAGGGGGACTATCCTATTGATATCGTGTGTGCTAATGCACTTAGCCTTAAATGTAGTTTTTTATATTTCATGACACTAATGCACACTTGTTCGAACCTATGCATCCCATTCTACATAGATTCGAGGGCAAGCCTTTAACCATACTTCATCTTGTAAGGTTGAATCCATCGTTATGAGTTTAACTACTATGGTAACTACAGTAAGTATCTTAGATGTTTTATGAGTTATGAGCCCATGTCTGGACAACCTGGAGGGGAATCACACGTCATGACATGACGCATCATGTAGACATCCTATGGACAATTCGCCTCCGTTATGGGACATTGGCACTACGTAGTCACTAAACACCCCACAAGTGTCGCCACGATCTCGATAATTCCATAGATGAATTCACGTCATGACATGACGCATCATGTAGACAGCCTGTGAAAACTCTAACACCGTGAATCCGAGGCCCTCATACTTGTGTTTTTCTCTTACTGTCATCACATCTTCACTATAGTATTGTCCTTAGATAATTGAATCATGAATAAATTAACACCCTAGAGTTAGCATTACCTCTACACCGGACTTAAACATCAATAGATAACAACGAACCCTTCTTGGTCTTTTTCTACAACATTTCTCTTCAAAATTCATTCACGCCGGTATAAGGACTTAGCTAGACTCTAGATTTCAATATCTTTTCGTGTTCACCAAAAATGAGTGTTTATACTCACAAATTTCCATATTCCATCATGATCTTTTTATTTCATTTTTCCATGCACACTTGAATATATTAAAACACCGATTTCAATTTATGACTTACTTAAACCTTCCATGTCGAAAATCTCAATATTTGATTTCTACACAAAATTCTTTACATTCAATTTTTTCCTTTTCTTTAATTATACCAAAGTCATATTTTAAGAAAAATTATCAAGTTCTTCATCACATTGTTTTAATATAAAAACACTTCTAATTCTCACAAAATATGTCAAAATATTGTAGAAATTTTTTTTATAGAGTCTAAATAATTTTAGAAGAATATTAGAAGTTTTTCCCAAATTAATACACTTAAAAAATTTAAAATACCCAAAAAAAATCGAATTATACATTAAAAGCCAGGCACCAGGTTTGAAGCCACGACCTCCGCCCTACTACAGTGACCATCCCAAAGCGCACCCAAAGACCAAAAAGCCCAAGAATGGCTAGCGATATAAGGTGAACTCGAAATACTTTGAATATGTTTTCGGTGATTTGGTTTAAACTCAAAATTTAATAAAAACAGAACCTCTTCAAGACTCGAACCCACGACCAAGGCCTATGTACATAGCGCCTTAAGTCGACACAAGACCAGTATGCCCAAACTCATTTTCTGTTATGATTAGGAGTTGAAATACCCTTATACTTTCTGTCTGTTTCTAACTTTTCTTCAACAATCTCGATTTCTCAATTAATTTTTACTTATTCAAAACCTAAATCTTTTCCAGAATGTGTTCTTTCAAAATACAGTATAATACATATATTTAAATTTACGAAATTCTTATTTTCAACAACATAATAGAAACTATTCCTTTTATTTCTTTTGAGAAATAAAAAAATAATGTATTTATTGACATTGGAGTTTCTTTTCTAGATGAATCTTTTAGCTTGTTGTTTTCCATAGTTTTCGTACAATTTTCATTCTTAACATAATTAATTCCCTTAGATCAATTTTATCCTTTACATGAGACTAATTCTTCTCTTATAATTCCAAATGCACATATTTCAACCATAAAATGGATATAGAACTATTCATATAATGCAAATAAAATTTGAAATCTATTGCAACTTTCTATACTAATCAAATGATTCAACAATTCATGGATGTTATTTTACATTCTACATGCTACTTTACACAAGCCATTCACAAGCACAATTTTCATACTAGCATGGTTCATTAAATAGTTATTCTATCATGAATTATATTAACAAGATCATGATAAATTAATTCACTAATCTCAATCCATTTTACTAATTTTCTTGACAATCAAGATTTTCTCTATTTCCTTACTAGCCTTTTTAGGCAATCACATGGCAAATTTTGCTATTTATTCTAGCATATTCATAAACTTAGCCTACTAACATGATATCTATATTAGAAGTAGAGAAATTGCCTATCTCTTTGAAGAACAAATGGAAATTCTTAAAGAAAACTCCTTGAAAGCACAATTGCCTTCCCTTCTCCTTAATCCTAGCCTTCTCCTCCTAGCTTGTGCAAACCGAGCCTCTCCTCCTAGCTTGGCCGGCCTCCAATGAAGATGAACACACACAACTCAATCTTTTCTTCACACAAACTCTTCTCTTTCTCACACACTCAATCTTTTTCTCATACAACTTTCTCTCTTTCTCTTTTAAAAATATAAGGTGCAAGGGATAAAAAAAGATAAGGGGGCAATTTATACACAACTCATGAACAAATGAAGGGTTGAGATGTGTTTGGATGAAGGACTAAGATGCATTTGGGAGTTAGAAGAACCACCCACTAGCAAGCAACCACCTCTCCACTCTCCCACTTCATGAAATGGCCGGCTTCCCCTCTTTCAAGCTAGCACGTGCATATGCAATGCACATGCCTCCACATGCAAACCTATAGTTATGTTTGTTCATTTATTTATTACACTAAATGGTTACATGACAAGTCTACCATACAAGCTGTTTTAATTAATAATTGAATTAATTAGTGGGCTAGTTAGGTGGGCTAAAATCTATGGGCTTTTAATTAATTAATTTAATTTAATTTGGGTGGGCTAGGATTAATTTATTAGGCCCAGGATCCTATAATAAATAATAAAAGGCTTTTAAAAGAGAAAAGAAATATTTGTTCATGACATTAAAAATAATTTTAGGGCCAAATGTACACATTAATTTGCACATGCGAAACACGTGAAAACAAATAAAAAATTTATATTAAATTATATGAAAATTCAGGATGTTACAAAATGTGTTGTAATAAAAGTTTCAAAATTCCTTGTAAAATTGTACGAAGTGAAGTGTAGATCCTGTTGAGCTACGAATTACCATATTTTGGTATCCGGGGCATCACACGGGGATGGTGCTTGCAGCTGGTGGTCGGCGAGGGTGGAGGTCGAGGCAGCGATGGTGGATCTCGATCGTCGAGGAGGCAGCAAGGGGTGATGATGGCGGTGGCTATGTGCGATCGTGGGAGGTGATGGCAATGGAGTCAGGTGGCAAGGTCGGTGGTTAGAGAAGGAGGTTGGCGGGGAGGTTGTGCTATTCGGTGGTCGGGACTGCAGGGTGGAAGATGATCGGAGATTGCGATGGGGTGGTTGTGACTGCAGTGAAGCTGTGCTAGTTATGGTGATGGCTGTTCTGCGGTGTTTGGCTTGGGCGGCGACAAGAAGCAGCAAAGGTCGGATGCAAGCAATGGCGATGGGCTGTAGTCGGTGTAGACGGTGGCAATCGGTGCAGCAGCGACAGGGGTTGAGATCCAGGGGGTGGAGCAGGCTGTAATACCTATATATATATATATATATATATATATATATATATATATATATATATATAATTTTTTTAAAAGTGGTTGTTGCCTATAGAGTTCCTATGGGATGTTCCTATGGGATTTAATTGGATGAGAATTGAATGGATTTGGCTGCAAATTTACTTTTCTTTGGGCTGTCATGTGGGTGACGTGGCATATGTGGGGCCCAGGAGAGAGGGGGGGGGGTTGTAGCTGCTCTCGTGTGCAGGCGAGTGGCACGAGTTGGGGTCTAGCTGACATCAGCAAGCGGGCGGGTAAAGATGTGGGATTATTTAATCCCATATCGGGGTGAGTTGAGAATAATTGTGTATATATATTTTTCTGGGATTAGAGGTCACCAATAAGCTATAGCACCTTTTATGAGGCAAGCCTGTGGTTGGTAGTTGTTAGAAAAATCGTTGTTTCGGGCCGGGGTGTTACACAGGCGACGACAACGAGGGCAGGGGCGACGGAGGGCTTGCTGGCGATGGTGTGGTGACTTTGGTGAGGGGGTGCTCGATGGTGTTTCGGGAACTGGGCTGCAGGAGGCGATGGCGACAATGCGGTGTTGCTGCGGAAGGCAGCAACAAGGGCGAGGTTGACGATGGTGGAGACTGGAGCTTCGGGTTGGTGAGGTTAATGGGGTTGTGCCTCAGAGATGAGGAAGGGGTGGTAGCGCTGAGGAGGGCTGCGGTGGGGAAAAATGATGATGGTGGAGTTAAGCGGTAACGAGGGAAGGTCGGGTGGTGGAAGGAGCTCCGATATGGAGTGAGGGTGGAGGCAGCAATGGAGGAAGTTGGGTTCGGGATCGAGCAGAGGATGAAGGAGGCGAGGGAGTAGGGGATTTGTAACACCCCGGCCTCGATCAGCGATTTTAGCAAACAACTGCCCACCACAGGCTGCCTTATAAAAATGTGCTACAGCTTGTTGGTGTAATACCCTGATTTTCAAATACATGAAAGATTATTTATATTTACATATGATATGCTTGTGTAGCATGTTGACTATTATTTCTCAACATGATGAATAAAGTGCATTGTTTCCTATAAAACATTTTCTTAAAGCCCAATGTTAATTTGCTTATTTTCTTTTAAAGTATTTATTTTGGCCCAAAAGGATTTAAGCCCATAAATTTAACTTTTTACTATTTCCCACCACTTGTTTTGTGTAACACTTTTTTATATAAGAAATTTATTACCTTTGTACAAGTTTTATTTAGTGTGAGTTGTGCATGCACGTGCATCTAGCATACACGTGCATTGAGCACCCTTCCTTGTGGTCGGATATGAGTAGGGTAGTGGGGTGGATCATGGGTGGTTATTTGGGAAGTGTGGGTAGTTTCTCAACCTCCTAATGCATCCTAACCTTTGATCTTACAACTTCCCAATAAATCTTAGCCCTCTATTCCGATTATTTCTTAGTATAAATACCCCTCCCTTTTCCCTATCTCTCTTACACTAAGATTGTTCTTATTAAGAGAGGTATTTGTGAGTTGTGAGTGTGCTTTGCTGTGGAGGCCGAAGAGTAGCATTCTGAAGGTTCGGTGTGGAGCAAGGGAGCAAGGTGCAAGGAGAAAGGAGGCGTTCACTTTATTGAGGAGCTTTTGCGGGATTTCGATTATTTCTTCATATAAGGTGGGTGTTTCTCAGGACTTCTAATGTAGGAAATATACTATGATGGTTATGATTGCTACCATATTGTGAAATGTGAATTCAATGTAGTAGAATTGCCATGAACATGCTGTTGATAATAAGATAAATTGGGTCGGTATAGTCGACTGTCGTGTAGATAAGTCGACTGGTACGAGACCGTTGATCTGTGATGTGGTGATAAACTGTATGCAAATAGACAAAATGGTGTGATTACTGAGTTGTAATTTCCCTATGACACATATGATGGAGGGAAGGTAAATGGATGAAAAGAACTAGCGATGATTAAACAAATTGAGAACTGTCGGAGCAGTCGACTGACACTATGTTCAGCCGACTGGTGCTTCAATTTAATTATGATTATTTGGGAATTCCATGAAATAAGATATTCCATTATGTTTGACCTAGTATAATGACTTGAGATTTATATCTTCATCTTCGTAAGAAAGTCATGAATAGTGTAAGTGCATGTTTAAAGTGTTTCCCTTAAAGAAAAGAACATATTAGTAAATTAAAATCCCATGCTACTATGTTACTGAACCAGTAAGAAGTGTGGTGTCTATAAAAATATGAATGTATCTATGCTGTGATGAAAGTGCATATGAGAATGGTTGGAAACATAATCTCTGTTTTGGAATTAAGAAACTGACCAGTCGACTTAGTGCGTGTAGCCAGTCGACTGAGCTGAACGTGGAAATGTACTATTAAAGAATCCCAGAACAGACGACTGAGAGATGAACAGTCGACTGTTATGTGGATGATACTGTGAACATGAAAAGCTGCGGGACAGGCGACTGGTTATGTACAGCAGTCGACTATCCCGAGTAATTATGATGAACCTGTATTTGACTGTATGAGTCGACTGGTGTTCTTCCAAGTCGACTGTACAGAGTGAACTTTGATGTGTATGAATTTCATTTTATTGGCTGTTGGAAGTTGTAAACCTTATGATTGAATTCTATGAACTCTTTTTATGACTGTGCGGATTATGTAAAATGAATCGTAATTGGGAATTGAGAATCAAATGAATATGAAAGGCTAAGATCATGATAAGAAAGTCTGTGAGACTCTAAAAAAATGAATTATGGGCTGAAGTGCTCAATTGGAAGTTGTGAATTGTAAATTGAAACCGAGAGTAGCTAAGTCTCCCCCGGCAGTGAAATGAATGAAATGGGAATTGAAAGACCAAGGTTGGTCATGTATTGAAATGAAATGATAAGTCCGGTTTGGTGGAGAGGCTAACTCTAGAGCTTGATTTATATTCATGATTCTAATATTTAGTGCATAGTGAAGAGGTGATGAAAGTGAGAGAAAAACATAAGTATGAGAACTAGGGTTTACTGTGCGGGTGTGTGAGCCGCAGAATGCATGCTTGATGAGTCAAGACATGGCGCGGGCACAACTCAGAATGATCGAACCTTAGTCACGCTCATGGGATGTTTTGGTGACTGCAAGAAGATTGTGTTCAGGGAGGAGGCTGAATTGCCGCAGAATGCATGCTTGATGAGTCAAGACATGGCGCGGAATTCTACTCCAGGGGCCAGGATACATGCTTGTACTCATAGAATCATCTAAGATACTCACCGTAATTACAGAAGTAGAGTAAGTCATGGCGAGGGATTGAACCCTACAAAAATGAAGAACGGTTAAGAGGCTTGCCCTCGGACCTATGTAGTATGGGATGCATAGAATCCGAACAAGTATGCATTAGTGTCACGTAAATTAAATAATTGCATTAAGGATTAAGTGCACAATCACGACACGACATCTTTAAGAGTTCCCTTTGATTTATATGCTTATATTGAACAAGTTTGTGTTTGTTAAGAAATGAGATTCGTTATACTGTTTCTGGCATAGAGAGGATGGCCATGTATAATTATCGTCGGTTGAATAAACTGACGTACCCACAGTTTTGTATGCAGGCTAAATTACATGTAAAGAGGAATGGATGCATAAAGATCTTATCATACTGTTGTTCATTTATTTAATTGTTGTATTTTACTTCCGCTGTGCAAAGGAAAAATGTAATATTGATGTAAACTCTGATGTATGATGAGAAGTTTTAATTTCCTTGTAAAATTGTACTCAAAGAAAGTGAAAAGATCCTGTAGAACATCTCGAATTCAGTGATTTGGGATTCGGGGCGTTACAGTTGGTGACCTCTAATCCCAGGCAATTATATATATATATATATATATATATATATATATATATATACACACACACACACACACACACTTAATTAATATCTCAAATCCCCAATATGGGACCAAATCTCGACACTCTCCCATTCAATCTCATGTGTGACGTCACCCCCTGGGTGGGCCCCTGCCACGTCACACACACCCAAGCAGCAAAGTTGCTTCTCCATCTGGCACCCGGGGCCCTACATGTCGTCACCTATGTGACAACGCAATAGAAACAGCAGCATTCAGGTTGCATTTCCTTCACCATGGGCCTCCCCAAGACCATTAATTTCCAAACTCCACCTCTTATAGGAAACTCTATAGGAAATCCTCAATTAATTATATTTATATATATATTCTTAACACGGGATGTCACAGACACCCCCTTTAAGAATTCAGCGTCCTCGCTGAGGCTGGGACTTGCAACGTAGCGTATGATCCTCCTTTCTAGTCGATGTGGAGTGACGTACACCTGATTCAATTAAATCTTAGCGTATTGCCCCTGGCTACACCGCCTGCGTACTGACCATGATTCCTTCTCAGCCATACAAGACATACCACACTTTTACCCACATCGGTGTCAAAACCTAGCTCCGATACCATTTGTAACACCCCGGCTCTGATCAGCGATTTTAGCAAATAGCTGCTCACCACAGGCTGCCTCATGAAAGGTGCTATAGCTTGTTGGTGGCCTATAATCCCAGGCAATTATATATATATATATATATATATATATATATATATATATATATATATATATATATATATATATATATACTTAATTAATGTCTCAAATCCCCACTCTCCCATTCAACCTCGCATGTGACATCACCCTTTGGGTATATATATACTTAATTAATGTCTCAAATCCCCACTCTCCCATTCAACCTCGCATGTGACATCACCCTTTGGGTGGGCTCCTGCCACGTCACACGCCCAAGCAGCAAAGCTGCTTCTCCATCTGGCACCCGAAGCCACACATGTCGTCACCCATGTGACAACGCAACAGAAATAGCAGCATCAGGCTACATTTGAAATCCACTTTCCCTCCAAGAGGTGTGTGAATTCAAAATTTTATATTTGAAATCTACTTTCCTCTTTTAAAGTTACCATATCTCATTAATCTCTTTCCCTAAATCTTTCAATCTTTTTACTTGACTTCATTACCAAAACATCACTTAAATCCCTTCAAAAATAGTCCCAAATATGTCCCGTATCAGCCCTGAAATAGCACTTAATTTCCTTCCAAAACAGTTCCAAATTTATCCCAAAATTGTCCCCCAAAATCAGTCAAAAATCTGAAATTTTGTTGAATTCAGAAGTTGTAAGGTTAAGGGAGAGGAAGAGGCAAAAGCAACCATATCTCATTGATATCTTTCCCTAAATCTCGCAATCTTTATTCTTGACTCTATTCCCAAAACAACACTTAATTCCCTTTCAAAATAGACCCAAATCTGCCCCATATTAACACTTAATTCCCTTCCAAAATAGTCCCAAATCTGTCCCAAAACAGTCCCCCAAAATCAGCCCAAAGTCTAAAATTTTGCTGAATTGAGAAGTTGTGAAGTTGAGGGAGAGGAAGAGGCAAAAGCAAGGAGTGGAGTTTTGGGTTTGTCATCAAATGTAAGATATTGAAGTCCCAAAATAGTCCCCTAATAATAGTAATGTGGTGTGTAATGTTTTGCATGAGCTAAAGATCATACAAGAGGTTCTAATTCGCTGCGTGGGAGCGTTCGTAGGAAGTCTATGCCGTTTTTATTCCAGGAACAATCGAGGTGGGTGATTTTCTGGTGAGTTCTATGTTTGTGCATGTTATGAGTACTTATGATTTTGATAGGTGCACGTTAGTTTTCCTTTTGGAATAAGCATGAGTATAATTTGTTTGTCCTATTAGCGGGCTAGGTTGTTGACACTTGCAACTTATGGGTGTATGAAATCCATATGTATGCTAGACGATAAGGTTTTGATATTTAAATCGGTGTTTTTAATAAAAGAGATACCTTGATAAGATTCGAAAACCCAAGCATGTCGATAAGATTCAGTAAACCTCTTGATTAATAAGTAGAGGAGACGATGAAGAACTGCTTTTAAGGGAAGACGACCGTCAAATTGAAACCGAGAAGGTTTCTTTTTTGTGATGTTTTGGTAAATATTTTTTTTACGGTGGTTAATTGTGTTCTAAATACTCTGAAGGTCAACCAATTGCAAAAGTAAGTGCACATGGCTTGTGTTTGCACTTGTTATGGTAAGTGCACGTGGTTTAAAGTGTGTGTCGGTTGTGTACAAGTGAGATATCAGGTAGGGTATCCGATAGTGTGACTCGGTGAGTTCACCGAGGATTTGATGCTAGTGCCTAAGTGGGGTCCAGGTCTGGTAAACTTTGTAACTCCGGTGTAGGAGTAAAGTAGTGTCTAGCAATAACGGATCTACCCACATTTATAAAGATAGGTTCGGAACGGGATCACTAGGACTAGGTACGTCTGGTTATACACCCCACGCTTAAGAATCAGGCACTAAAAGGTGAAGTGACAAGGACAAGGTTGGAAGTGAGGTGATATCCAACAGTACCCACGACCGAGGATAGGCCCTAGGGTGTTTGAGGACGTGGGATAAACCCCACAAAATGTTCTAAGCCGGGGATATGACTCAGAACAGTCGATAGAGAGATAATGTCACGCCTCGCTTCACAAAAAGGAATACAGAATACGAATAAACGACACAACTCCAGTGAATGGATTTTACTATTCATAAGCAGTAAGGATCTTTTCAATATTTTACAGGAATAAACAAGAAATAAATAAAGAGAGACCAACCACGCATGCATGAATAAATTAATATACCAACAGAATTTACTTGAAACAAAATGATTAATTCTCAAATAAACCAGATCTGGAACAAGCTGTTATAAATTATGGGTCAAACTGCCCAATACAAAATGATCCAAGTAACAATTACATTTATTCAAGATAAGAAGTAAATAGTAGCAAGAATCCAGCCAACTAGAATCTTTGATCACCTACTCCATCGAGAAGCTGGTCACCAAAGTCTGCAATTTAACAAATTGCAGGAAGAGAAAAAAGAAACAAAATGCCCGTCAATACAAGTTACGGGCCGCTTGTAGTGCAGGCAATAAGTACAGGAAAAACAAATAGACAAGTATAGAGTAACAGCGAAAGTAAGTATAGCATGGAAAGGATGTGACAGCAAGATAGAGCAACTAACTCTAAATCAAGAACAGAAACAAATAGCATTGCAAGATGATAGGGTGCAAGTGGCATGTAACAAATGTCAAGTAGTATGCAAACGAGTAACAAGTCACAAGTGTCAAGTATCATGTACAAGTAGCAAGTAACAAGTGTCAAGTGATCATTTTATTCTCAAGTCTTGTATCTAATCCTATCTAGTTAGCACTTCATGCATCCCAAATTTTTACCACATGGTTGCTACATTCATGCAAGTTGCGTTTTAGATTTCATAGTAGATCATAGAGAGTAGTGTACTCAGGGACAAGTATCAAGTATCATGTATCGAGTATCAAGTATCATGCATCGAGTATCACGTGTCAAGTGTGCAAGTGTCAAGTAATCACGTGTTAAGTATTAAATATCATGTAGGATCTATAGATCCCCTTCCGAGTACATGTTTCTGCATTTTCCACTTATAGATTTTTCCCTTTAACATCGGCTTGGTTTCTTGTTATTATTATTTAAAGCAAGCATGGACGTGCACAAATAAGGAAAGAAACATGGTAAGATAACAAAGGAGAAGTAAAAGTTGAAAGAAGGACACGAACGGATGACAAACGACTCATCAAAGGCTAGAACAACGAAACTTTTAGTTTTAGACAACAAGACACTATTGTACTAAATCTGAGATTTCCGTTGCCAAAAACAGAAAAATCTGGATCTGTCAGAAAATCTAAAGAATAGACTCTCGACTGAATCCAGCACATATATACAAGTCACATAATAATCACAGAAACATGGCTCAAAACAGAATTATATACAGAAATCATGTTCAGCCAGAAATCACAAGGTTGTATTCACAAGCATGAAAATGGCATAAAAACTTACTGTTTAAATCCAAGAAAAATCTGGGGTATTCCCTAGTATGTCTAGTATCAGAAAATATAATTTCATAATATTCCAACATATATAGTATAGTCAAATAAATTCGGGAAACAGCAAGATACAACAAATTTGTAAATATGAAACTCTTGACATAGCAGTACTAAAACAGCGATAGATTACAAAATATAACTCAAAATTCAAATCCGTCAAAAGGATGATAAAATATATACAGTAGGCTACATTTTATCCTCACAAAGTTTTTAGCAAAAGCAACTAGAATTACGTTGAAATTATGGTCATTTACTGAACAACATAAAATTCTGGAAATATAGTAGTTGTTCACAAGCATAGAATAGTTTATAAATGTCATCAAATAATTCTAGAAAAATTTAAGGTTAATCCCAGTCAAGTCTAGTTATACCCAGAAAAACATTAGATTCAAACATTATCTTTAACATTAGTATTAAAATAATTAACCATGCAGAAATCACATAAAACAGAATTTGGAATTTCTAACACACTTGTAGCAAAACAGCAATAACTTGCCACTCACAAATCGAAACTGAGATCTTTCAGAAATTCTGAAAAATAGACTGCGAGGTCTACGATTTATATTCACAAATTAGTTTTATTTACTGACCTTAACAGGGTCTAAAATATAGAAACAAAACGAGGCAGCAGCGAAAACAGAAATCTCTTCTTATGCATTAAATCAAATAGTTCATGTGCAACAAATCCAAATTATGACAAAATACAAAACATGGTATAATAGATGTCCAAGACAACATGGTATCGGTGTTTAAAAAATCTACCACAAGTGATTACAACTGACACATCAAGCATGCAACAAGAGTACAACATATCATGAATCACGAACAACATCCATACATGTATCAAGTCTAGATTATTTCTAAATTATTTTTCAAGTCATGTGTGTAACAAATATGATGACTACGGATGGATCAACAAATAGAGACAAGATCTAACAAGGATTTTCATGGGAATGAATCTAAGAACAAAGGCCACACTACAAGCGGTATTTAGTACTTGTATATACAACAACAAAAATACAAGTTACTTGCCTTGTAATTGATGACGGATCTGAAGAGAAAAAGAGAATAACAGGAACACAATACCACGAGCGGAACACGAACGAGATGCACAAGACGATCACGATTACCATGAACACAAATTCGATACTCAAGATCAATCACACGTGCATAAGGAGAGAGGGACAGCCGAGGGTGTGCACTATGATGAAGATCGGCAATGGCCAAGGGAACAATGATGGAGGAATGGCGGCGGTGCTGGCACTGGCTACTGCTGGCGCTAGCTGCTGCTGTCGTGGCTTCGGGAGAGGAGAAGGGGGGAGAGGGGGTTGTCACTATGGTGGCACGGTGTGGATCAGGGCAAAAGGGGGTCGGCAGGTGGAGGTGCACAGCGGCGAGGGATCATGGTAGGCGGCTGGTGGCCGGAGGTCAGGGTAGGGCACATGGAAGCGGAAGAGAAAGAGAGAGAGGGGATATCAGGGTTAGGGTTTGGAGATAGGAATTGTAGGCATGAATAACAAAATTTGTTGGGGATTATAATGAGAGATTTTGGCAAGTTGTGATTTGGAGAATAAAGAGAATAGGGGGAAAGATGTAACATCCTGAATTTTTCAAATAATTAAATATAAAAATTTTCATTTGTTTTCACGTGTTTCGCACGTACAAATTAATGTATGTTTTTAGCTTTAAAAATGGTTCTTATGGCCTAAACAAATATTTTCTTCTCTTTTTAAAAAGCCTCTTATTAAATCGACAGCCTAATAACTTAATTCTAGCCCACCCAAAATTAATTAATTAATTAATTAAAAGCCCATGGTTTTAGCCCACCTAATTAGCCCACTAGTTAATTCTATTAGTAATTAATACAACTTGTAGGGTAGACTTGATCATGTAACAAACAATTAAACATTTAATAAGTGTACAAACTTAACTAGTGTGCTAGTGGAGACATGTGCATTGCACATGCATGTGCAATGGAGCACTAGGGGCGGTTGGTCTTACACTTGGAGTGGATGGAGAGATGGAGAGAGGGGTGAGTGGTTATTTTGATGATGGGTAGTTCTTCTAACTTCCAAATGCATCTAAACCCTCCATCCAAACTCATCTCAACCCTCCATTTGAGCTTGAGTTGTGTATAAATAGTCTCACTAGTCTTTCATTTCTCTTTGCACTTAGAATTTTCAAGAGAAAAGATAGAATTTGTGTAAGAGAAAAGATAGAGTTGTGTGAGAAAAGATTGAGTGTTGTGTGTGTGCGCTCTTGCATTGGTTGGCCGGCTAGCATCAAGGAGGAATGCTCGGTGGCACATCAAGGAGGAGAAGGCTCAGGTTTTGTGGCACAAGCTAGGAGGAGAAGGGATACAATCGTACTATCAAGGAGTTCTTTAGGAGTTTTCATTTGTCTTCAAAGAAGGTGGGTGATTTCTCTACTTCTAATATAGATACCATGCTAGGAATTTTAATTTCATGAACATGCTAAAGAAACTAGCTAAAATGGCCATGTGTTTGCCTAAAAAGACTAGCAGAGAAAAGAGAAGAATTTGATTGTGATTAGTAGATTAAAACTCATCATGGTGTTCTATTAATGAAATTCATGTTAGAATATGTACTTTTAGATGGACTATGCTAGTGTGATGAACTTATTAAATGAATGGTTTAATTGTAGATAAATGGATATTGTTATGTGTAGTTGTAGATTGAGATGGATAATTATTGTCTTGTTTAGTTGATAAAATGCGTAAACTGTTGTTATATAATGTTAGTGTAATAGAAGAAAAGGATTTGCTAACTCTTGTAGAGTTTGAAAGAGAACAAGAAATTATATTTAGTAGATTCTGTATTGGTAATTTTGAGATGTAATAAGATATTCTTTGATTATAAGTTGGAAAGAAGAATTATTTAAGGTTAAAAAATTAAGAAATTTTAATTACTGTTATACTATTTTATTTAAGGAAATTTTTTTGGACAAATCTAATTTAAAAGATACTAATGCATTAAGAAATTGAGTTTTGTAAAAGAGATTTATAAACAGACAGTAGATACATAATTATTTCGACTCTTAACTATAACAGAAATTGAGTTTGGACATATTGGCTTTCGGTGTGAGTTATAAACAATGTGTACAGTGCAAGAGGTCTTGGGTTCGAGTCTTGAAAAAAGCTCTGTTTTTATCAAAATTTGATTTTTACTTGAATATTGTACAGTAAGTACATAAAGAATAAAAACCCTTTCATATCGGTTAGTCACTCAAGGCCAACTGGACTTTGGGTGCGCTTTGGGTCTGTTACTATTCATCAGCGGGGGTCTCTGTTTGATTCTGGGTTCGATTCCGCTGACCCACGTCTAATTTTTTTTTTATTTTTTGAGTTTTAGGAGTTTAAAGTGTAAATAAAATTTTGGGGAAAAAATTCTATTATTCTACAAATATTATCTAGACTTTATGAAAAATAATTCTACAACGTTTTATGTATTTTGTGAAGATTAGGTGTGGTTTTTATATTAAAATGGATTAAAGAAGTTGATGAATTTTCTTTTAATGTATGGTTTTAATATAATTAAAGAAAGAGGAAAAATATGTATGCAAGAAATTATGTGGGAATTACATTATGAGATGTAGTAAATTAAATATGAAATTGATGTTTAATATGTGCAAGTGTGCATGAAAAATAAAACAAAAGAATCATGATGAAATGTGGGAATTTTATGAGTAATAAACACTCAATTTTTGATGAACATGAAAAAGAAGTTAAGAACTATAGTGTAGCTAAGTCTTTACGCCGGCATGAATGAATTCTTGAAAAATTAATGTTGTAGAAAAAGACCAAGATTTGGGTCGTTGTTATCAGTTGATGGTTAAGTCCGGTGTAGAGGTGATGCTAACTCTAGGATGTTAATTTTACTCATGATTCATTTATCTAAGGATTAGACACATGGTGAAGATATGATGAAATTAAGAGAAAAACACAAGTATGACGGCCTCGGATCTACGATGTGAGAGTGTTCACAGGATGTCTACATGATGCGTCATGTCAGGACGTGAATACATCTCAAGCATATCGGGACCGTGGCGACGCTTGTGGAGTGCTTGGTAACTACGTAGTGCCATCGTTTCATGGAGGAGGCAAATTGTCCATAGGATGTCTGCATGATGCGTAATGTCATGACGTGGGATTCCCTCCAGGATGTCTAGACATGGGCTCGTAACTCATAGAACATCTAAGATACTTATCGTAGTTACCGTAGTAGTTTAACTCATGGCGAGGGAATCAACCGTACAAGATGAAGTACGATTAAGGGCTTGCCCTCGGACCTATGTAGTATGGGATGCATAGAATCCGAACAAGTACGCATTAGTGTCATTAAATATAAATAACTGCATCAAGAACTAAGTGCACAGCCACACACGGCATCAATGAGATTGTCCCCCTTAGCTTTGTTTGTGATCAAGTGTGTGTTTTCCAAGTAAGAGAAATTGATATATTATATCCTAGTGTCAATTGTACGCAACTGACGTGCCCACAGTTTCTATGCAGGATCAAAATGAATAAGAGGACTAAAGAGGAATGCTGCTTAAAGAATTGTTTCAAGTGTTATTTTATTCATACAATATGTTGTAATTTGCATCCGTTGTGTTGATGTAAACATTATTATACAAAAGTTTTAAATTCCTTATAAAATTGTACGAAGTGAAGTGTAAAGATCCTGTGGAACTTCGAATTTAGACTTATTTGGAAATCGGGGTGTTACAAAAGATATGATCTGCTTGTTAGGGAACGTGAAGATGATCTGGGAAAGACTGGGTTAAAGAAGTGGGTATTGGGTTGCGGGCTAGGATCCAATAGGATGGGTATTAGGGTTCAATAGGGTACATTGGGTAGAAAACCAGATCCAACAAGGCAGAATTCAAATAAATAGGTAAGTAGGCCATGAAGTGCAATAATTTATAACAATAAATCATCCAGAGAAAGAATAATTGGTAGACAAAAGAATCACAGAAGAATCAAACAAATAGATGAATATATAAATGCAGGAAAGAAGAACAAAATACACGGTTCATGAAAAGAAAGAGTACAAATAGATAGAATACACTGGAAAAAAGTATACAGTACAAGAATACAGAAAAAGGGGATACATGAATTACAGATAAGACTCAAAGATCCACGACCTAGGATAGGCCTTAAGGTGTTTTAAGAATGATGAGATAGGCCCTGAGTTCCGTGGAAGTGGGACATACCCACAAATTTCACGAGAGGGATAGACCCACAGGATGTTCTAAGCTAGGGGTAAGACTCAGAATGGTCGGTAGGCATGTGGTGGGGCCCATGTAATGCCCTATAATTTTTAAATATAATGTTTTGAATTAATAATTAATTTTAAAATTAATATATTTAATTATATTGAATTTTTGTGAAATTGTCATTTTGCACGTGCAAAACACGTGCAAATTATTTTAGAAATACAAGTTTTAGGATTTTGAGTTTTTAAATAAATTTTATCATTTATAATTGAATATATTTGAATTTTTGTAATTTTTCTGAATAAGAGAAACCGCTTTTGTAAAAATATGAAAGGAGGGGGCCATTCTGCAAAAATACATTTGGAGGTAAAAATTTGAATTTCAAAATATTGTTGGCTTAAATTGTGGGACTGGATTTCGGTAGAGGAATTTTGGGAATAAAGTTTTATTTGATTTGATTTGATTTTGATTTGATATAATTGAGAAACTATTAAATCTTGTAATTTGGGATTTTCTAAGGGATTTTATTTGTAAATTTTTCCAATAAACCCAAGAAATCATCCCGGCCTATTTAGAGGGCAGCAAGCTTTCGGTCTTCTTCTTTTCTTTTGGCTTTGGTGATTTTTGTGGCTTAGAGAGATGATCTATTGCTTGGAGGAGGAGACTACTACTTTGTATCAATCCTCTTCAAGAGGTGGGTAACACTCTATCTCTCTTGTTATAATTTTATCTCATGCATGTGTAGTATCATGATAGGGATGAATTCTTATTAGTTTTTGATTGCATGTTAGCATGATTGTGGTAATTATTATGAGATGCTTAGTGGAGATGTATGTTTGATATGAGATTGTTGATTATATGACATAGAAATTTAATCTTGATTGTATGATGATCTATAATAAGTTTTTCTTGAAGTCTTGAAGTTTCTATGCATGAAAGATCAAGTTTTTACTTATGGACAGTGGTTTAATGAACCCATAGATTATTGTGGATGATTGGAACTTATTTTCTGTTCTTATAATTCATGTTGATCAAACTAAAGATGAGATACTTTATGTTTAATGCGTTGTTTATTTGAGTAATTTTTTTATAAATTGAAATCCATTGAGTGGAGCATGAAATAGTGTGTTTTTTTGGATTAAAAATAACCAAATATTCAAGGTTAGGGTTTCGGCCACTAGGGTTTGGGGTTTGGCGGCTAACCCTAATGGTTAGGGTTTTGGTTTTGGGGGTTGCACAGTAACCCGGGGTTGCATAGTGCCAACCCCAGCACTGTGCAGTCCCAGGGCTATTGCTTTTTTTGCTTTCAGATTGGGCTTAGAGGCTCGGGGTTGGTTGCTTTTGATGGAGGGTTTGGGTGTTAGGGTTTGAGAACCCTAGTGTGCATATGGATGTGTATATGTATGTATTTGAATCTAGTGTTTGTATGAAGTTTAATTGATTCTTTTGATCAAGTTTCGAATGTGCAAATTTCAAATTTTGTTGAAATATAGTTTCAGATTCTATTGTATTCAAGTAATAATTTTGAAGTTGTGAATTTATATTTGAATGGAGTAAATTCTCAGTTTTGAGGACATATATGTTTCAGTTTTGAAAGATGAAAACTCGAATTCTAAAGGGTTATTTTCAGTTCCAAAAGAGGTAAAATTTGAGACTTTTAGAACTAAAGAATTTCAAATTTTAGGGATGAGATCTCAGATAATAAATTGAATTCTAGAGAGATTCATTGAACTTCATGTATGTATGGAAAGTGAGATTTAAAGTTAAATTTAAAGGATTTCAGTGGATTGGATTTTTGTTTCCATATAAGAAAGAGTCTTTTATGGTAATAACAGTTTATTAAAAGAAATGTGAAAAATGAATGAATTTGTGGATTTACAGGTTGTTTATTTTTAGGAATAAAGTATTTCAAATTTGAGATTTTGATTCACAGCCGTTGTGTTGTGGGAAAAGTATTGTTTTTTTCAGAAAAGAGCATATTAAGGGTATTTTGAATGAATTGGAGCAAGTGGGGTTTTTTATTGTGATTAGGGTTATTGTGAGAACCCTCGATGGACACTTGAGGCGTCGAGTTGGGAGCACTAGATACTAAGCAAGCCCTAAAGTACTGTCAGTGCATATTTTGAATGTAGGAAATTAGCTTGAGGGGCTAGTGTTCCTAGTTTGGCAAGTTAAGTCTGGTAGGGTGGAGCTAGTTCTAGGTGGCTCTGGTTACCACTATTACAAACCTAAGGACATGCACTTGTTAGAGTTGTGATTGAACAAGGGCAAACATGAGTATGAAGGCCTTAGCGGGTCTGCGGTGTGGGATGGTCCCCGGAATTATCGAGATGTAAGTGGAAGCTCCAGCTCATCTACGGTTTTGGAATGATCTCCGGAATTATCGGGATCGATGCGACGCTCATGAGATGTTTGTGTGTGGTGAGGCGCCTATGGCTTGCGGTGTGAGATTGAATCCCCGGAATTACATGGATGTGAATGATCATTTGTGGTGTGGGATTAATCTCCGAAATTATCGGGGTGTGGGCTAGGTACTCACAAATTTTCTAAATCTTGTAGTAGCCACAGATGTAAGTTTGCATGGTGAGGGATCGAACCCTAAATGGGGTGGACGTAAGGGCTTGCCCTCGGACCAATGTAGTATGTGATGCATAGAATCCGAACAAGTATGCATTAGTGTGCATTGTGTGCATTGTGTTTTCTTGGATATTGTTTTATGCATTTTTTCTTTGTTTTCTCGACTCACACTTATTCATTTAGTTTAGTTTCACTTGTTGAATTTATGAATCTTTTATCGTTGTTTCATTTTGTGTTGTCTGACAAGTTTGTGATTGTGGGACTTTAGAGGGTTACTATTATTATAGTATTGCGTCAGTTGTATTCAACTGATGTGCCCACTTTTCTGGTCAGTTTTGCAGTATTTGCGAGTAAGTGGCTTGTGCAAGGTTAAAGCTTGGACCTTTTAAATGATTGGAGTTTAAACATTGAGATGTATTGTAGTAAATGTGTTTAATTTTTAGCCTTGCATTGTAATAAAGAACTGTTGTAAAAAAAAGTTGTATTTTTCCCTGCATTTTATACTTTGCTTGGATTACATTGAAGTAAAGATTTTGAAGTTGTGTCTCTTATTTCTATTATTGAAATTCGGGGCGCTACATAGTTGGTATCAGAGCATGCTTCGAAAAGTAACACTAAACATGGTGTAGGGAAACCTAGGTGGACATTAGTGTGTGTGTATCAGTCTTAGAGTCATGAATGTGTAGTTGTATGAACTTGCATTTATGTTACTTTATACCCGTACTGATGTTCTTTTTTCGTTTTCTATAGGATGGCGGATAATCACAATCTTATGGAAAATGTGGAAGAATGAGATGTTTTTATCAAGGACCCCGTAGAGGATTCCGGAGAAGATCCAGAGGAAGTCCTGGAAGAGAAATCAGAAGAAGAACCAGAGGAAGAGGAACCACATGAGTCTCGGGAGATTACTCCCCCTCCTAGGGAATCTTTGGGTGAATCTTCAGATGAATCACCCAGGTTGACCAAGAAGGATCATGTTATCGCGTCACTTGGATGTGAGATGCATGTGTACCAGTGGAGAGTTTCCAACCTGAGGGAACATCAGGTGGAGAACAAAAGACGTATCACATCTATTCAGCAGATGATGAAGATTCTCGACGAAGGTCAACGTGCGGCAGAGGAGCGTTTCATCCAATTGGACAAATACACAAAGTGGGGAGAGAACATTTACAGTCGACGTTACGACAAGCTGAAGATGAAACTTGATGCATTGCAAGAGGAAATCTGAGAGATCAAGAGGAGCCGCAAGGACTGATTAATATCATCATTGTATTATTTGAGTTTTCTGAATTTAAATAAAGCTGTTTAGTTATTTTTCAGCAAAAGTATGAAATACTTTGATAAATAAAATTATTTATTGATATTTTGGTATATGAATTTTTGGCAATATTTTTTGTTCTGAGCATTGATGTGAATTTTTATGATTTTATTCTCCTAACCAGATAGTGTGTTTTGTAGACTCAGGATAAATGGCAGGACTAGATGTAATGGTGATGGAGTAGAAAACTCCAATGGGGGTAGACTTGACTTGGAAGGTAAGATTGCAAGAGTTTATCAGACTCTCAATTCTTTCATGACTACAGGGATGGGTCGGAACCCTGGAGAAGGACTTGCAAATCCAAATGCGGATCCTCAAACAGGTGGAGTCGTTCAAGAGAATGAAGCCTGTGTTTGAAGGGCAGGTTGGCCCTAATGAGGCTGACGTCTGGATTAGACAAATGGAGACTGTCTTTAAGGTGCTGGAGACTTTCGCGGCTAGCAAGGTGAAGTTAGCCATGATGTAGTTGGAGAGGGATGCCGGTGTTTGGTGGCAATCCGTAAATAGAACCTTCGACGAGCCACCGATAACTTGGGATGCGTTCCTAGAGGAGTTCAGGGACCATTATTTCCCATGGATATCTAGGAGAAGAAGATGATGGAGTTCTTGAGCCTATAACAGGGCAAATTTTCAGTGAGAGAGTATGCGACTAAGTTCACTCAGTTGTCGAGGTACGCTCCTGAGCTCATAGTGGATGAAGCAAGAAAAGCAAGGAAGTTCGAGCACGGCCTACGGCCGAATTTGAGATCCCAGATGATACCATTAGGGATCAGAAGATTCGACAAGCTTGTCAGAAGACAAGCAATGTTAGAAGTGGATATGGATCAGTTCCAGTCGAAGAAGAAAACCTAGAACAAGAATAAGAGGCCAGCGATGGCGACTCACAACAGAGGCAAGCTTCCTGAGAAGAGTGGCAGGTGCGGTGAGACTGGGAGAGGTGTAGCACCAACTCAAAGGATGAAGTGTTACAACTGAGGAGAGACTGGCCATTTCAGGTAGTCGTGTCCTAAGCTAGCAAGGACACAAACTTGTTTCCAGTGCAGCAAAGAAGCGCATATCAGGCATAATTGCTCGCAGCTGAAGCAGGGTGGCGCAGGTGGTGGCAAGCAGCAAAGGCAGGGACGTGTATTCGCGTTAACAAAGGAGGATGCTAATAACTCTGAAGATGTGATTATGGGTATGCAAGAGTTTTAGATTATGGCTGAAGAGTACTGAATAAAAATTTGTATGAAATAATGTGGAGTACTGAACATTATGATTTCTCATGTAACATGATATGTTTTGTTGAATGTAATTAAAGCCAAAGTTTTGTTTGATACTGGGTCTTCGCATACTTTTGTGTCACCCAAATTTGCTAGGTTTTGGGTGTTGAGCCCAAGGTTTTTCCTAGCCGTGTTCGATTGGTGGCAACACCGTCGGGCGAGACATTGACCACTGATCGATATTACGCAGGGTGTGATAACGAGATTGGAGGAAGACTTTTTATGATTGACCTCATCGAGCTGGATGTCTTAGGTGTCGATGTGATTGTAGGCATTGACTGGATGATACTCTATGATGGCACTGTAGAGTGCAAGAGTAAGGAGGTTGTGGTGAAGGCACCAGGAGGACCCGCGGTGTGTTTTCAAGGGAAGAAGGGGAGCACGAAGGTGGTTGCGGCACTAGCAGAAATGGGATTTTCGAAAGAAGTCAAGGCAATTCCTGTAGTTCGAGATTTCCCAACTGTGTTCTTGGATGAGCTACTGGGGTTACCGCCGCAGCGTTATGTTGAGTTTTGCATCAACGTTCAGCTAGGTAGTTCTCTGATATCTAAAGCTCCTTACAGGATGACACCAGTTGAACAAGATGAAATGAAGAAGCAGATTGAGGAAGTGTTACAGAGAGGATCACAAATCATATTAGTTTGAATATCATTAAAATTCATATTTCCTAATTGTTTAGATAAAGTAGCAATTTGTGCAGTTAAAGAAGTAATAGGATCAAGCTCAAAAACTCCAGCCAATTTTCTTGGCATTGTTCTCTCTGAAGACCATTAGTAATTGTTGGATGCTATCTCTTCTAAAAGTTCATAAGCTGCTTCGTGAGTTTTGCTCATTAGTGCACCTCCAGCTGCTGCATCTACCATAGACTGATTTGTAACTCCAAACTATTATAGAATATTTGAATTTGTAGCCACTTCGGAAGTTCATGATGAGGACACTTTCTCAATAGTTCTTTGTACATCTCCCACGCATCATATAATGACTCTGTCTCGAATTGAGTGAATGTGGTGATGTCATTCCTTAGCTTTGCTAATTTTGCTAGGGAAAAATACTTTGCCATAAATTTTTGTGCCAAACCCTCCCAAGTTGTGATTACTCCTGGTGGTAAGGAATTCAACCAAGCTTTTGCCTTATCTATGAGTGAGAAAGGAAATAGTCTCAATCGAATTGCATCTGATACTCCATTGTGCTTGAAAGTGTCACAAATTTCAAGAAAGTTTGCAATGTGAACATTAGGATCCTCGTGCGATAGTCCTCCAAATTGAACTATCGTTGAGTAATCTGAATAATTGCTGGTTTAATTTCAAAGTTGTTTCCTTCAATTGCAGGCTT
Source organism: Hemerocallis citrina (assembly GCA_017893485.1). NCBI lineage: Eukaryota > Viridiplantae > Streptophyta > Magnoliopsida > Asparagales > Asphodelaceae > Hemerocallis > Hemerocallis citrina. Next base: position 134,802,672 of record CM030363.1, read on the forward strand.
TTTGATGCTTGATATTACTCCATTAAGTGAGGGCATCGCATAGTCTCTCAAAGCCTTGTTCTCATTGTTCGCCATGATAATGTACTTGTATGTCCTGAAATATAAGTATTAAAAAAAAGTAGAAAAACTAAAAATAAATAAATAAATAAAATAAAAGTAAGTCAAAAGAAAATATAGAGGTAAAATAATAATAAAAAATAAAAATAAAAATAAAAATCCAAACTAGTAACAGTCTAACAATTTTCAATATCAATAAAAGAATAATTAATCCCCGACAATGATGCCAAAAACTTGATGTGAATTATTTGCAAGTGTACAAAATCGCAACAAGTAGTATAGATAAGTGAAAAGAGTGTCGAACCCACAAGGACTAATTATTTTACTGCGTACCAAAATTTACTAGATTAACTACTATTTGGAAAATCGAAATTTAATAAAGAAAGTAATTAATTTAAATTAATCTAAAGAACTAACTAAATTAATAAAAAAGAGCGGAATATGAAATTTTGCTGTTTATTAATTGCAAAACAAATTCTAGGGCTTTCGATTTTACCTAGTTTATCCCACACAATTCATAATTCCATGTAAGAACAAATTTTACTTTTCCTAGTTGTAAACCAAAATCCCTTAATTATTCAATGTTTTCTCTCGAAAAACATCAAAAATATCTCCAACTAACAGTTTGTCATATCTCTATGAAAATTTAATTAATTGAAAACTTATTAAGTTCTATGGATTTCTTTATAGTCACATCAATCGCTCTAAATTATCTTTAATTTCACTCAATCAATGGTGTTTAATTCTATAATTCAAAATCACAAATTACCTCTCGGTCTCTCCATGATCCAATAAATTATACAAAAATTGGCTAAACAATTGTAAGCATTAAGAACAAAAATTAAACACACAACCATGGAAAAATAGAAAAATAATTTGGAATTAAAATTGTGTTCTCAAAACTAGGCTACAACAAAGCCCTAGAAGAATAAAATTTGTTCATAATAAAATTGCAACTAACAAACATGTTCCTTATTTGCATAATAGAAATTAGAGGAGAAGAAGAAAAGCTCGTTTTTGATTAAAGATCCAAGCCTCGAAATCCGTGCATTCTTCTTCTTCTTCTCTCTCCTCTGAGTCTAGCCGCAATCCTTTTATTTTTTTTTTCCCTGGGTGTCCACGCTGCCAACCCACTTTTCTTTCTTTTTTTTCTTGGCCTCTCATTTTGTGTGCCCCGCCTCAACCAAAGTGCAGCCTCCTGGCTTAAATAGAAAAGTAAATCAATAGTATTAGGTTAAGATTAGGTTAGTTAGGATATTAATTAAAAATTAAGATTAATATTAATCATTTGAATTATAAACTAATCTTATCAACCAATCAATCCGACTACCATACAATACGTCGCTTCTCTCTTACTCTCTTTTTAATTCTTTTTATTACAAAATTTCAGTCCACTCCCTAATTGATCATCATATTATTTTCTATTGGTTTTTCAAGGGACCAATTTATAAAAATACGCAATTTAGTGCTCTAATTTTTCAAAAATCTTCACATAAAATAAATTTGAATTTTCAAATCTTTATCCTTATTTTCTTCCTTGATTTGATGCAAAACGTCCACTTTTTGCACGTATTCATCTCATTCCTTCAAAATCACATAAATAAAATAAAATAAGTGGAAACAATATAAATTTTAAAGAAATAATTGAGAACTCGCAATTTTAATGTGTAAAAAGAGTAATAAAATTTATATAAAAATTTCACTTATCACCCCCTTCCTTCCCCTGGGCCCCACTGCATCTCACCCCCACGTCAGCCAAAGCACAGCCGGCCAAAGCCAAATCAAATCTCATCTTTCATTTAAATCCCTATAGGAACCCCCCATAGAAATATCTATAGGAAACCTCCAACTTATATATATATATATATATATATATATATATATATATATATATATATATATATATCTATATATCTTGAAATTACGGGGTGTTACATACCCCCCACCCCTCCCCCTTTAGAATTTAGCATCCTTACTGAGTACGGGGCATGCAACCTAGTGCATGATCTCCTTTCTAGTCGATGTAGAATGGCGTATATATATATATATATATATATATATATATATATATATATATATATATATATATATATATATATATATATATATAACTCTATTATATCTCTTGAAATTACGGGGTGTTACATACACCCCCCCCCCCTTTAGAATTCAGCGTCCTTGCTGAGTACGGGGCATGCAACCTAGTGCATGATCTCCTTTCTAGTCGATGTAAAATGGCATATCCTGATTCAACTAATTCTAGCGTACTGCCCCTGGCCAAACTACCAGCAGACTGACCTCAGCTCCCTCTCAGGCATACCCACCCTGACCCACACTCGGTGTCGAAAGCTCTGATACTATTTGTAACGCCCCACCCCAATACGCAGACAATTTATTTTATTTATTAGTACAACTGTCCACCACAGGCTGCCTCTCAAAAAGTGGTTAACCAATTAGGCGACTCTTGATCATATGCAATTATATTTATTATTAATCAATCTTATTAATCTCCCAATATGTGATCAATTCAATCTACACATTTTTCTCTCTCGCGCGTGCACGTACAAAGCAGAGCCTCCCTCGGGCGGGCCCCACTCCCACGTCAGCACGCACACGCAGCGACACAGAGCTGCCCCTTCCTTCCCCTGGGCCCCACTCCATCTAACCCCCACGTCAGCCAAAGCACAGTAGGCCCAAAGCCAAATCAAATCTCATCTTTCATTCCAATCCCTATAGGAATCCCCCATAAAAATATCTATAGGCAACCTCCAACATATATATATATATATATATATATATATATATATATATATATATATATATATATATATATATAGGGAGCCCTTCGGTTGAGAACTAATTTTGGTGAGAACTCCGTGAGAACTCACGAAGTAGATCCCCCATGAAAAATCCGAACCGACCATCTCGTTCTACATGCCTTAGATAGCATAACATAAAGAATTCAAATAATTTGAAGTTTGTTTGCCCATCCATCAAATGGAGTAGAATTTTCAGCCATACAATTTTGCGATGATGTAAATCATGGGAAAATAAACTTCAAATTACGTGATTTCTTTATGTTATGCTATCTAAGGCGTGTAGAATGAGATGGCCGGTTCGGATTTTTCATGGGGGGTATACTCTTTGAGTTCTCACGGAGTTCTCATCAAATTAGTTCTCAACCGAAGGGCCACCTATATATATATATATATATATATATATATATATATATATATATATATATATATATATATATATATATATATATTGAAATTACGGGGTGTTACAATTCGATCAACTACAGGGTGCAGCTGTGTTCTCAAAGATAGATCTACGGTCGGATTTCCATCAGTCTGAGTTAAGCAGGAAGATGTGCAAAAAAAATCATTCAGGACTCGTCATGGGCATTATGAGTTTCAGGTGATGCTGTTTGGATTGACGAATGCGCCAACGATATTTATGGATTTGATGAACAAGGTTCTGCGACCGTTTGTCGACTCTTTCTTTGTGGTATTTGTCGACGATATCCTGGTGTAACTGAATTAGGAGGAAGAACATGTTAAGCATTTGGCAAAAATTTTGAAGAAGTTGCAAGAGCAGTATTTGTATGCCAAGCTATCAAAGTGTGAGTTCTGGCAATCGTAGGTAGCATTTTTGGGTCACATCCTTTCTAAGAAAGGAGTGCCTACCAATCCTCAGAAGATTGAGGCGGTGCAGAGTTGGCCTAGACCAACGACTGTAAAGGAGGTCCAGAGTTTCTTGGGGTTAACATGATACTATCGGCATTTTTTTTCAAGGTTATGCGCAGATAGCAGTTTCATTGACGGGATTGACAAGGAAGAATGTGGATTTCACATGGAAGAATAAGTGTTAAACCAGTTTCCAGGAATTGAAGGAGAAGTTGACGACAACACCTATTCTCATGTTTCCGCGAGTAGGTGTGGATTATGATATATATTATGATGTATTTTTCATAGGTTTGGGATGCATTCTCATGCAGGAGGGAAGGTCATTGCATATGGGTCAAGGTAGTTGCATCCTTATGAGTAGAACTATTCTACGCATGACTTGGAGCTTGCAGCTATCATTTTTGTTTTGAAGTAGTGGAGGCATTATGTATATGGTGAGAAGGTCAACTTGTACATAGATCACAAGAGTTTGAAGTATATCTATCAGAAGAAGGATCTAAATCTACGTCAGAGACGGTGGTTGGAAGTTTTGGAGGACATTCTTCCTGAGATCAAGTATCACCTAGGAAGAGCAATGTGGTGGCCAATGTACTCAGTCAGAAGGTTAGTCTGTCTCGTCTGATTACGACGTAAAAGGAGTTGGCTGAGGAGCTGGATCGAGCATATATTTTGGTAATATTGCAAGGCTCGGGGGAATCATTGGCACAGTTGAGACTTCAACCTACTTTGAGGGAGTAGATCATTGAGGACCAGAAGTCAGACATGGAGATTCAGAAGATGTTTGAGTAGATTTCCATCGCCAAATTGTCAGAATTTCAGATTCAAGATGATGTTCTATGGATGAGAGAGAGGTTATGTGTGCTGGAAAGAAAGGATTTGAAGGAAAGCATATTGAAGGAGGCACATACAATCTTATTGTCTGTACATCCCGAAAACACGAAGATGTACAAGGACATTAAGCAGTGTTTTTGGTGGCCAGACATGAAGAGAGATGTTGCAGACTTTGTGGCAAGGTGCTTGACTTGTCAGCAGATCAAGGTGGAGAATCAAAAGCCTGAAGGGTTATTACAGCCATTTCCCATTCCGGAGTGGAAGTGGGAGAATATCATTATGGACTTTATCATCGGTTTACTAAGAAGTCCGAAGGGTAATGACTCAATCTTAGTCATTGTGGACAGGTTGACCAAGTCGGCACATTTCTTGTCAATGAAGATTTCATGGTCATTGGAGAAATTGGCCAAGGTGTACATTGAGGAGGTCGTGAGACTTCATGAGGTACCTGTGACTGTCGTCTCCGACAGAGACGCAAGGTTCACATCAAGATTTTGGAGGAGTTTGCAAATCACTTTGGGGACCGGGACTGACTTTAGTACAGCGTTTCATCGACAAACGGATGGGCAAACTAAAAAAATAAATCGAGTACTAGATGATATGTTGAGGTCATGTGTTATGGACTTCGGTGGAGGATGGGAGAAGTACTTATCACTGGTGGAGTTTGCTTGCAACAAAAAATATCATGCGAGTATTGGCATGGCACTGTATGAGGCTTTGTACGGGAGGAAGTGCAGAACACCCGTTTTTTGGTATGAAGTTGGCGAGAGGCAGATGTTCGGGCCAGAGATTGTGCAGCAAACTTCAGAGAAGATTGAGCTCATTAGGAATAGATTGGTCAAAGCGCAGAGCAGGCAGAAGAGTAATGTAAATGTCTGATGCAGAGACTTGGAATTTGAGGTTAGGGATGTTGTTATCGTGAAGGTGTCGCCTATTAAGAGAGGAATCAGATTCGGAAGAAGAGGCAAGTTGGAACCAAGGTATATTGGACCCTACAAGATCTTGAAACAGATTGGTAAATCTGCTTACAGATTGGAATTACTAGAAGAGTTAGCATAGGTACACAACGTATTCCATGTGTCTATGTTGAGAAAATACGTACTATATCAGAGTCATCAACTACCAGAGATACCGGAAATACTGAACTTGAGTTACAAAGAGCAACCAGTGGAGATCCTGGATCGCCGAGAGAAGGTTCTGTGGAATAAGGTCATACCGATGGTCAAGGTGCTGTGGAGGAATCAGCTATTCGAGGAAGCCACGTAGGAAGCTGAGGATCGGATGAAGACTGATTTTTCGGAACTGTTTGTGTAAATTCCGTGATGCTTTATTTTCTTTTTTTTTTCCCTGCTAGCAGTAGTTCTGAGAAAAAAACTCTTCTAAGGAGGGAGTGAAGTAATGCCCCATAATTTTTAAATATAATGGTTTGAATTAACAAATAATTTTTACATTAATTTATTTAATTATCTTGATTTTTTGTGAAATTGTCGTTTTGCATGTGCAAAACATGTGCATATATTTTTGAAATACAATTTTTTGATTTTGAGTTTCTAAATAAATTATTTCATTTATAATTGAATATATTTTTAGGATTTTTCTGAATAAGAGAAACTGCTTTTGTAAAAATTCGAAAGAAGGGGGTCTTTCTTCCAAAGTTGTTTGGAGGTAAAATTTTGAATTTCAGAATATTGTTGGCTGAAATTAGGGGGGCCGGATTTCAGAGGAGTTTAGGGGATAAAGTTTTATTTATTTGACTTGATTTTGATTTGATTTAATTGGGAAACTATTGAATCTTGCAATTTGGGATTTTTGAGGGGGGTTTATTTGTAAATTTTTCCAAGAAACCCTAGAAATCATCCCGGCCTATTTAGAGGGCAGCAAGCATTCGTTCTTCTTCTTTTCTTTTGGCGTTGGTGATTTTTGTGGCTTGGAGATGTGATCTATTGCTTGGAGGAAGAGACTACTACTTTGTATCAATCTTCTTCAAGAGGTGGGTAACAATCTATCTCTGTTGTTATGATTTTATCTCATGGATGTATAGTATCATGGTAGAGATGAGTTCTTATTAGATTTTGATTGCATATTAGCATGATTGTGGTAATTATTATGAGATGCTTGTGGAGATGTATGTTTGATATGAGATTGTTGATTATATGACATAAAAATTTAATCTTGATTGTATGATGATCTATAATAAGTAGTTCTTGATGTCATGATGTTTCAGTGCATGAAAGATCAAGTTTTTATTTATGGATAGTGGGTTAATGAACCCATAGACTATTATGGATGATTGGAACTTATTTTGTGTTCTTAAAATTCATGTTGATCAATCTAAAGATGAGATTCTTTACGTTTAATTTGCTATTTATTTGAGTAGAATTTTATAAATTGGAACCCATTAAGTGGAGCATGAAATAGTGTGTTTTTTTGCATTAAAAACAATCAAATATTGAAGGTTAGGGTTTCGGCCACTGGGGTTTGGGGTTTGGCTGCTAACCTAGGGGTTAGGGTTTCGGTTTCGGTTTTGGGGGTTGCACAGTGCCAACCCGAGCACTGTGCTGACCCAGGGCTGTTGCTGTTTTGGCTTTCGGTTTGGGCTTGGAGGCTCGGGGTTGGTTGCTTTTGATGGAGGGTTTGGGTGTTAGGGTTTGAGAACCCTAATGTGCATATGGATGAGTATATTTATGTATTTGAATATAGTATTTGTATGAAGTTTAATTGATTCTTTTGACCAAGTTTCAAATGTGCAAATTTCAAATTTTGTTGAAATCCAGTTTCAGATTCTAATGTATTCAAGTAATAATTTTGAAGTTGCGAATCTTTATTTGTATGGAATAAATTCTCAGTTTTGAGGGGATATATGTTTCATTTTTAAAAGACGAAAACTCGAATTCTAATGGGTTATTTTGAGTTTCAAAAGAGGTAAAATTTCAGATTTGCAGAACTAAAGAATTTCAGATTTTAGGGATGAGATCCTAAATAATAAAGAGACTTGTTTTAGATTAAATTGATTTGAATTCTAGAGAGATTCATTGAGCTTTATGTATGTATTGAAAGTGTGATTTAGAAGTTAAATTTAAAGAATTTCGGTGGATTGGATTTTTGTTTCCATATAAGAAAGAGTATTTTATGGTAACAACAGTTTATTAAAAGAAATATGAATAATGAAGGGATTTGTGGATGTACAAGTGTTATTTTTGGGAATAAAGTATTTCACGTTTGAGATTTTGATTCATAGCCATGGTGTTGTAGGAAAGGTATTGTTTTTCAGAAAAGTGCATATATAGAGTATTTTGAATGAATTGAACCAAGAGGTTTTTGATTGCGATTAGGGTTATTTTGAGAACCCTGGATAGATGCTTGAGGCGTTGAGTTGGGAACACTAGATACTAAGCGAACCCTAGAGTACTAGCAGTAGATCTTTTGATTGTAGGAAATTAGCCTGAGGGGCAAGTGTTCCTGGTTTGGCAAGTGAAGTTTGGTAAGGTGGAGCTAGTTCTATGTGGCTCAAGTTACCACTATAAAAAACCTAAGGACATGCACTAGTTGGAGTTGTGATGAAACAAGGGCGGACATGGACCTTAGCTGGTCTGCGGTGTGGGATGGTCCCCGAAATTATCGAGATGTGAGTGGAAGTGTTTCCAGCTCATCTGCGGTGTGGGATTCATCTCCGGAATTATTGGATCAATGTGACGCTCATGGGAAGTTTGTGTGTGGTGAGGCATCATGGCTTGCAGTGTGAGATTGAATCCGAGAATTATTGAGATGTGAATGATCATCTGCGGTGTAGGATTAATCTCTGGAATTATCAGGGCGTGGGCTAGGTAATCACAAATTATCTAAATCTTGTAGTAGCAACATGTATAAGTTTGCATGGAGAGGGATCGAACCCTAAATGAGGTGGATGTAAAGGCTTGCCCTCGGATCTATGTAGTATGGGATGCATAGAATCCGAACAAGTATGCATTAGTGTGCATTGTGTGCATTGTGTTTTCTTAGATATTGTTTTATGCATTTTCCCTTTATTTCCCGACACACACCTATTCATTAGTATAGTTTCACTTGTTGATTTTATGATTTTTTTATCATCGTTTCATTTTATGTTGTGCGACAAGTTTGTGATTGTGAGACTTTAGAGGGTTGCTATTATTATAGTATTGTGTTAGTTGTATTCAACTGACGTGCACACTTTTCTGGTCAGTTTTGCAGGATTTGCAAGTAAGTAGCTTGAGCAAGGTTAAAGCTTGGACCTTGAAATGACTGGAATTTAAACGTTAAGATGTATTGTAATAAATGTGTTTAATTTTTCGTTGTGCATTGTAATAAAGAATTGTTGTAAAAAAGAGTTGTATTTTTTCCTGTGTTTTATACTGTGTTTGGATTACATTGAAATAAAGATTCTGAAGTTATGTCTCTTATTTCTATTATTGAAATTCGGGGTGCTACAGCCCACAGGGCTCATGCTTTGTCATACTTGTCACTAGGGTTAGGTTTTGTATGGCGAAGGATCGAGCCCTATAATGAGGAGAAAACGATTAACAACTTGCAATCGGAAACTATGTTGTATGGGCGGCATAGCTATCTAGACAAGCACTGTATTAGAATAGCATCTTGAAATTTGATTGCATTGTAGTGCATTAATCACTTGTTTCATCAGCTACCAGTCTAGGTTCATTCATACTATTGCATGATTGTTGTACTCATTTATATTATTTCTCAATTACTTGTATATTGAAATAATTGGTTTGTGATTTGGAGTGAGTAAGATTACCGTTGATTTCACCAGCCTACGTCAGCTTCACAAGCTGACAATCCCATAGTTTTATATTGTGCAAATGGGATTCGCACGATGGAGGCGGAGACCCAGATCTAAAGGCATCACTCAAGATGTGCACCACTGAAGTCCATTGTTGTTTTTGTTTTTTGTAAATGAGAGGGTCTCATGTAATATGTAACCTTTTCGTTGTAAAAGAACATTAATGAATAAATGTTTTTCTTTTATGAATTCCCCTGTTTATATATGTTTATGTTATTACATTGAAGTATTGGTCTTGGAAAAATCACGGTTTCCCAGTGTACGAGTCCTGGGGTGTTACATATCTAGTCTCCCACCACTAGAATCATCAAAGCAAGACCACGAGGTTCGAATATCGTTGAGAGATGGAAAGTGCCTCGGGGTAGGTGGAGTTCATGTGGAGGGTGGCTCCTCCATATTAACACCTACTGGGGTGTGCCCTTGAGGGGGCATACTGATTGGTGAAATAAGGTGTGGATATATTCAACTAGCTGAGAAAACTACTGAACCGAGTTCGTTTATAGGTAGAGAAAAGAAAGTCTAAAGGCGATTAGTCACATAGTGTTGATAACATGAGTATGCAATCCAAGGCAGAGATTGTTTGGTGTATGTTTTGCATACTTGGATTCGATAAGAAGAGAAGACAGTGAAGCGAAGGAGGTCTATGGAAGATGAAGTAGTAGTAGTCAAAGGAATTGGCGGTCGACTGTGCAAAGTGGTAGTCGACCGTCCTAGCTCTCTGTTTTGAGAGTTGTGATTGCGGTCGATTGCCCTAGGGGTGCATTCAACTGCCGACGGCGGCTAGCAGTTAATGGGCCTAGGTCTAGGTGATCTTTTGGGCCTATCTTGTACTCCAAGTTATGTCGTACGGCTCCTATCGTGTAGCTTGTCTTCAGGATATATTGAACGATTATTGTATGAAGATTAAACTTAGGGTTTCTCTAGATCTATATATATTGTAATAGCCTCTACTAAGGGAGGTAATACTTCATTGAGAGTTCTCCATTAGATTATCTTCTAGTGAGACTTGGGAGATAGATAGGTTCTTGGTAAGAGTGTTTGTAACTCTTGTAATCTTCTCCAGTTAAATAATATCACCCTGATTTCCCCCCAGAATATGGTTCACCCAAACTGGGACAAGATTGTGTATTTTGTGTGTTTGGTTTGATCTCTTGTTTGATTGTTTATTGGATCAGTTATCGCTGCTTGCTCCTATAGCTCCACTCCGCTGCGCAAAATTCCTAAACAATCCCAACCTAACTGCCACTTATTAACCATTCAAATTAAGAAAACAATACAAATCCCATGATGAATCATATCTACTCTTGTTAATGGTATTAGGTATAAATGGCACTTTAAGATTTGTACCATTTACATAATTTCTTGCATTAAGGCAAAGATATACTTTGAGATGTGCACTTAATCTCAGAAGCTGTCAATAGGCAGGTTCAAAAAGTAATTAAATTAAGCACCATATCAAATATGGTATTCTCTTTGTTGTTGTCATCAAACAAACATGCTTTACGTCTCTTCTTGTTGTCTGGTTTTGGTTTTGAGCCTGCCTTCAAAGTCTTCATAATTAACCTCCCTCTCACTATCTCTCAAATTTCTCAAATCTTGGGAGAAATGAAGAACATGCCATCTGGTAAGAGTAAGGTTCCTGTTTTTATATCAGTGTATGTGGTGAAGCCTAGGAGGTTGACAAATGGTGAACGCCACCACCGGAATCATCATCATCATCATCACCACCACCACCACCACCATATTCACCATATTCACCATCATACACGAGGTGGAGGTTATGATCGGAAGGCTGAGCTGCTTCAGTATTGCCAACAGATGAGAGTCACGGCCCGTGGTGATCAACAAGCCCCTTCTTCCTCTTCTTGTGCCCCGCAAACAACCTCCAAGTTCACACCCAATGAGGTATGTATTTAATAATTATAATGTTTTTCCATATAATAAAAAAATATTAATTGCCAATCTCACAGCTTTCATTTGATCATAATCTTTACCCTTTTTCTTATATACTCACAACTTATCGCGAATCACTTCATACTATATATTTGAAATACCTTTTCTGTTTCTTTGACAAAAATATTTATTATCTATAAAAAGTGATTTAGGGTTTTTGTGACATCTCAGTTGTGTTTTCGAAATATTCTTAGAGGGTTAAGAGAAAATGAAAGGGTTTAATTTTTTAAGAACACAGTCTAATGAGAGGTTAGTATCCATATATAATTTTATGTCCTACAAGAAATAGAAGATCACTCTGAAAAGGGGAAACAATAATAATTCAAACATAATTAAACTTCGCAGTGATTAAAATGACTCAGTTTTATGGTATAGATAGTTCCGTTTGGTCGCAGTATGAGTGCTGGCAGAAAGAAGCAACCCAGTTGTTTTGCACATTGGAAGAAATTACTGCTACCTAGTTGCATTTTAACAACGCCTTTTAACCTCAATCCTATGAAAAGAGAGAAGAAGAGCAGAAGCAACACAAACTCAGTGTCGAAGATGATGAATATTGAGTATTCTCTACTCAAAAGTATGCATTCTATTACAGGAAGCTTAAAGGTAATTAAGATATTAAAATATCAACTTATTAAGGTTCTCTTTTTCATTTATTTAGTTACTAAAACCTGCAAATATAATGACTAAAAAGAAATATGTGTAATCACTGCAGTGGAAGGAAAAGAAGGGATTTGGTAAGAAGTTCTTGGAAACGATTAAAGGTCACAAGTGATCATAAATATTGAATGGCTAGATATGAGATTTTATTATGATTTTTCAATGAAATATATACATATATTTATGTTATTAGTTACAGTGATGAAAGATAACTTTGTACGTGTATGATCAGATCAGGAAGAATTTTTTTATATAACACTAATTATTTCTGGGATCATATCAGTTTGCATGCCAGTCTATATAATTTGATTTTCTGAATAAGAATTTCTATTTTTTTCTTATATAATTGATTTATCTGTTCAACATGTAAAATGTATTTTATTTATTTGAAGAAATTGAAGGAACATAGATGCAAAAAGAAATATAGTTCCAACCTCCTCGGAAGCAAGAAATCAAGTTTAGGTGCTGCCAATTAAAAGCAGGATCTTGGATATTTGATGAAATCAAGTTTAGTTTAAGTCCAATATTTTTGTATTGTTCCTGCAGGTTTATTTTAGATGATTGAGAATAAAGATGATTAAAGATTTCATAAATTATGCATTTACTCCGTCTTGATTTATAAATCTAAACTAGCATCTACTTAAACCTAAAGTACCTAACTAGGGTCCGTAACATGCATTTGACGCGCTAAATAACTATAGCATTTTAAAGAGGAGATGAAACAGCTTGAAATTATGGAATCTACATACCTACCTTCACTTGAAACTTTGCAACCATCGTGCTAATTTATAGGGATTAATTTAAGGCACTGAGACGCCCTCGGCTCCCCTAGCATATTTAATTTGTAGATGAGAGACAACAGCAGAAAAAGATAAAATAGGGTGACACATTACACTTTTATATATTGCACATATAGATGCTATGAACCTGGGTCCATATAAACTTTTTTTCCTCCCAAAGTCATGCCACTCCAAATGTACTACTCTTTTTGCAACTCTCTGTTCTACACGGGTCAAACCTTATACACGGATATGACTTTGCTTTTCCATTCCCTATAATAGCAGATGCGGAAAATAATCGGGGAAACTTGGCAGCCAAAAATCAAAGCTAAATAAGTGTAAAGGGGGCGAGAATTGCAGATCATTTCCAATTTGACTATGGGGGTGTTTGGCAACACCCAAATGCATTGCAACTAGACTCAAATTGCAACAAAGTTGCAATTGAGAACTAGTTGCAATGTTTGGGTAGACAAATTAAAAAATGCAACTTAAGGCAGAAAGGTAAATGCAACTTAAGGCAGAACGGTAAATACAACAGCTACATGCCTGCATGAACAATATGGGCCATTTGAAGATTCGTCAATTCAGTAGATTTGTGACCTAACTTGTCAAAATTGAAGCACTTGCCTTGAAATTTTGGCTTCTTGGAGATTCCTCCTTTAGGTCCCTGCTTGGACCTTTTTTCTATGTTGTTGTACTTCTTGATTTTGGAAGCTGGACTATGTTCCACTACAATCAAATCCTCAATGCTCATTTCCTTTCCCTTGTGCTTCAAATAATTTTTGAAGTCTTTCCAACCGGATGACAATTTTTCAACAATACACGCCACTTGAAAACTTTCACTCGAGATCATACCTTCAGCGTGCACACAAGCCGAATGTGATGCCGGTTCAAGATTTGCAACCCCCCCCCCCCCCCCCCCCCCCCCCATTTAGTTCTCCAAGTTTTTCTGATATGAGATTGAAGCTTTTAAGTTTTCTAACTTACTTTCTTCCATTTCAAGTAGCTCACTTAGGGAGACAATTTTTTATTCACCCCATAACCATTTTACCTCAAAATTGGTTTATTAAAATGGTGTTGAAACACCCTTTTTGTAACAATTTCAACAGTAGTGTCCACAAGTTTGCTTGTAGTTCCTTCTATCCAGAGCCATCCACCTAACCCAAAAGTTCCTAAAGGATTCTGGAAGAACTTCGCTACGAATATAATCAGATTCCACACCTTCAGTACTGATAATTGTAAAAATTGCAACAAATCAGAGCCATACGATTCCAGCACAGATCTCAAAGCTTCTACAGGCAGATTAATCATAATAAACCTCTTTAACAAGTCCGATCCTTCTCCAGCCTCCTCTACAAGACATGGGCCTTTTTCAAGCCCATTAAAAGTGAGAGATTAGGCCCGATAGGAGATACATCCAGCACATGAGGGCTGAAAGTCAAATCTCTTATCCCCAGACAAAAGAGTATTATCTCTTAAAGAGGAGAATCGACAAGAGATAAGGAATAAATATTAATCTAACAGATTAATCACAATCTTCTAAACATTTCTCAGGCCTATAAATACCCTTCCCCTCCTCAGTCAGAAGGTAATCTGTAATTCGCAATTTCTCTCTCAAACTCTCTTTCTCCCTTTGGTTCTACTTGAGCATCGGAGGGTTTGTCGTCGGGGCCACCCTTGGTATTTCAAGCTTTTTGTAGGTCTATCGGCTGCGTCAGCAATCGTCGGATTCAGATCAGGTGTTCAATCAACGATCCAGATCAACCCACGGGAGCTCTAACTACTTTTTATGGCAACGATCAAAGGTTAGATCTTTAGTAGTTTTCTTCAAATATAAACTCACTATCTATTTTCTCCCACTCCAAAATAAGCAGCAATAGATTGACGTCGTCTGCAGAAAACTATATGGATCAGACTTACCGCCATGCCACCAAGACTAAGAGGCAGATCGTCACACCAACTCTATTTGTCATCCAGTTCCTCTAGTGGAGTACCCAATTCCTCCTCAACAGTTGGATCCGCCCCAACAGCCTAATCAAGCACCTGCCAATGAAGAGGTTCTGGGGGGCTCTCGACAAAGTCGTCATGAACAACTCCCTCTGCACGATCGTATCTCAGCCCATAATCCATCAAGTGATTCAATGGCCTCGCGAGGCCCGTGGGGGTCAAGAGATCTTTGCCAAATCATCACTGTCAGGAAATAAGAAACTGACCTACTAATTCGTTTGGATGAGAGGAGCCTACTCAGAACGTCAAGTGAACCGGAGAAGCAACTCTCCTTAATGGTAGAGATGAAGACACTCCTCCTTTCATAAGGGGCGCACTGCAAAAAGAAGCCCGACTCATGAGTGTTGAAAGCATCTTGAGAGAAATAAAGACAAAGAGGCCCCATTCACTAGGGTCGAACTGGAAAAATTCAAGCTTGACATCCTCCGAGCCATCCAAGGCAATCAAGACCTGGATGGATACCTAGAGAAGAAGAATCTGATGACTCAACTAGATACAAGGGGAAGGACTACCAAGTCCTTCACCGCATCCAAGAAGTAGAAGATCCTCTAGAACAGATGAAGAATGACGGGAACCGCTCCAGCAGGGCCTATCGCCCCAGTCGACCTCCTTTCAGCAGATCCATCCTTGATGCACCCAATCTGAAGAACTTCAAAGCTCCTCAATTTGAAACCTACAATGGAGAACTAGACCTGGTGGACCATATTGAGAGTTTTAAAATATTCATGATGGTCTATAATGCCACGGATGCGCTCATGTGTCATACATTCCCTGCAAGTTTGAAAGAATCAGCAAGGGAATGGTACTCGTGCCTAACTCTAGAGTCAATATTCTCCTTTGACCAGCTCAAGGAGCTCTTTATAGCTCACTACATAACTAGTCGTAAGGCTGGAAAAATAAGTGTTTCCATATTGGAGTTGAAGCGAAAAGATGGAGAACTGCTGAAAGACTTTGTCAAGCTCTTCATAGTCAAATCAGCGTCCATCTAATCCATAAATTCGTAAGTGGCGCTTGCTGCAATCTGCCACAACGTCACTCATAAAGACCTAAAAGCCTCCTTCGCGAAGAAGCCTCCTAAAGACTACAATGAGCTCCTGGAAAGGAGTAATAAATATATCAGTGTCGAGGATGCTTTTTATCCTCAAGGCCAGAATGATTCACCTTCTGGAAACAAACGGAAGAATAAAAGTGAGGAAGGACCTGTGAAGTTTCAGAAAGAAAGAGCAGGTTAACGTCGTACCCCTATAGCACCACGCTTCGACAAGTTCACCTATCTCTATGCAAGTGTATCTACCATCCTCATGGAAATTGAGAAGGACAGAATAATCCGACCTCCCCCCACGGTGTCCATAGCTAGTAAGAGAAGAGACAAGAACAAGTGGTGACAGAGACCATAGACACACCACTGACAACTTTCGAGTCCTCAAAGAAGAACTTGACGGCCTAATTCGTCAGGGCAATCTCTCTCAATTTGTCCAACAAAACTACAACATCAAAACCCCTCTGGCACGGGGGGCTAATAAGCATCGAGAGAGGCCATCCGATTCGCGAGACTCTGAACACATGGTCATTCTCCACTCCATTCACAGAGGTCCGCTAGGGGGAGATTCCAACTCCTCCTGCAAAGCCTTCGTTAAAGTAGTCAACTTAGTACATAACATTTTGTCTGCCAAAAGCACTGAGATCTCGATATCTTTATCCGACAAAGACTTTGAAGGTGTCCGAACACCTTACTGCGACGCATTGGTCATAAACCTTTGCATGGTGAATCATGAGATACGCTGCATCCTAGTGGACAACGGTAGCTCAGTAAACATTCTTTTCATGAACACTTTCAATTGTCCAAAGCTCTCTCGAGACCGACTCAAGCCAGTCGGTTATACACTTCACGGATTCTCCAATGTACCCGTTCAAATAGAAGGAATCGTCACAATCGATGTGACAGCAGGAAAAGCCCCTGCTCTTCGAATGGAAGCATTGGACTTTATGGTAGTAGACATCAAAGCCGCGTACAATGCAATATTTGGCCGTCCAGGCCAAGCGGCCTTTCTTACAGTTGCTTTTGCCTACCACATGAAAATGAAGTTCCTAACAACAACAGGCGTAGGCCAAGTTGTCGGAGCCAACAGGCAGCACGAGCATGCTACACTGCTACCATAGGGGGCTCGGTTAAACCCCTCGGCGACATAGAGTTACCGCCGGAAAGTCATCAAAATAACTCCAAGCCTGTAAACAAGCTTGAAGCCACTGCCACAGAAAATTTTGCCAAGAACTTCCAAACCTACCAAATCATCTCCCACCAGGTCCAACTTCGTTCTTATCATAATAGAGAAATAAACTTGAACCCTTTGCCCGAAGCCGCTTTGCTCATTCAACAGGAAAAAAGTCCTACCTAAACACATTGGCAAACTTGAAGATCTCCCTTTTTCTATACAAAACAAGGGGAGCCTCACTCTTAAACAGAAAAGTCCACGCAAGGTCTACCAAGTTGTTCGCTTAACAACTCATCAACTTGAACCCGAGGGGGCAAGGAGATATCAGCAGAGACTTGAAAAGTAGAACACCTTATGAAGTACAACGAGAGAGTCTAAAACCTCCTCTCTTAGTAGTAGCAAATTTTCTAGAGCAGCTGTTTAGTTTTATTTTTCAATAAAGACCACTTTCGCTACCGGTCACTATATGTAATAAAGGCCAGCCACTAGAGCAGTCGATTAGTTTTATTTCCCAATAAAATTTAGTATTAAATTTTGTAGAGTTATTGTACAACTCTACAGATGCATACAATGAGTTAAATGCCAAGTCTAATCCTAAAAATAGCACCAAAAACTCGTTAAAAGCTCCTTATAAGACAGGTTTGGAGTCCTTACCCATGGCTCGAAGTTACTTTAGCAATTTACAACAAAGCAGGTTCAAAGTTTGCTTCACCATTTGATCTGCTCTTGCAATCTGTTAAAGCCTCGATGCCAAGTTCGGAGTCCATACCCATGGCTCGAAGTTGCTCTAGCAATTTGCAACAAAGCAAGTTCAGAGTTCGCTTCGCCATTTGATCTGCTCATGTAACATGTTAATACCCAAACTAACAAGTTCGGAATCCATACCCATGACTAGGAGTTACTTAAGCAGCTTGCAGTTAAACACGTTTAGAGTTTAACTCGCTATTCGATCTGTTCCTAAACTAGTTAAAATTCTTTAAAGACAGATTAGAGGTCCAAAATTGTGGATTGTAGTTACTCCAATAAAACTTGCAAAAGTGACATTTGGAGTTCAACTCCCCACTCGATGCGACTCTCACAATTTGTTGGAGGATCCATATAGCAAGTTTGGAAAATAACTCTCCCTCAGAGTTGCTCCCACAACTAGTTGGGTACAAGACGAACAAATTTTGACTCTGTCAAACACTGCACACATCATGTGAATTTCATCGAGAGTTCGTTAGCTGTCAGCAACAAGTTCGATGACTTGTTCTTTATCTACAAAGAACCCAGTCGGCAATCATCAACTTCCACAACAAATTACACAGCAAGGATCAAACATATGAAAGAATTCTTCAAGTCACAAAACTATCGCAAATCTATGTATTCAGATCCAGGGCCACTAAAAATATGTACAAGTATAAAACTACGGGTCACATTATAAGTATTGAACTACATTGAGTCTACAAGTGAAAGAACCATTACAAAAGCATGCCGAAGTAATTAAACGGCATAGTAATCCTACAATGTGATCTACAAACCATCATTCTAGCTACACAATAAAGGGATGCTTCGCCAACGAGTCACAAATATCTTCACAAGCCTCCTTCTAGCTAATAGCTCCATAGGGCCGCCATAAATCTTGACGATAAAATTTAAGACAAGGATTCCTTCGGTAGACAAGTTCCAAGTATTACCTATCATCTTCACCTGAGAAAACTCCAACTCTGCCTCGTGTGACACGCCACGCAAACGGACAAGTCCTAACTTCGTCAAGCGCAGCGTATTGCGAAGGATAACAAGCTCATCATCCTAAAGACCTCATCTGATGTACACGACTCTTGTCAGCACAGAGAAGAATAGAATTAATTCAATGCTGAACAACCACAAAGGACTTCACTTAAATATCAAGAAGACTCGAAACAAGCTCCTCCAAAAACTCGTTGACTCCAAACAACGAGTTCAAAGCCTTGCTCTCCGCTCGAGCTCCAGCAGCAACTCATTCTCCAAACAACAAGTTCAATGCTTTGCTCTCCGCTCAAGCTCCATCAATAATTTGTTCACTCCAAACAACGAATTCAAAGCTTACTTTTCGCTCGGGCTCTCCAGCAACAACTCATTGACTCCAAACAATGAGTTTAACGCTCTACTCTCCCCACGAGCTCCATCAACAACTCATTGACTCCAAACAACGAGTTCAAAACCTACTTTCCACTCGGGTGCTCCAGTAACAACTCGTTGACTCCAAACAACGAGTTCAATGCTCTGCTCTCCGTACGAGCTCCATGAAAAAATCTTTAACTACAAACAACGAGTTCAATACTCTGCTCACCGCTTGAGCTCCATCAAAAACTCGTTGATTCCAAATGACGAGTTCAACGCTCCACTCACCGCTTGAGCTCCATCAACAACTCGTTAGCTCCAAACAACATGTTCAATGCCACAACTCTGCCCTAAAGTTACCTCTATAAACTTTCTAGGATCAAACAGCAAGTTCAACGTTCAACTTCGTCTCAAAGTTGAATCTACAAACTTGTCGGGATCAAACGGCAAGCTCAACGTTCAACTCCATCTAAGAGTTGCCTCTCCAAACTTACTGGATACAAACGACAAGTTCAACGTTCAACTCCGTCTGTATCAACTTGTTGGGTGCAAATAGCGAGCTCTGCGTTCAACTTCATCTCATAGTTGTCTATCCAAACTTTTCGGGATCAAACGGTAAGCTCTACAATCAACTCTATCTAAGATTTACCTCTATAAACTTGCTGGGGTCAAACAGCAAGTTCTACATCAACTCCGTCCTTGAGTTGCCTCTACTCACCTCCCGGGCACAAACGGAAGGTTCGACATCAACTCCACCCGAGAGTTTCCTCTGCATACTTGTTGGGAACAAACAAAAAGTTCAAACATTCTACCCCAACTTAGAGTTGCCTCTACAAAACTTGCTGGGCACAAACGGCAAGTTCAACGTCTAACTCCGTCAAAGAGTTCTTTATTAACTTGCTAGGATCAAACGAGGAGCTCTACATCAACTCGAACAAAGTGTTGTCTCAACAAAACTTGCTAGGATGAAACAGAAAGCTCTACATTCAACTTCGTCTAGAGTTGCCTATCTAAACTTGTTGGGTGCAAACAGCAAGTTCAACATTCTCTGTCATAGAATTTTCTATCAACTTGCTGGCCGCAAATAGCAAGTTCTACGTTTAACTCCATCTTAGAGTTGTCTCTCCAAACTTGTGGGGATCAAATGGTAAGCTCTATAATAAACTCTATATAAGAGTTACCTTTATAAACTTGCTGGGGTCAAACAGCAAGTTCTACTTCAACTCCATCAAACGGTAAGCTCTATAATAAACTCTATCTAAGAGTTACCTTTATAAACTTGCTGGGGTCAAACAGCAAGTTCTACTTCAACTCCATCCTAGAGTTGCATCTACTCACCTGCCGAGCGCAAACGGCAGGTTCAACATCAACTCCACCCGAGAACTGCCATTACATACTTGTTGGGAACAAACAACAAGTTCAAACATTCAACTCCGTCTCAGAGTTATCTCTTCAAACTTGTTGGGATCAAACAACAAGCTCTACATCAACTCGATCAGAGAGTTTCCTTTACAAACTTGCTGGGTGCAAACGGCAAGTTCAACGCTCAACTCCATCACAAAGTTCTCTACAAACTTGTTGGGCGCAAATCGCAAGTTCAAACATCCAACTCTGCTGAAAGTTGTCTCTCCAAACTAGCTGGGTGCAAATGGCAAACTTTATGACAAACTTCGCCTCTAAGTTGTCTCTCAAAATTTTTCGGGAGCAAACGGTAAGCTCTGTGACCAAATCTGCCTCAGAGTTGCCTTTATAAAACTTGCTAGGAGCAAACAACAAGTTCAACGTTCAACTCCGTCCTAGAGTTGTCTCTACAAACTTGTCGGGCGCAAACATCAACTTTAAATGTTCCACTCCATCTCACAGTTGTCTCAGCAAACTTGCTGGGATCAAACGGCAAGTCCACATTCTGCCGCCCTCCAAAATTTGTTCCTGCAACAGCCCTTCTAAATCAGCTACATACACAGGATCCGATGATCAAGGCACTCAGCTCCCGAACCAACGGAACGCTCGATCGACAGAATAAGTAAACACCACAACGCTTGGTCGATGAAAGTGCGGTTCACCGAAACGAGCGATGGGACGCTTGATCGACAAAACCAGTGGTCCAACAAAGCATTTAGTTGAACACAAGTAGTAGGTTGATGAAACAAGTAGTCGACAAAGCATTTGCCCAACGAAATTAGTTGATAAGCACAATAAGCCACGATTCATAAAAACAATCCTACTCGTTGATTCAAAGCCAAAGATTATGAAGTGAGCTTTATATATATATATATATATATATATATATATATATATATATATATATAATTGTGTTCATACACATAGAAGCAATCACCAACAATACTTTAAACTAGGAGATGATCATGTTCCAAATACAAGTTATTTTCAACAGTAGCTCCAAACTCCAATTCAACCAAGCTCCTAGATTGATCACATCTGGCTCCTCATCAAACTTAACGAAACTTATCAGCAACTCGAACTCGATATCGGGCTTTGAAGTCAAGCTTCAAAGCAACTTCATCATAGCTCCATAAGTTCCTCGAAGATGATCAAATTTAAAACTCAAGCTCTGAAAGCTTTGAAGGAGACTCGAGCTCACCACTTGATCACATTCATCTTCGAAGGATAGCACAACAATAGCTTGCTAGTCCAACAACGTGGTCGCCCAACACCTGAGCTCTGCATAACTCAAGACCCAAACTCAAGCTAGCAAACACTGACAGCTTTACACCAAGCCTCGAGTCAGGAGGTAATCAACCCCAACCTCTTCATCATGTTGCCATTACTATCAAGAGCAAGAGAGGCAGGAAGATGGAAGAAAACAACAATGCAATAAATGCATCCCTCCATAATAAATTATGATTGAAAGCATGGAAGCAACCAACCTATCTTCATCTTCAAGCTTCAACTCCACCTTGAGTACAACATCAAGCATGGGCAGCCAACATATAAGTTCACTCTCCACCAAAAGCACAACTTCCTAGGTCGCCAACTCTGAGCTTCGGATCCCTGAACTCATCACCCTTGGTCGCCAACTCCATAGCTCGATGGTCATAGCTCGATGAGGAGTTATAGCTCGACTACGATAGTAGCTCGATGAAAACAAAGCACGATGGCAATGAGAAGCTTAACTCCATAGCTCACCTAAGTTGGTTGCTCGATTCAGGTAGCCGAACAAAGAGGAGTGGCTCAACCAAACCCATAGCTCGACGAGAAAATGATCATAGCTCGCAAAAGCGCTGTAGCTCGATGAGAAGATTGAAGAAAATAATTTTGGGGAAAATAACTCTTATTCTTCTTGTTGTACTTTATTCTTTACTGTATACATCTATATATAAGGATTACATTCTTGGAGAAGAAGAAAAGAGATTGAGAGAAAATTGGGAAGATGAGAGATTTGGGGAATCTGTTTCCTATATTAGAAAACAGAATATACAATTACTATATTTCAACACTCCCTCTCAAGTTGGTGCATAGATATCGAGCATGCCCAACTTGTCAACAAATTTCCAGAAGAGCCGAGTCGAAACGGCCTTGGTTAGGATATCTGCGAGTTGATCTTCTGACTTCACTTTGGATATCCCAATAACTTTCTCATCTAATTTTTCTTTGATGAAGAATCTGTCCACCTCTACATGTTTCGTCCTATCATGTTGAACTGGATTAACCGCAATATCACATGCCGCTTGACTATCACAATACACCTTCATAGGTTCCTTTGGACCATAGCCTAAGTCCTGCAACAGGAGTTTTAGCCATAAAGCTTCTGTTATACTTAAAGCTACTCCGCGATACTCAGCTTCTGCACTAGAGCGTGCAACAACATTTTACTTCTTGCTCCTCCATGTAACTAAATTTCCTCCAACAAAGGTGAAATATCCTGAAGTGGAGCACCTATCGATTGTAGATCCTGCCCAATCAGCATCAGTATAAGCCTCAACCTTCAAGTGACCATGTTTCACAAATAAGACTCCTTTTCCTGGGGCTGACTTAATGTATCTCATAATTCTTATTACCGTATCCATATGTTTTTCCCGAGGTGCATGCATAAACTGACTTACCACACTTAAAGTATATGACAAATCTGGCCGTGTATGTACAAGATACATTAATCGTCCAACCAATCTCTGATATCTTTCCTTATCACAAGGCACTTGATCAGCTTAATTGCATAGTTTCAGTCCTTCTTCCAATGGTGTACTAATCGATTGACAAGCGGACATTCCAGTTTTCTTCAATAAATCCAGAGCATATTTTTTTTTGAGAAAGAAATATCTCCTTTCTTGAGCAAGAAACTTCAATACCAAGGAAGTATCTCAAAGGTACAAAATCTTTCATTTCGAACTCTTGTGACAAGTAGTTCTTTAATGCCTTCATCTCCTCAGGATCATCTCTAGTTACTATCATATCATTAACATAAATAATAAGAGCAGTAATTTTACCTTTTTTCCTTTTTAGGAATAGAGTATGATCAGAATTACTTTGATCGTATCCGAATGTCCTCATTGATTTTGTAAATCTCCCAAACCAGGCTCTTGGCGACTGCTTCAGTCCATACAATGCTTTCTTCAGACGACAAACTTTGTTGCTGTGTTGGACTGGTCTGTTCGACCCTGGTGGAAGATCCAGATAGACTTCTTCTGTCAATTCTCCATACAAAAATGCATTCTTCACATCAAATTGCTCCAACGGCCAGTCAAGATTTGCAGCAAGTGACAGTAGAACTCGAATAGTGTTGAACTTTGCCACAGGTGCAAATGTTTCGTCATAATCAATTCCATAAGTTTGAGTGTACCCTTTGGCAACCATCCTTGCCTTGTACTGCTCTATCGAACCATCCGATATATATTTCACTATATAAATCCATCTGCATCCTACTGGCTTCTTCCCTACTCGCAGCTCGACTATCTACCAAGTCTCATTCTTCTTCAAGGACTTCATCTCCTCATCCATAGCTACTTTCCACCTTGGATCGGCTAAGGCTTCCTACACACTGTTAGGAATAGATACAGCAGATAATTGATTCACAAATGACTTATTTGATTCAGACAATCGGTGAGTGGACACATAATGACTCATGGGATACTTGACTTTACTAGTGGGATTAGGCTCGTAAGTGGGTTTTGGGATATCTCTAGTAGTACGGTTTGGGAGTTCTCTTCTTGGAGCTTCGAACATCGATGACGATTAGTTTTGGGGTTCTACTAGGAGTAGAGATAGATCTGATGGTACTGGTGGTGGAGATGGTTCAGGTGGTGCTGGTGGTGGAGATGGCTCATCTTCATGGAGGTTCGGCACTGACTGCAGATCTTCATGGAAATTTTCTTCCTCAACCAAGTCTTCATTCGAGTGATCGTCATTACTTACATCCTGATTTTCTCCTCTAATATCTGATTGTTCAGTTTGAATAGTAACCACTTCATCATAGGCAAAAGTTTGAACTTTACCTCGGTACTCCCTCTGAAGTTCAACCTTAGAGAAAAAATACATCTCATCTTCATGGAACACAACATCCATAGTCACAAATATCTTTTGAGTTGGTGGATGATAGCACCAATACCCTTTCTTATTCTGTGCATATCCCACGAAAACACAGCGGACAGCTCGATGAGTTAACTTATTGCATTCATGTTGATGAAGATGAACAAATGCAACACACCCAAACACACGAGGTGGCAAGTTGATGACTTTTGGTGCATTCACAACTTCAGTTAATGCTTGAAATGGTGTGAGGAAGTTTAGGATATTAGAGGGAACTCGGTTGATTAAGTATGCAGCAGAAGCAAGGGCTTCTCCCCAATAAATGAGTGGCATATTTCCATGGATGAGAGAAGCACGGACCACTTCGAGCAAGTGTCTATTTTTCCTTTCTGCAATCCCATTCTGTTGAGGTGTATACAAGCATATAGTCTGATGAACAATTCTGTGTTCCACCAAATATTGTTGCAAATTTGAACTCAGGTATTCTCTGCCATTATCACTCCTAAGAACTTGAATCTGTGATTTATACTGAATCATAACATGCTTGTGAAATTTCTGAAACAAACCACCAACTTCACTTTTCGACTTCATCAAACAAATCCAGGTCATACGGGTACAGTCATCAATAAAGGTCACAAACCATTTGGCTCCTCCAAATGTAGTGGTTTTGGATGGACCCAAACATCAGAATGAATAATCATAAAAGGTAGGGAGCTTTTACTCTGACTTGGAGGAAAAGAGACACGATGATATTTTGTGAGTTCACACACATCACACCGAAAGGCAGATATATCCAACTTCAAAAATAAACTTAGAAATAATTTCTTCAAATAACCAAAAGAAGCATGCCCTAGACATCGATGCCATAGCCAAATGTCTGATTTCTTCTTCTCATCTTCGGATCCTTCCACGCTTAGAGCTTGAGTCAACTTGCTCGAACATTCAGATTCTAAATCCAGGTAATAGAGCTTCCCGTGCCTAACCCCATAACCTATCGTCTTGCGAGTCCGAATATCCTTAAACACGCAATGGGAAGGCCAAAAGATTACAATACAATATAAGGCAGTAGTTATTTGAGCAACATATAATAAGTTGAAATTCAAGGATGGCACAACTAGGGCCGTATCTAAGGTTAGGTTGTTTGTGAGATGTATGGTACCCTCGCCAGTAACAGTGGCAGGATCACCATTGGCAGTGGACACAGTCGATTTAGTGGATGGTTGAAAATTTTGAACTTGTCTAGAATCAAAAGTCATATGGTCGGTAGCACCCGAATCAATTGTCCATGCACTATTCATAACAGAAGCAGAAATATTAAATACCTTACCATCATTACCTGTAGCTGTGACTAATGTAGAGGCGAGTCCAATACTCTTCTCAACTCTATCAGTTTGTCCCATGGTAGCACCCGAAAAATAACGGATCTGATCGACACAACTTGGCGAAGAACAGCAACTAGCAACACAACAAACAGCACCAACAGTAACACAGCAAGCACCAACACCAACAAACACCAATCAGGGATCGGGAGCTCGGGAGGATGACAGGGAGGATCAGGATCGGGATCTTCTTCCTCAGATCTGATTTGATCAATCAGCAACTCAGAAAACAACTCACTCAATAAATAGCAAGAAAGAGAGAGACAGCAGCAACAGTGAAGAGTCGACGGCCGGCCAAGGGGCGGCGGTGCTGGCAACCAGGGGCGAGGTTGACGTCGCCAGAGGAGGCACACCGGGGCGGCGTCGCAGGCGACCGGCTTCGGGGTGGTCGGAGAAGAAGGACGGAAGGGGGAATCGGGATTTTTTTTGGTTCTGCTGTCGATCGAACGGAAGAGGAGAAGGGGGGGTCGGAGGTTGTGCTGGCGGCGACGATGGGGGTCGCCGGAGGGAGAAGAGGTGACGGGGGTGGTCGGGAACTCGTCGGAGAAGGTGATCGGAAATTGGGTTTTAGGGGATTTGGGGAAGATGAACAGTAACTATCTGGAGATCGGGAGATCAGGAAGGTCAGGAAGATGAAGGTGAACGGGATATGGAGATCTGTAGTCGACGAGGATGATGATCGGTGACGGGATCAGCAACGGGATTAGTAACGGGATGATGATCGGTGACGGGATCAGCAACGGGATCAGCAACGGGATCTTTGGATGACGAGGAGGCAGATCTGATCACCTCTTCTTCTTCAATTAGCCTAGATCTGGTTAGGCTCTGATACCATGAAGAAAATAATTTTGGGGAAAATAATTCTTATTCTTCTTGTTGTACTTTATTCTTTACTGTATACATCTATATATAAGGATTACATTCTTGGAGAAGAAGAAAAGAGATTGAGAGAAGATTGAGAAGATGAGAGATTTAGGGAATCTATTTCCTATATTAGGAAACAGAATATACAATTACTATATTTCAACAAAAATGATCATAGCTCGACCAAAATGGGGCCCATGATCACCTGAAAACTTGGTCACCCAAGCCCATAGCTCGACGAAACTCCCATAGCTTGACAAGGAGTTATACCTCAATGATGAAAGTAGCGAGACGAAAAAATAAAGCACGACAGCGATGAGAAGCTCAACTCCATAGCTCACCTGAATTGGTACCCCGATGAAGAGGAGTAGCACGATTGATCCCATAGCTCGAAGAGAAGATGATCATAGCTCGACCAAAGCGGGGCCCATGATTGCCTGAAAACTTGGTCGCCTAAGCCTATAGCTCGCCCAAACTCCGAGCTCCCCTGTTCGAAGCGTTGAAGATCCCCTGTTCGCTGAAGCTCCCCTGTTCAAAGCTTGCCTAAAGATTGTAGCTCGACGAAGCCCATAGTTCACCTGAAGATGGTAGCTCGATGAGAAAATTGTAGCACGACAAAGGGGTAGGTCGATGAAGCCCTGAAATTTTTTTTTAAATGGTCATAGCTCGACGAAATCGTCTGGCAAGCCAGGTAGCCGCTCGCAGCATTCACTGGCCTTCGGATCTCCAGATAATCGAAAGCTGTCATGATGGGCACACGAGATGCAGCCATATCGCCAATCTCCTTCCCCGCTGCTCTGCCTAAATCCTCAGCCGCCAGATCACTGTGAAATGAGCGCAAGCACATGATTGACGTACCACAATTGTTCCACGTCCCCCTCATCATCGCAGCACCATCACAGCCACTCAACCCCATCAGCGGGCTAGCCAGCATGTGACCGACGAACTAGATCGCCTCTAAATTCGTGTGGGGTTTGATAATTTGTTAAAAATCCAAAAAAAAAAATTTCAAATTCAAAGTTTTAATTAAAATTTTCAAAAAAAATTAATTCAGAAAATAATTATTAATTAATTAAAAATTTTGAAAAAGTGATTTTAAAATTGGGAATAATATTAAAAATTTGGAAAAATCCGTAAAATTATGAAAAATTCTAGAAAAATTCAGAAAAATATTCACCGCCTTTGGAAGGCTTTGATCAGAATGCATCTTGAAAGCTAAGATTGTATTCCAGAATCCAAAAATAAGGTGAACTACATCTCGAAAGCCAAGGAAATTGTTTCCCGTGAGTGGGGGGCTTATGATAATAGTAAAAATTGCAGTAAATCAAGGCCATGCATTTCCAGCACATATCTCAAACTTTCTACAGGCAGATTAATCATAACAGGCCTCTTTAATAGGTCTAAGCCTTTTCCAGACTCCTCTACAAGATATGAGCCTCTTTCAAGCCCATTAAAAGTGACACATTAGGCCCACTAGGAGAGACACCCGGTCCATGAGGGCTGGAAGTTAAATCTCTTATCTCCAGACAAAAGAGTTTTATCTCTTAAGGGAGAGAATCGACAGAGATAAGGAAATCATATTAATCTAACGGATTCATCTCAATCTCCTAAACTGTTTCTCAGTCCTATAAATACCCTCCCCCCTCCTCAGTCAGATTGTAATCTGTAATTCGTAATTTCTCTCTCAAACTCTCTTTCCCTCTCTAGTGCTGACTTGAGCATCGGAGGGTCTGCCGTCGATGCCACCCCTGGTGTTTCAGGATTTTTGCAGGTCCATCGGCCGTGTCAGCAACCGTCGGATTCAGGCCACAGTGTTCAATCAACGATCCAGATAAACTCACTGGAGCTCTAACTACTTTTTATAACAATGATCAAAGGTTATATCTTTACTAGTTTCCTTCAAATATAAACTCAGTATATGTTAGCTCCCACACCAAAATCAGCAGCAACAAGTACTGACACACTTCTTGACAACTTTCAAGACAATCTTCTTCATTTCTTCATCGGGCGATTGTAACTCACGAATCAGTATATGCATCACCTCCTTTGTATAATAACTAGCATACACCGCATCCATTGAGGGGTGATGAACCCAATACCCTTCAGGAAGGCAGCAAGACCTTACCACGTTGCGACCTGATACCCTTCCATAGAGGCTTCAACACTGAATTAAAACTCTCTATACCATAAGGAGAAGCTGCTTTGGATCACGTTCAATAATTTCATTAAGTGACCTCAAATGAGGAAGCACTGCACATCCCATCAGAATGGCAATCGGCTGCAAAATCTTTGTTCCTGTTTGTCGGGCTTGCCAAGACTTCTTGCTCTGGAAAACCGCCTTTAAAAAGGGAAAAGAGCAGTAATTCCAAGTGCAGAAGCTACCACACTGGAGGCCCTAGCAGTCGTATTCCTAACATACTCATCAATGTTATCAATATCAGGCCTCATAGCAATTATCATAGTAGTCAAATCTGTCACTTTGCTCAAATTAGAAATGATCTATTTCCCTTCAACCCTAGCATAATAGTCCTCATCGATCAACAACGGCTCAATAACCAATTGAATCTTATGAACAAAAGGCCGAACCAGCTCATCCTACTTATACAACACCTTATCAATAACCTTCACTTAAAGATGACTCTCCTGATCCTCCAAAGTCGGCTGCATGAGCAACGGCAAGATCTTATTAAACAATGGACCCACCCCAAACTCCATAACCTTGTCATTCAACTGCCTCAACGCCATCATCCTCTGCAGTATGTCTTATTCATCACCTTCAACAACAACTTCATAATCTTACTCTCCTTCTGCTTTCCTGCGATAACTTCACCTTCTCCTCCTCATTCAACAATGCCCCAAAGTACTGATAATCCTCCGGCTTCACAAATGGCAACCCACCCAGTAGCTCTTTCGGCACATCAAACTGCTTCCCACCATTCTCCTCTGGAAGTGCACACAATGGCATCTCCAACGGAGTGGGCGTCACCAACTTCCTCGCCAGAGTCCTAATTTGAACATAAGAAGTCGGCGGATCAAAAACCTTGTACCCTTCCTGCGGAAACATAGCGCCCAGCTCATCATCCATCAAGGGCTTGTTCCTCTCCTTAATATCCCTCTCCCACCTTAACAAATTATGCTTCTCCAGAGTAATCACCCCGGCAATCAGCAACAAAAGATTAACACCTTCAATCAGCATAATCCTAAGCGTGAACGCAGCAGCGGAGTAACTGCACCTTCGGGCTGCGGAGTTGCACCTCCCATACTCGTCGACTTCTCGTCTCATACTCACAAGCATCTAGTCCCATCTCGACCTCTGCCTCTTCAGGGTCGGAGTAGCCAAACCCCAAAGCTTCAGAGTCGCATCCCAAGTCATGCCAGCAAGTGTGACACCCGGAGTAACCCCACCCACAGCAGAAGTCGAATCAACAACAGCCAACCTCCTGTAATGCCCAAGAATGCCCACAAGACCTAGATGCATCAATAATAAAATTTCACCACAAGCACAAGAACAAAACGACATGAAGAGATAGACAATACTTCTTATTAATCACACTACAAACTGCAGCATATATCTTAACATTTATTTTTGGCTATCCCGGCATTTTGAAATGTCGGGATAGGGGTAGCGGCGTTTATAAAATTGCAGATACAAACGCTAGGATAGACGTTGTAGAGACATATATAAGGTTTATCCTGGTGTTATTTAGGAACGCCGTTGTAAACCATCTTTTTACCTACTGAATATATAAAATAAGTCATTTTTTTACTTAAAGATGGCAATCTTTCAATTATACAACTCATATAAATAAATTTATTACACAACATAAATAAAAAAAGTTTTCCTGACTAAACTAGCTAAGGCCGCTGAGTCTCCTGGCGTACCCCGGAGTTGCTTCGCATCTCATCAGTATTTTCCCCTTGTGTATTTGCGTGACTGGAAACCAATGGAATTCTATAGTTGCCCAATATAATGCACAATATTGTCAAAAATAAGTGAACATGGACAAGCAAAGTGATATATTCAAAAATAAGTGAACATGAACATTGTCAAGTGCTACATGGCCGTATCTTGCAAAACGTGAGTCGAAATTCACTTCTACAAGTTGCATTAGCTTGCGTGTGGTAAATCATACTCTATCACAAAGTTTCGTATTTTTATGTTGTCGTTTGTGCACTTTTCACTCTCTTCGCTCTATTTTGATTATAATATTCAAAAATAACGAGTTGCAAAAAATACATGGCCGTTGTAAACCGTGAGTCGAAACTCACTTCTACAAGTTGTTTTATCTTGTGAGAGGTGAATATTAGCCTATCAGAAAGTTTCATATTTTTTGGATGTTGTTTGTGCCCGTTTCACTATTTTCGCTTTCTTTTAGTTATAATAACCAAAATTATCGAGTTGCAAGTGATACATGGCCATATCTTACAAACCTGAGTAAAAAATTACTTCTATAAGTTGCGTTAGCTTGTGTGTGGTGAACTCTACTCTAGTCGATCGCAAAGTTTCGTATTTTTTTGATATCGTTTGTGCGCGTTTCACTCTCTTCGCTTTCTTTTATTTATAATAATCAAAAATATCAAGTTACAAGTGACCCATAATCGTATCTTGCAAACCGTGAACTGAAACTCACTTTTACAAGTTGTGTTAGCTTGTGTGTAGTAAATCCTAGCCTATCACAAAGTTTCATATTTTTTAGATGTCGCTTGTGCGCTTTGCAATCGTGAGTCGAAACTAAGAATTTATAACTTATACCACCCTAAACATAGATGGGAATTTTCCATAATTCAAACTAAGAACCTACGATGCAAAGTAATTATCATAATTTATATAGTTTAGTAATTATAAGCATAATACATTATCTACGTAGGTGCGGTTGCATATCGGTAAATAACATAACCATAAAGCTTGGAAACTATTCAAAAGATTCTGAGTCTTTTCTAATAATCATCTAACAAAAGAAAAAAAAAGATGGAAAAAAAAGTTTATATTACTTACCATTCCCTGTAGTGGATTCTCAGCGGTGGGATTTTGTTGGGAGAGTAAAGAAGCAACCATATCTTTCAGGCCTTGAATCTCTGCCTGCATCTTGTACCCATCGGGGTAGGGGGGATGACCAGAGGTAGATGCACAACGACCAAATACATGTGATCCAACACATCCAACACATATCGAATATACATTAATCCAAATCCAAATCCAACTTACCTGTGAGGGTGTTGGTCCTAATCACATTCCCCGCACACGACCGGGATGCTCACTCCCCCTCACTTCGGAGATAACTCAAACCTTCACATGAATCACTGCAGATCTGTCATGAAAGAAGATTAAATTGAGCGACAACTCTGTGAAGTCATCAAATGGTTTGCAAAGAGCCAAGGCCACAACTCCTAAAAGGCTAAGCATTTGATGGCTTCATAGAGTCGTCGATCAAAGACCAGATGCCGACGTTGTGTGTCCTCAAATCGTATTTACATATGATTAATAAATACAGTTAAGAAATTATTTTTCAAGTTAATTTCCATTTTAGAGTCAAAGCATAGTTCAAGTTAGTGATAAATTTCAAAGTATGTTCTCATATTTTAAGTATAAGAAGATAAAAATACACGCTAAAACACTGAAAAAGTTGCTCAAGGAGACACAACAGAAACATCATTTGATGTTCCTAGGATAAAACCATAATAGCATAACCATGCAATATATATATATATATATATATATATATATATATATATATATATATATATATATATATATATATATATATATATATATATATACACACACACTTTCATATTGAATACGGATCGGATATCGCACATACCAACATCCGTATCCACATTTCCACATTTCAACATTCCCAAGACGGATTCAGATACAGATACAGATATGAGTCGAAAAAAAAATCATATCTGTATCCGCAAATTTTAGATACGGATGCGAATCGGATACGGTCTACCGGATAACGGATACGAATTCGGATATCAAACATATAGTTTTTGCTATATTTGTTATCCTTATCTAGTTTTTAAATTTGTAAATAATGCAAGATTTTTAGTTTCACCGTTTTACTTTTTACCATTCTTATCATTCTACTTTTACCATGCAGGCTCTATCTTGTATTTAGACTACACACTGGTCTCTCCTAGTAGTGGTGAATCAACTGATTCATGTGAGGCAGGCTGTGCATTCTTATCGCATAAGAAAAGCATAATCTAATTACATTTCCATAAGCACAATTACTCATGAAAAGCTTGTAGTCTAGGTAAAAAGTGGTTTGCTGGAAAGGTAAAATATAAAAGCACTTGGATATAATAAAAAGTTCACATATACCTGCAGAGCAAATGACAACGATATTTGGCAAATGCAACTTAGAATTTAGCATATAAACTTCAATCAGGTGTTCAATGAATTGGAGAACATACTGAAATTTCTACTAGTGCTACAATCTGCATCGTACCTTGGAATCTCCTGATTAGTTAATAAAAAAAAAATAATATTGATTAGAAATTCACATTCATTTTGTAAATGGAAGAAAAGAAGTTGTATAATTTGTCATTAGTCACGCACTTGAACATACTGTACTTCTTGTGCAGCAGATGATGCATCAGTTGGATGTCTTCATTCTCTATTAGAACTTAATTGTCCACGCATAACAAGATGATTCTGAGAGATGTAGCGAAAGATGGCATAGAATGATAAAGAATAGCTCACAAGAAGGAGTACCTGGATAACATTTGGCTTTGTATTAGATGGAAAATATTTAACTTTGAGTAATAGTCAATAAGAAAATATGCTACAGCTGAAGTAAAGAATTAACGTATAATGCATAGCCTTGATACTGAAATTGTTGTTTAACAAATTGATATAAATTGGCATGATTGTTCCATTATTCATAATTTTTAAGATGCTAGATGTATGCAAGAGATATCACTTATTTTCATCTTTGTGTTGTCTCAATTCTATATCTTACTATTTTCAATAATTTGTAATATTTTGAACTGTTTATTATTTGTTTGGCAACTTCTATAGCTTTACATATATACATACATTTTCCAAGGGAAACTTCATTTAGTCTGTGAAGCTTGAATTTAAATCATTCTATATTCTTAAAAGTCAAAAGAGTTTATATTCATAGGTTGCAGAATTTTACTAATCAATATGTTGGATTGTACAAAGTATATAAGTTAATCAATGTTGTCTCCATTGTCAGTTACTTGTAATTTAAGAATTATGATATGAAATCATATATGAAAATTTCATTGTTTTGTTTGCTAGAATTGGTTGTGAAAGAGTGGAAGGATATTTTATCTACTTTTTTTAAATGCCCTTTTCCCCTCAAAAGAGAAAGGCAATTCTATAAGCACTTGTTTTGTATAAATAATCAATAGTACAAGCAACTTGAAAAGTATGATATCACAAGAACAACTGATGAATTTGTTCCAGTTTAATATCAAATCAAATATCTTGCACTTGTGAGTTGTGAAGATGCAACAAACTTAAAATTTACAAAATAAGAAGAAGAATATATTCAAAGATAGCGAGAGAGATTTATACTGTTGATGTAGATGATGTGGTTTCCGATTTGGGGTAGCACATAAGCAAGTCAATGTAGACGATGGGAATGGGTGGAGGAGAAGGTTAGAGAGGAGGTTGGTCGGAGAAGATGTACCGGGTTTGGTGTTTTTCAAATTTGGAAATAGGGTTTCCTAGCACAGTAGCAACTTGATGTAGATGATGGGGATGGGTGGCGGAGAAGGTTAGAGAGGAGGTGGTTGGAGGTTGGTCGGAGAAGATGAAGCGGGTTTGGTGTTTTTTGAAATTGGGAAATATGGTTTCCGATTTGGGGCAGCAGCAAGGGGATATAGATGTGAAGACAATGAGGGTGGTGGAGGAGAAGGTAGGAGACGAGATTGGTCAGAGTTTCCAATGGTGAGGAGGTCGAGCTTCGACGGAATTTGAATCGGGAGAAGATGGGAATGGGGTTGGGTTTTGGGGGGAATAGGAATAGTATTAGAAGTGAGAAGAAATGAGATAGGGTAAAAAGGATATGAGCAACTTGCTCATTTAGTAAATGAGCAATTGATTATGTGGCATGCATGTGATACATTGGACAACTAACCTTTTTAAAGATTGTCCAATCACATGTATGCCACATCATCAATTGCTTATTTATTAAATGAGCAAGTTGCTCATACCCCTTTTTCCAATTGATATATATATATATATATATATATATATATATATATATATATATATATATATATATATATATATATATAAATAAAGGGATATTTGTATACAAAGTATTGATATAAACTAGAATATTTTGATTAAGAATGTTCCACCTTAGTATTGAAGAAATTTGGGATTTCAGCATACCGTATTTGTTTTATGCTCCTCAGATTGAATCTAGATCGTTGATTGAACACTATTATCTGGACCCGATGGTTGCTATTGCGGCCGATGGACCAGCAAAAAGCCTGAAACACCAGGGGTGACCCCGGCGACAGACCCTCCGACGCTCAAGTTATAACCAGAGAGAAAAGAGAGAGTTTGGGAGAAAAACTGTTTATTACCTTCTAACTGAGCAGGGGGGGGGGGTGTTTATAGGTTCGAGAAACCGTACAGGAGATTAATATGAATCCATTAGATCGACTATGAATTCCTTATCTCCTATTTAAATCTCCCCTCAAGAGATAAGCTCTCTTATTTGGGGATAAGAGATTTGACTAACAACCTTCATAGAATGGGACTCTCTTAGTGGGCCTAATCTGTCACTTCTTATGGGCTTAAAAGAGGCTCATATCTTATAGAGGGGCCTGGAAAAGGTTTGGACCTGTTAAAGAGGCTCGTTATGATTAATCTGCCTATAGAAGCTTTGAGATCTGTGTTGGAATAATAAAACCCTGATTTGTTGTGATTTTTATCATTATCATAAGCCCCCCACCCCCTTTACCATTATCATAAGCCCCCCTCTCCAGGACGACAATTTTCTTAACTTTTGGGAAATAGTTTGCCTTATTTTGGATTCTAGAATATAATACAAGCTTTCAGAGTGTTTTGGAGATACCTAGAACTAATCATAAGCTTCTGGAGGCGGTGAATATTTTTCTAGATTATTCTGGAATTTTTCATATTTTTTTAGAATTTTTCCAATTTCTCTGGATTTTAAATAACTTTTCCCCAAATTAAAAATCAAAATTTAAAATTTTTAATTAATAAACCCAGTTTTAAAAAAAACTCGAAAATTTTAATTAATTTTCCAAATTTAAATAATTATTTATGGATTTTATAATTAATTTTCCGAAATTAGTATGAATTTCTGGGATTTTTTGAGGAATTATCAAGTTGGTAGACTTCTTAATGCAATCTAGAACGCGATCACCCCCTGGCTTGCCCGCTAATAGGTGTAAGCAGTGGTGATGATGAGGAATGATGTGGCGTGAAAGAGAGCATGAATAAACCGTCAGCGCGCTTCTCTGATTGATCGAGCGATAGGGATTTAGAGCGAAGTGGAGTAGTGACGTGGCAGCATCTCAAGCACAGATCTTGTGCTCACGCGCTTTTCTTGATGATCCAATGGTTTGCGATCCCTTCGAGCTGCTGCCTAGCTCGGCCGATGGTTTGGTCGAGCTATGGCTCTTTTTTTGAACTTTTTGGGCTTCATCGACCTTGCCCTTGATCGAGATATGAGTTTGGAGCTTTGGCCGAGCTATCTCACCCTTATTTTGGTTGAGATATGGATTTAGTCGTCAAACTATAGGAATGTCTGAGCTATGCAACAGCTTTATCTTCGAGCATGTTCTCCTTCTCGTCCAGCTACAATTGTCGCCGGCATCGAGCCCTAATATTAGTCGAGCTATGGAGCTATGGAGCATTGTCGACTTATGCTCTCGTTGTTTCTTCGTTGAGCCATGGATTTGTTCACTACCACCTCGTCGAGCTTTTTTCAAGTTATGGGGGACGAGCTTCGGTCGAGCTATGCCAATCTGATCTTGGTTGAGCTATGGAGTGGCTTCATCATTAAGCTATGAATATTTCTTGGCGAGCAATGGATGAGCTTCACCGAGCTATGGAGCTTCATATTCGTCGAGCTATGGAGATTTTGGTCGAGCTATGGCTCTCCATGGTCGAGCTATGATCGTTGATCTCCACCGAGCTATGAGCGAGTTCGTCGAGCTATGGATCTCTTAACACCATCGAGCTATGGAGGTGATCGATCGACGGGGCTCATCGATCGAGATAAGAAGCTTTCGAAGTGTCGTCGAGCTATGTGATTATCTCAGGGAAGGAGTTCAGCTTGTTGGCGCTTGGGTTTTGAAGAAGCGGCTGAAGACATTTTGGAGAAGAAGGCAGCCTCAGGGTTTTGGTATTCGGGTTTGAAGTTCATACCGACATGCCCATTTAGTTTTAACACTTAACTTTTGGATTTTGTTTGCGATTTGGGAGTGAAGCCCCAACCCGAAATTCTGATGCTAAAAAAACATGTTTTCTTTCTTCTTATCTTGAACCCCAGAGGTCACTTCTTGCTGTTTGGACTTTTTGTGGCGAGGTAAGAGATAAATCTCTTTGAACGGGATAAGTTGTAAGAACGTGTTCAACTCTAGCTTCAAAGTTTTAAGTTATTGTAGTGGATGTGTTTTGAAGTGGCCGAAATCTTTGAGTAATGGAGCTCGAAGTTAGGAACACTATAGAGCTTGTAGACTTGATTACCACATTGTTCCCACCAAGTGTTCGTTGGGCGGTGTACCTCATCCAACTTCTCTTTTGTCGACCAAACGTCCCGTTATTCATTCCGTTGAACTGCTCTTTCATCGACCAAGCATTGTGTTGTTCGCTTGTTTTGTTGATCGAGCGTTTCACTGTCGGACGAGTGAAACGTAGGTCTGGGAGCTGAGTGCTTTGATCATTGGATCTTGAGTATGTAGCTGACATAGAAGAGTTGTTCTTGAGGAAAACTTTAGAAGGCGGTCGGACTGCAGGCTTACTATATGATCCTAGCAAGTTTGTTGAGATGACTCTATGAGGATGTTGAACATTGAAATTATTGTTTGTGCCCAGCAAGTTTTGTAGAGACAACTCTAAGACGGAGTTAAACGTTTGAACTTGTTGTTTGGATTTAGCAAGTTTTGTAGAGGCAACTCTGAGATGGAGTTGAACGTCGAACTTGCCGTTTGTGCCCAGCAAGTTCTATAGAAGCAACTCTTCGATCAAGTTGAACATTTGAATTTTTTGTTTGTTCCCAAAAGGTCTTGTAGAGACAACTCTAACACGGATTTGGACGTAGCACTTGCTGTTTGCACCCAGCAAGTTTGTAGAGACAACTCTAGACGGAGTTGAACGTTGAACTTTCCATTTGTGCCCAGCAAGTTTTGAGAGAACTTTTAGATGAAGTTGGATGTTTGAACTTGTCTGTTTTTTTCCAACGAGTTTGTGGAGGAAATCTGAGAGGAAGTTGATGTTGGACTTGCTGTTTGATCCTAGAAAGTTCGCAGGGGCAACTCCTTAATCGAGTTAATATAGCGCTTGCCATTTGTGCCCAACAAGCTTGTAGAGAGCTCTCCGACGGAGTCAGATGTTTGAACTTGTTGTTTATTCGAAATAAGTTTGTGGAGGAACTCTGAGACGAAGTTGATGTTGGACTTGCCGTTTGATCCCACAAGTTCATAGGGGAAACTCCTTAATCGAGTTGATATAGAGCTTGCCATTTTGCGCTCTACAAGCTTGTAAAGAACTTTACAATGGTGTCGGATGATTGAACTTGTTGTTTGTACCCAACAAATTTTGTAGAGACAATTCTAAGCCGGTGTTGGATGCCGAGCCTATTGCATGAAGATGAGGGGTCATTAGAAAGACTCAAGCAAAGAGCGGAGCGTTGTACTAGTTGTTTGCAGCTAACGGGTTGTTGACAGAACTTGAGCAAAGAACAAGGCGTTGGACTCTTTATTTGGATTCAACAAGTTGTAGATGGAGCATGAGCGAAGATCAAGGCGTTGAACTCGTTGCTTGAAGGCAACGAGTTGTTGATGGAGCTTGAGTGGAGAGTGGAGCATTGAACTCATTGTTTGGGGTCAATGAGTTGTTGACGGAGCCTAAACGAAGAGAAAGGCTTTGAACTCGTTGTTTGGAGATAACAATTTGTTGTTGGAGCTGGAGCAATGAGTAAGGTGTCAAACTCATTGTTTAGAGTAAACGAATTGTTGATGGAGCTCGTGCAGAGAGCAGGGCATTAAACTCATTGTATGAAGCTAACGAGTTGTTGATCGGAGGAACTCAAGTGGCATGAGGAGCGCCGAACTCATTTTTTGAAGCGAATGAGTTGTGGGAGTTCTAAATCTTCTTAATATTTAAGTGAGGTCACTTATGTTTGTTCAGCATTGAGGTAATTCTATTCTTCTCTTTGCTGACAAGTAGTTATGTACATCGAATGAGGTCTTGGGATATTGAGTTTGCTCTCCTTTGTGTTACGCTGCGCTTGACGGCATTGGGAGAAGTCCGTTTGCACGGTGCTTCACTCGAGACGGAGATGGAGCTTGCTCGGATGAGGTAGTAGGAAAGACTTGGAGCTTGCCCGCCTAAGGAAGGCTTGTCTTGAATTTTATCTTCAAGAGTTGAGGCGACTCTGGAGAGCTGTTAGCTGGCAAGAGGCCTATGAAGAGGTTTTTTCTCTTAGGCGGAGCATCCCTCTATTGTGTAGCTAAAAGAACGACTTGCAGGACAGTTTTTGCAAGATTTTTGTTACGATTCTTAAGCATGAAACATAGACTCATTGTAATTCTGCAGTTGTAATGAGACTTGTTGTTGATATTGATGAGCCGTTGGTTGAGTTCTTTGTAACTAAATAACAAGGCCTCAAATTTATTGTGTATAGCTAACAAACTGTCGATAGTATGCATAATTTTCGAAGGAGTTTAGAACTTATCTGTCGTGTACTCAGCTAGTTGTAGGAGCAACTCTGAGGGAAAACTATTTTCCAAACTTGTTGTATGGGTCCTCCAACAAATCGTGAGAGTCATATCGAGTGGCGAGTTGAACTCCAAGTGTTGTTTTTGCAAGTTTTATTGGGGTAACGACAATCCACGATTTTGAACCTTTAATCTGTCTTTAAGGAATTTCAACTAGTTTCAAGAACAGATCGAATGGCGAGTTGAACTCTAAACATGCTTGGTTTCAAGTTGGTAATGTAACTCCGAGCCATGGGTATGGATTCAGAACTTATTAGTTTAGGAATTAACAGGTTGCAGGAGTAGATCGAATGGCGAGTTGAACTCTGAACTTGCTTTGTCGTAAGTTGCTAAAGTAACTTCGAGCCATGGGTATGGACTCCTAACCTATCGTCAAGGCTTTAACGGATTGCAGGAGCAGATCAAATGGTGAAGCAAACTCGGAACTTTCTTTATTGGAAATTGCTAGAGTAACTTCGAGCCATAGGTATGGACTTCGAACCCGTCTGATTAGGAGCTTCTAATGAGTTTTTAATGTCGTTGTTGGAGTAGGCTCGGTTTTTAATCCATTGAGTTGTACAAGAATTTTGAGAATATTAATATAAAATTTTAATGAAAAATAAAACTAAGCGACTGCTCTAGTGGCTGGTCGTTATTACATCCAGTGACCGGTAGTGAAAGCAGTCTTTATTGCAAAGTAAAACTAAATGGCTACTATAGTGGCTGGCCTTTATTACAAATTGAGAAAATTTGCTGCTACTATGAAGATGGACGTTTTATACACCCTCATTCAACTTCATAAGGTGTTCTACTTGTCAAGTCCTTGCTGATATCACTTTGCTCCCCAGGTCTTCAAGTTGATGAGTCGTTCGGCGAACAACATGGTAGACCTTGTCTGAACATACTTGTTTCGAAACGAGCCCCCCCCCCCCTCTTATCTTTTTTAGAGAATGGGAGATCTTTAGATTTCGTCAATGTGTTTTGGCAGGACTAGTTCTTTTCGTTGGATGAGAGGAACAACTTTGGGCGGGGAATTCAGGTATGTTGTAGTATTCTGATGAGGACGAACTTGGACCTGGTGGGAGATGATTTGGCAAGTTTGGAAGTTCTCATCGAGATTGTCTAGTGCAATAATTTCAAGCTTGTTTAAGGGCTTGGGTTTACTGTGACTACTTTCTGGCGGTAACTCTATGGCATCGAGGGGGAGAACCGAACCCCCCATTATAGCGATATAGCATGCTCGTGCTGCCTATTGGTTCCCTACAACTTGGACTACGCCTGCTGTCATTGAGAACTTCATCTTCATGTGGTAGGCGAAGGCAAATACATGAAAGGCCGCTAGGTCGCTAGGCCGCTAGGCCGAATATTGCATTGTATGCGGCTTTGACATCAACCACTATAAAGTCCAGTGCTTCCATTCAAATAGCGGGGGCTTTTCTGCTATCACATCGAGTATGCTGATTCCTTCTACTTGAACAGGGACATCGAAGAATCCGTGGAGTGTATAATCGGCTGGCTTGAGTCAGTCTCGGGAGAGCTTAAGGCCATTGAAAGTGTAATACCTCATATAAGATGGGCCTTCATGGTGGGCTTAGTAATTAATTCATAGATGGGCCTATAGATTTGGTAGTGTATGTACATAGCCTATAGAAAGAATGAATTAATTACTATGGGGACATGGTGTTCATGGTAGGCGGTGGTGACTTAGTCCCATATGGAAGACCAACTAGTCATGAGACCTTTTGAGAAGCAACCTGTGGTTGGCAGTTGTTAGAATTTGTTTGAGCAGGGCTCGGGGGCGTTACAAAAAGTGTTCATGAAAAGGATGTTTACTGAGCTGCCATTGTACACCAGAATGCGCCGTAGATCATGATTCACCATGCAAAGGTTTATGACCAATGTGTTGCAGTGAGGTGTTCGTACACCTTCTAAATCCTTATCGGAGAATGATATCGGGACCCCAGTGCTCTTGGCACGTGGGATGTTATGTACGGAGTTGACTTCTCTGACAAAGGGTTTGCAGGAAGAGTTGGAATCTCTCCCACCGGGCCTCAGTGAATGGAGTGAAGAATGGACATGTGTTTTGAGTCTCGTGATTCGGAGGGCCTCTCATGTTTTTTTGGAAAAGTTGAGACAGATAGACTTAGCAAATTAGGCCTTCAAGTTCTTCTTTGAGGGCTCAACAGTTGTCAGTAGTGTGTCCATGATCTCTGTGAAATGCGCACCACTTGTTTTTGTCTCTTCACTTGCTAGCTGTGGACATCTTGGGGGGATGACAGATTATTCCGCCCTTCTCAACTTCCATGAGGATCGCTGATATGCTTGCGTTGAGAGGAATGAACTTGTCGAAGCATGGTGCTGGAGGTGGATGGCGTTGACCTGCATCGTCTTTCTAAAATTTCCTGGGTCCTTGTTTGTATTCTTTTGCTTATTCCCAGAAGATGAATCGTTCTTGCCTTGAGGATAAAAAGATTCCTCGACAATGATATATTTGTCACTCCTTTCTATGAGCTCAGTGAAATTTTTGGGTTGCTTCTTCGCGAGGGAGGCTTTTAGGTCTTTGTTAGTGATGTTGTGGCGGAAAGCAACAGCCGCCACTGATGAGTCTAGGGATGAGATGGACCTTGCTTCGCCTGTGAAGCGTTTGTTAAAGTCCTTCAGCAGTTCTCGCTCTCTTTGCTTTAATTACAATAGGGAGGCACGTGTTTTTTCATCCTTACGGCTGGTAACGAAGTGCGCTATGAAGAGTTC
Organism: Hemerocallis citrina; assembly: GCA_017893485.1. Classification (NCBI taxonomy): domain Eukaryota; kingdom Viridiplantae; phylum Streptophyta; class Magnoliopsida; order Asparagales; family Asphodelaceae; genus Hemerocallis; species Hemerocallis citrina. The sequence goes on from CM030363.1 coordinate 134,845,179, forward strand.
CTCGAGCTGATCGAAAGAGAATATTGACTGTGGGGTGAGACGAGAGTACCATTCTCTTGCAGATCCTTTCATAGTTGCGGGTAATGTTCGACACATTAGCACATCGGTGGCATTGTAGACCACCATGATTGTCTTGAAACTCTCAATATGCTCCGCCCGGTTTGATTCACCATCATATGACTCAAATTAAGGAGCTTTAAAGTTCATTGGAATGGGTACATCGAGGATGGTTTCGCTGAAAGGATGTCGACTAGAGTGGTAGGCCCTGCTGGAGCGGTTCCCCTCATTATTCTTCTGCTCTAGACGGTCTTCTACCTCTCAGAATTGCCGAAGATCTTGGTCGTCCTTCTTTTTGGATCCAATTGAGTCGGCGGAATCTTCTTTGGAGGGTTGGCTCAGATCTGGACTACCTTGGATATCTCAGAGGATGTCGAGCTTGAACTTTTCCAATTTGATCCTAGTGACTGGGGCATCTTTTCCTTTGTTTCGCTCAAGAAGCTGTTGTTGGTGTATGTCCTAGAGGCCAGTTGTGTATTGACATTACTAGTTTTGACATTTATTTCATATTTAGGCATTTCATTTATTGTGTTATCTATTGTGAATTAATTGAATATAATGAAGTCCTTAGAATAGTAAGTTCAATGTCATGGGATATCAAGTGCATGACTTGATTGAAGGATCCTATTGGGTGAAATCAGAACAATGTTCTTAAATGTCCCTAGTCAAGTATTATTGTGAATTAGGACGATGGTAATACAAAGAAACCAGTATGTGTAGACAGATGATCATTCTCACAAGTCATGGATATGAGATATCGAGTCTTCACATGGATACATATTAGAGTAATCACGTACCGAACTGACCCACCATGAGAACGACACATGGATCGTTACGTAAGTGTCATAAGCGGTTCTCACAGTAACCATGGTGTACGTAATCCTTTGACTTGAAGTCACCACAATTCCCTACATGACAAGTTATATGTTTTAATGCCATCAAACGTTGCCTATAATAAAGATATTATAAAGTCGACTATTAGATATACTACAAATCATGCGGAGGGATGTGAGTGAATAGGATTTGTCCCATTTACATAACAGAAGCGATATCTACGGGCTCTTTGATTGAATGAGACTGCAAAATGTATGGTCGTGCTCAAATAAGTCAATATGAGATATTGATCTCATTTATTTTAGTAAGACTACTCAGACATCAAGAAACCAAAGACTGAACTATACAAGGGTGACACGCTCTATAACTTGTGGTCATTTAAGATATCTGGACAAAGGGACAAGACTACATGGTAACATTGGTGTCACACCCCGAATTCCATTTACATGTAATTCGTAGCACAACAGGATCTTTTACTTCAATTTATACAATTTTACAAGGAAAGTAAAACTTTTTATTATACACCACGGGTCTTCACATCAACGCATCGGAAATAAAAAGAATACAACATGATAAATACAACATTATCATCAACAACTTAAATCATTATAATATTCTTTAGCATTAATTTGTCTTCATGTCCTTTTGCTAATCGAAGTCATGCACTGAAAAACTGTGGGCACGTCATTTGCTTACAACCGATGCAATGTTATAAAACATTGATCATCGCTATGCCATAATATAACGATTCTCTTACTTTAGCAAACAAAAACTTGAACGTAAAACAAAGTGTGAAAAGTGACTATCCTAAATATGTCAGTGTATGCAATGACTTAATGCCTAATGCAGATGTTTACGCTATGACAACACTAATGCATACTTGTTCGGATTCTATGCATCTCATTCTACATAGGTCCGAGGGCAAGCACCTACGTACTCCACATTATAGGGTTAAATTCCTCGCCATGCATCCTACTACTATGACCACTACAAGATTTAGAAACTGCGAATACTGGTTCTCGCCCCAGAATACTGGAGATCAGTCCTGCTCTGTGGATCATTCTGTGGCCCTTTCGTCCATCGTCCCGGAATACTGGGGATTTTCTCTCTCCACGAGTCATTCTGGAATCCTCAACGCACAAATGCCCCATGAGCGTCGCTCTCATCCTGGAATACTGGAGATCATTCCCGCTCCGTAGATCATTATGTGGCCTTTACGTCCATCGTCTCGGAATACTGGGACTGTCTCTTTCCAAGGATTATTCTGGAGTCCATAACTCACGTCTGCTCTAGTTTCATCATGTCACCAACTAGTGTCTGTCCTTAAGTTTAAGTTATAGTTATTAAGGCCTATAGTTTAGCTTACCCACCGGACTTAAACAAATCACGGAGACTGTTAGCCCACCCTGGCCACTTCTCAAAAACCACATATTCCAACTATCGGTATTTTGGACCTGACTCACTCTAGAACAACAACTGTTTCAACTGAGACCACAAAGGTTACATCTAACCTCATCAAAGATATTTCAATTCTTTATTCATAATTTCTTCACATTCATTTCTTTGTATTCATAAAACATGAAGTAATCAACTTCAACTTTCATTATCGATTCAAATAATTGAAGCCTTGTAGGCACACCCAACTATTCTCTTAATCAAAAAGATTAATAATCATAAAATTTCACTAAGATGAGTTCAAATTGTATTATACTTTTAATCTTCTTTAATCATACAAAATCCCCTTTTTAATTTGTATTCAAAGTTCTCCAACACATTATTTAATTGAAACCACTTCTAATTTTCACAAATATATCATGAATATGGTGGAAAATAATTCTCAAAGTTTAAATAATATTTTAGAAGAATATTATAATTTTCCCCAAATTTTTATAACATAAAAATCTTTTTTTTTAAGAAAAATAAACGAAAAAGGTGCATGGACAGGGTCGAAACCAGCAACCAACCCAAGAAAGCGCCCAAATCAGGAAGCCCAACCACTAGGCCACTTGCAGCTAATGGAAGAAATGGCCCTCAGTAACTTATATGTGCATGTACTGTTTACTTGTCAGAATCAAATTTTCAAAAAAAAAAAACAGAGTCTCCCAGACTCGAACCCGCAACCACACAGAGACCCCACGCCACGTGGCAGCGCCTAGCGCAAGGGTGCACGCGCTAGCCACAAAACCTAAACATCAATTCTGACTATATAAGAGTTACAATCTTTAAGTTCCGACTCTTAGTTCCGACTCTTAGTTCAAATCTTAAAATATGCACACATTCAAATCAACTTCTTTTAATCACCTCAAAGTTATTTGTTCATATACACATTTCAAAATTTCCAGTAACAAATTCATACTGATTTTTCTTATAACAAAGTCATTCTATACAAATTAAAATGCAGATAGCAATTTTGACAACAAATATACACCATATGTCTTTTATGAATTATGAGCACTACTCTATACACACATACATATGTTTTTCCTTTAAACGTCATCTAACATGATGGGAAAATACTCCAAAAATTTATATTACCCAATTTCTTCACATTCACAATTTATCTTTTAAAAAAAATCTATTTATACTATACTAAAATTTGCATGGCATCACATATGATAATTAGCATGACTTGTAATTTAAACACATAAAATCTGGCATCATAATTTTTCCATTTAACATGCATTTCTTTTTCATTTATCAATCACTCTAGATTTTCATACAATATGCATCACACCAAAAATTAGAAGATAAACAATGCAATCACCTCTGCAATTCCAACACAAATCTCCTAAACATGCATTTGGAATACAAATTAGAAAGTAAGTAGAAACACCCGCCCAATAGAAGAGTACTAGTAGTAATCCCCTTCAAAAACTAAACCAGACAAAAATCCTTCACTGAAATTCCAAACAGCACCCTCCCGAAAAGCACAGCCTACTCTGATGGTTCTTGATTAATTTGTTTTGTGTTTAGAAATGGTGTAAGTGTAGCGTATTAGTAGGATTAATTAGGAGTAGTTAATATAATTAATCGCCCACTAACACTTCCACTAACCCACTAACTATTCAACTCACTCCACCCTCTCCTCTTCCCAAGCACAGCCGGCCAACCCTTCTCATTCTCATTTGGAGTGTGCACGTGCTTTGTGTACACTCACACAATTTATAATTTTTTTTATTGAATGAAAATGGGTATTCTACATGACAAGTTTTGTGTAGGTTTTTATTTAAATAATTTTTGTGGGATTTAAAAGCAATTTTGGGCCCATGGGTTTTAATTAGAATAAAATAATACAATTTGTGACAAATAAAATTAGAATAAAAATGTACATCTCTTATAATATTTTAGAAATAAAATGCACGTGGAAATTTACGTGTGATGCACATAAAAACAAATATTCAAAATATAAAATAGATTTGATTAACGGGAAAATGTTTATAAATATTCGGAATATAACATTAAAAAAATATTTATTTTGATAATGTTATGGATATTTTACGTAACAAAAAATATACGTAATCGACACGTATATTGAAAACACATGCAATACACGTAAAAATACAAAGATAAAAATAAATGTTTTGAGTTGGCTAAAAATACGATAAAAATGAGTTTTGAGAAAACGGAAAAACATATTAAAAAATCAGAATATAAGATATGTATGAAATTTATATTAAAAATACGTTACGAATACTACTCGTAACGATACGAAATACACATGCGTAACACACGAGGGCAAAATTGTCATTACTCAATTTTGCGGAGTGTTACAATTGGTAATGGATAGGTTATGTCAAATCATTGACATTCCCTTTACTTGAGTAGCAGTGATGTATTGCTAGATATTTCTCACTGTTTGTAATATTCGAACATGATTTTAGTATTACTGTCAACGTAATGGGAACCTACAGGGTCACAGACTTAGAATGGATCGAAATTGAGATTTAAATTCATTAAATGAATTTAATTAGGGTCCAAGTAAGACTTGGACTCCTGACATTGGTTGGATATTTAATTAGATTAAATGGGTCAATTAAAGTTCAAAGACCCACACACGAATCTGACCCATGTCAGATTGTGAGCCAAACAACCTCATTACCCTCTTAGGGTTGGTTTTTTGCACCTATGTATATAATATATATCTGTGGAAAAGTGACATGTGAAAAACCTTAGCTGTCACAGAAAGTGAGAGAGAGAGAAAGAGATAGTGAGGAAGAATATCTCCTTCCCGCAGCTAGCACCGTGGTGTGAGAGAGAGCCATTTTTCGTTGCGTTCATGTGGATACCGTAGAGGCACCGCAATATTGCAATGTTGTGATCGGCATACTGTGAAGACAGCAGATCCATCTTTAAGGTATAACTCATAAACACGATTTATGATTTTTGCATGGATTCATGGCTAGATTTTGATATTTTTGTAATTTTTCTGCTGTGTATTTAATCTGTGATTGCATTCGAAACCTAACGGTGGTATCAGAGCCACTTGTGAAACCATAATTCAATTATTCATGTTATGTTTGCACTTATGGAAGAAAGATTCATATGTGTTATAATTTTTGCAACAGTTGCAATATAAGGATTCGTTTATGTGTTGGTCGTTAACATAGATGTCATACCAGGGTAGCCCTCAGTTTAGAACCATTAAAAACCCTGAAGCAGTAAGATATGATTTGTAGCGACGCTAGGGTTTCTTAAAGCATGAAGAGTTCATGCACCTGCATCGTTTGCAGTGGTGTTAGGGTTTCTTAAAACATGAAGAGTTCATGTTCTGGCGGTAGAAATGGATGATGAGGCAAATGTTTGCTTCGAAGCACTGCCCCGCACCTCGAAAGGGGCGGCCTCCCCTTGACGTGTCGTGCATGTCGTGCCTTTCTCTCTACATTCTTAATGTAATCCTTTCTCTCTACACTCCAATTGTACATTCTTTCTTTATATGTAAATGTAATCTGACTGAGGAGGCAATAAACTGGCAACCATACAAGGACAGGACTGGGAAGCTGCTTGGAGAAGATGGTATAATCCCTTTGTTCAGTTTTATGATACTCTCATTGGCTTGGGAGAATCAATGTGCTAGGGCCAACCATGTCACATATATTTTATGCTTTTAATTTTGTATGAGATGAATTGTTATAGTTGTATGCTAATGGATGATAAATGGTGAGATCAATTAATAAAATAAAAAATTCCCTCAAAGTAAATATTATGTCGCAATAAGATGTCTTCCAATGCGTGGCAACCATGTAGGTCTGCCAAAGCATGGTGCCTTTATCTATCCTAGTGAGACGCGGTGGGATAAAAGTAATATTCAATTGCTAACCATTGGGTATAACTTAACTAGGCTATTTCAATAGGATTGAAAGTTTAGAGGTATAGAGTTGGGCTTTAGTCTATGAGATAGATTAGAATAAGTGTTATTCACCCAACTATCCAAGAGTTGCATACGATGTAATTAAAAAGTGTTCCCTACCTAAATAACTAACTTTTGGGTGACCAGCCAAAGCTGACTCAGAACTAGGTGAAATATGGATCTTGGCCTACTAGAAAATCTTACGATGGGATTTTTTGAGTCACTAATGAGGGTCGTTGATTTGAATAAAAATATGAGGTGTATTTAATAAAAGACCTTATTAAATATTTCAGTGTCATGAAACATACTTTGCATATTTCTGTTTAATATTTCAATGAAATGATATTTACTTTGCATATTTCTGTTGATATATTACCATGGCATCCAACACATCAAATAACCTATCATTGCGATCTGTCCTTAAGAAGGACAAACTGTCCGAGACAAATTTTCTAGACTGGTACAGGAATCTAAGGATAGTCCTCAGGCATGAGAAAAAGTTGTATGTTCTAGAGCAGCCTATTCTTGAGCCACCTTCTGCAATTGCCCCTCGCACCGAAAAGGATACTCATAAGAAGCATCAAGATGATGCCATGGACGTTGTCTGTCTCATGCTAGCTACCATGAACTCTGAGCTTCAGAAGCAATATGAGAATATGGATGCCTATGATATGATCGTACACCTCAAGAGGTTCTAATCAAGAGCAGGCTAGGCATGAGAGATTTGAAGTCTTAAAGGCATTGTTTCAGTGCAAACTGGCAGAAGGAAGCCTTGTTGGAACTCATGTTCTCAAGATGATTGGGTACATAGAGAACCTTGTAAGGCTATATTTCCCTGTGGGTAAGAGTTTGCCACTGATTTGGTCCTACAATCGTTGCTGGAAAGTTATAATCAATTCATCATGAACAACAACATGAATAAAATTAACAAACCTCTCCCAGAACTGCTAAGCATGTTGAGAACTGCTGAGCATAATATTAGTAAGGGAATGACTATTATGAAGGTCCAACAGGCCAAAGGTAAGGGCAAGGGCAAAAAACAGATCAGAAACCCAATGACAAAGGGAAGGACAAGGGCAATTTCAGTCCCAGCACTTCTACCTTAAAACCTAAGGGTCGTGTGGCCAAGGAGAGCACATGCTTCCACTGTGGTGAGACCGAACATTAGAAGAGGAACTACCATAAGTACTGGGAGGAGCTTAAGAAGAACAAAGGAAATGAGACTTCCGCTACATGTATTTTGTTATAGATGTCAATTTATTTACTTCTGCATCTTGGATATTAGATACTGGATGTGGATCTCACATTTGTGTAAATGTGCAGAATCTCAAAAGGAGTAAGACCATTGCTTAAGGGTGAAGTTGACCTACGAGTTGGAAATGGAGCAAAAGTTGATGCTTTAGCTATAGGAAATTGTCATTTATCAATGCCCACTAGAATTATCATTGAGTTAGAGAACTGATATTTTGTGTTTGCTATTAGTAGGAATATTTCCATTTCTTGTTTTGACAAGAAGAGTTTTTCATTTATAATAAAAGACAAAAGTTGTTTTATTTATTTGAATGATTTCTGTTATGCTAGTGCACAACTGAGTAATGTACTTTTTATTCTAAACCTCGAAATGCCAGTCTATAATATAAATACTAAGAGGTTCAAATCAAATGATACGAACCCGACTTACCTCTGGCATTGTCATTTGGGCCACATAAATGAGAACTGCATATCCAAACTCCATAAACATGGATTCTTGGACTCATTTGATTTGAATCATATGAGGTATGTGAATCTTGTTTGTTCGGCAAAATGACAAAAGCTTCATTCATTGAAAAATGTGAAAGGGCTAGTGATCTTTTAGGTCTCATACATAGTGATGTCTGCGGACCTTTCAACACATTGGCCAGAGGAGGTTTTCAGTACTTCATTACATTTACTGAGATTTCAGTAGATATGGGTTTGTGAATTTGATGAAACAAAAATCAAAATTATTTGAAAAGTTCAAAGAATTCAAGAATGAGGTCCAAAACCAACTTGGTAAAAGTATTAAAGCCCTTCGATCAAATCAAGGTGGTGAGTACTTAAGCTAAGATTTTGATCACCATCTAAAAGAGTGCTGGATAATATCTCAACTCACTCCCCTTAGAACACTGCAATGGAATGGTGTCTCTGAGAGGAGGAACTGGACCTTGTTGGACATGGTCCGAGCCATGATGAGTCATGCAGATCTTCCAAGCTCCTTCTGGGGACATGCTTTATTAACAGCTGCTTTTACACTTACTGTGTTCCATCTAAAACGGTTCAAGAGACACCATATGAGATATGGACTGGGAGGCATCCTAATGTGTCTTTTATAAAGATTTTGGGTTGTGAAGCCTATGTAAGGTGCCAAGTATATGATAAACTTGGTCCTAAATCTGATAAGTGCTTCTTTGTAGGATATCCCAAAACCAATGGATAATATTTCTATAATCCCCACGGACTGCTGTGTTCCTAGAGAGAGAATTCGTCTCCATGAGAACAAGTGGGAGAACGATAGAACTTGAAGAAGTTCAAACTTCGCAAAATATCAGCGAACTAATGGTGGAAATGGAGCAGGCTCCATAAATCGTTGTGGAACAGCAACCTGCTCAAGTAGCACAAGGCCTGCGTAAGTCTAGTAGGATACCTCATCAACCCAAGAGATGTAGATTTCTCATGACTCAACATGGTGATGTATTTCTCATGTATCAAGATGAGCCAATGACTTAAGAGGAAGTTGTAAAAGGCCCAGACTCTGAGAAATTGCTTGAAGCCATGAGATCTGAGATGGCTTCAAGTATGGACCTTGGTTGACCCACCTGAAGAGGTAAAACCTATTGGGTGCAAAAGGGTTTTCAAAAAGAAAACTGACATGGATGGTGACGTGGAAACTTTTAAAGGGCGGTTGGTGGTTAAAGGTTTCAAGCAAATTCATGGTGTAAACTATGATGAGACATTTTCTCCAGTTGTCATACTTAAATCCATTTGGATCTTGCTTTCTATTACAACATATCACGATGATGAAATCTAGCAGATAGATGTCAAATCTTCCTTCTTAAATGGAAATCTTCTCGAGGATGTGTATATTACACAACCTGAGGGTTTTGTCACTCCAAAGGATGCTAGAAAGGTGTGTAAGCTGCAAAGATCCATTTATGGGTTAAAGCAAGCTTATATAAGATGGAATCTTTTCTTTAATGATGCAATCAAAGAGTTTGGTTTCAACAGGAATGAAGATGAACATTGTGTCTACAAGAAGGTTTGTGGGAGCACATTTGTCTCTGGTGTTGTATGTAAATGTCATCGGTAATGACATCTCTACCTTACAGTCTGTAAAGACTTGGCTAGGGATATGATTTTCCATGAAGGACTTGGGTGATGCTATCTATGTATTAGGCATCAAGATCTATAGGGATAGATCAAGAAGATTGCCTGGCCTGATTCAGAGTATATACATAGACAAAGTATTGAAACGTTTTAATTTGCAATAGTCCAAAAATGGATATCTGCCTACAAATTATGATGAGAGGGACTGCATGACTAAGATTCCATATGCATCTGCAATTGGATCTATCATGTATGCCATGTTATATATTCGACCAGATGTCCCATATGCCTTGAGCATGATGAGCAGGTACCAGTCAAATCCCGGTGAGAGTCACTGAACCGCTGCCAATAATATCTTTAAGTGCTTAAGAAAGACTAAGGATTCATTCTTGGTATATGGAGCCGAGGAAGAGCTTGTTGTAAAGGGTTACACTGGCGCTAGCTTCCAGTTTGATAAGGACGACTCCAAATCGCAATCGGATTTTATGTTTTGCCTAAATTATGGAGCTGTGAGCTGGAAGAGTTTGAATCAAGAGACAGTAGCTGATTCTAGCACAGAGGCTGAGTATATTAATGCCTCCAATGCAGCAAAGGAAGTTGTTTGGTAATAAAGTTTATCACTGAACATGGCATAGTTCCTAGCATTGTGGACCCGGTGGACCTTTATTGTGATAACAATAGGGCCATTGCACAAGCTAAGGAGCCTAGACATCACCAGTGATCCAAACAAATACTTAGGCACTTCCATCTCATTAAAGAAATTATCGATAGAGGAGATGTGAAGATATGCAGAGCACTGATAGATGATAACATCACTGACCCACTGACAAAGCCTCATGCACAGCGAAAGCATGAGGGTCACACTAGACCTATAGGCATTAGATGTATGACTGATGGGCTCTAGTGCAAGTGGGAGATTGTTGGTGTATGCCCTAGAGGCCAGTTGTGTATTGACATTACTAGTTTATATTGTATCATAACATTTATTTCATATTTAGGCATTTCATTTATTGTGTTATTTATGGTGAATTAAATGAACATAATCAAGACCTTAGAATAGTAAGTTCAATATCATAGGATATCAAGTGCATGACTTGATTATGGGATCCTACTGGCTAAAATCAGCCAAAATCATAACACTGTTCTTAAATGTCTCTAGTCAAATATTATTGTGAATTAGGACAATGATAATACATAGAGACTAATGCGTGTGTAGACTGATGACCATTCTCACAGGTCATGGATAGAAGATATCGAGTCTTTACATGGGTATAGAGTAATAATGTACTTGATTGACCCACTATGAGAATGTTGCATGGATCGTTACGTGAGTGTCATAAGCAGTTCTCACAGTGACCATAGTGTACGTAGTCCTTTGACATTAAAGTCACTACAGTTCCCTATATTATAAGTTATATATTTTAATGTCGTCAAATGTTTCCTGTAATAAGGTGGTTATAAAGTCGACTATTGGATATACTACAAATCATGCGGAGGGATGTGAGTGACTTAGATAGAATTTTTTCCTCTTGCATAATATGAGCGATATCTACGGGCCCCTTGATTGATCTCATTTGTTTTAGTAAGTCTACTCAGACATCAAGAAACCAAAGATTGAACTATACAAGGATGACACGCTCTATGCCTTGTAGTCAATTAAGATATCTGGACAAAGAGACTAGACTACATGGTAACATTGGTCACGGATAGGTTATGTTAAATCACTAACATTCCCATTACTTGAGTAGTAGTGATGTACTGCTAGATATCGCTAACGGTTTGTAATACTCGAATATGATTTTAGTATTATTGTCAACGTAATGGGAACCTACAGGGTCACACACTTAGAATGGATCGAAAATGGGATTTGAATTCATAAGATAAATTTAATTAGGGATCCAAGTAAGACTTGGAATCCTGACATTGGTTGGATATTTAATTAGATTAAATGGGCTGACTAAAGTTCAAAGGCCCACACATGAATCTGACCCAGGTCAGATTGTGAGCCCAACAACCTCATTACTCTCTTAGTGTTGGTTTTCTGTACCTATATATATAATATGTATCTGTGGAAAAGTGACATGTGAAAAACCCTAGCCGTCACAAAAAGTGAGAGAGAGAGATAGTGAAGAGGAACATCCCCTTCCCGTAGCACCGCGGTCTGAGGGAGAGCCATTTTTCGTTCCGTTCGGGTGGATACCGTAGAGGCACCGCAATATTGCAGTGTTGTGATTGGCATATTGCGGAGACAGAAAATTCATCTTTAAGGTATAACTTCTAAACACAATTTATGGTTTTTGTGTGGATCTATGACTAGGTTTCGATATTTTTGTAATTTTTCCACTTTGTATTTAATCTGAGATTGCATTTGAAACCTAACAGCTTTCGACTCTCGTGAGTTAGGCTTCTCATTGTAGTACGCCCCCTGTGAGAGAATGAATGCCTTGATCTCTGTCTAGGAGAGTTGCTTCTCCGGTTTACCTGACATTCTGAGCGGGAGGCCTCATTTCGGGCATGCCTCTCATCCAAGTGGATTCATAGATCAGTTCCTTGTTGCCTAACATTGATGATTTAGTGGAGATCTCTAGATCCCTGGGAGCATTGCGAGGCCATTGAATTGGTTGAAGTATTATGGACTGAGACACAGATGTACAGTGGGTGTTGTTTATGACGGGTTTGTCTAGAGCATCCCAGTGCCTCTCTGTTGAAAGGAGCTTGACTAGGCTGTCGGGGTAACTATTAAGGAGGAGTTGGATCTTCTACAGAAGGAGCTGGTTGATAAAGAGAGTTGGTACAACGGCTTGAGGCCGCCGCTCTGCCTCTTAGTCTTGGTGGCATGGCAGTAAGTCTGATTTGTATAGTTTCACACATACGATGCCAATCTGTTGCTGCTTATTTCTGTTTGTGAGCAAACAAATAGTGAGTTAATATTTGATGGAAACTACTAAAAATCTGACATTTAGTCATTGTTGTAACACCTCGAATTTTTAAAATACCGAAAATACCCGTTTTTATATCCCTGGAGTGGTGAGAATTATTTTTGGTATATTTTATTTTAAATATTGATATTGGTGTTGATATTTGTGTTGGACCGGTAATATTGATATGTTGGATTTATGAGTCGAGTTTTACGTGAAGAAATATTGTTTATTTTTCTTTTATAATTTTGGAGGATTATTATGAGATAATTTAAGGTATTTTATATTATTGTAGAGTTTAGGGTTTATTTTTAATATTTTGATGATGGGGGGCTTATATATTCATATTCCTTTAATAATCATTATATTTATATTAAATTTTTTTCCAACACACCCCCCCTTCCTCCATCCTTCTTCTCCTTTCTCCTGGTTTCGATCGCGCCCAACAGAAAGCCCCCGACCCATTTCCCGTCCATTTCCATGCCCGGAATCCCGGGGTTTTTCAATTTTGATTAAAATTAATGGTATTCTAATTGAAGGGTTCTCTTCCTCATGGTTTCTTCAATTTCGAGAAAAAGCAACGGTAAGGCATACCCTATTTTATTTTATTTGTATAGAATTAAGTGATTTTAATTTCTATTGAATAGAAATATTGTAGTAGGAAGATTAGGAGGTGTTGGGTATTATATGTCACGCCCCGCTTTCCAAAAATACGGAATACGAGTACATGACATTGGCCCAGCGAATGACTAACGTCACTCATAAGTTGTTTATCCGATCAACTCAATATAATCAATACAGAACAAATGCACAGGCAATAATAATCTCATGAACAATAATACTTGGAATGAAACAATATAAAATATCCAAATACAATAATAATCCAACATCTGGAACAATAATAAAATCTGGGACATAAGCCCAATACAATAATAATCCAATCACAAATAGATAATAAGTCTCAATACATTAAGTTCAATAAAACAATAAGTAACTAGGAAGCATTAGATCTTCAGAAAGTTTGTTCTTTAATCCCAGTAGACAATTCTCCATCAACACCTGTGAACACTTCATCTAAAAAATGGAGAAAAATTGTCCTTAGAGCAAGTCGTAGACAACAAGAAGAGAAAGTAAGGAACAATGGAATAACGGCATAACAATGGATCAATATGAATTAATAACACGGGACAATAACAATAATCAATATCATGATAGTCGATACAATGGCTATAAACAATGATTTAATATTCGGTAAAAATAATCAATGATCAATATCAATAACACTTAGCCAATATTCGATATCAACAGGAACAATGATGAATAATATGCAGTGTCAATGTGATGCAACTCTTAAGTCTATTAATCATTTTAATCCTAATTAATGTAGCACTTCATGCGTCCCATTTATTTACCACATGGTTGCTACATACAAACAAGTTATGTTTAGACTTAGTGGTGAATTTTATAGTTCATCTACTCGGCACGATAACAATGTTCCATCCATAACGATAATTTATCCATAAGATGCTACAAGATCACAAGATCACAAGAACACAAGATCACAAGATAACGATATAGGGAACCACGAGTCCCTTATCTGAGTACATTCCTAATATTGTCCACTACTAGAGTCAACCCTTAAACCCCGGCTTGTTAATTATTTTATCGATGCAATAAGACATGAGATGAACAATAGTATCAGTAGGAGAACAATATGATGGTAACATGAATAGGACGGTAACATGAATAGGACGATTAGAATGGTGGCAATAACTCATTAAGATCATGCAATGCATCATACATACATTAATTCATGCAATAGTACAATATATGAATAATTAATCTATTAAAAACTAGAAGATAAAATTCTGGACAGTAAGAGTAGTCTATACAAAAATGCAGTTTCTCGCTGTTTCAGAAATCAAAAATTGAATCCGTCAGAAATTCTAAAAACTAGAGTTCCACACGGTTCCAACTCATATTTAAAGTTCAAAACCCAACAACAGTAGCTAGGTCAATCACATTGTTCTTTATAGATTTCATGTTCAAGCAGAATTTCGTCATCATGTTATTTTATTTTTAGAATCTACAAAAAATCAATATTAAAATCATTTAAAATATTTTTTAGAATCCTAAACATGATTACTAAAAATATGGAAATTATCGGAGCAAAATTTCAACATTTGATCAGCCTTATTACTGTTTAAGCATGCAAGATACAAAAATCTGAAAATCTGAAAGTAAAACACAGCTGTAGTAAAACGGGCGTAACTTTTTCTACACAACTCGGAATTCAAAAATTCAAGATGTTCTGAAAACTAGAAAAATAAGGCTACAATTCATATTCAGAAAGTAATTTATTTTAAGATCATTTACTGGGTCGAAAATAGCAGTTAACATACAGCCAGCAAGCAATATACAGTACTTTTCATGATATAAATTAATTAAACGTGATGGGTATCAATTCTATTAGTCAATAAGTTATATAATCAGTATGATGAGTGTCAAAACATGATAAATAAAATTAGAACACATATATACACTAATTTATCATCAATCAACCATTAATCGATCAAACAACATACAACGTAGCAATTCTCTCTACAATAATTAATTGTGTCGTGATTATATGAACAACCCTATTATCAATTTTATATGCACACATGAAAGATTCAATCTTTGGAGTCAATAGTGGCACGATTTCAAGTAAATTGGGGTTAGCTCGTGTAAACCCTCAATATCCCCAACGAAAGAGATGAACAATGTATAATACGATAAACAAGGGATCTACTTGCAAGAATTTCAATGAAACATGAATTTGATACAATTAACAATTCAATAGGATGGTGACTTGCCTATTAGATGAAGAAATTGATTACCAAGAATAACGGGATGAGAATCCCTGCGACGACACACGAACGAAGCACGCATGAAAGCACGTGCAAATAGGGTGCAAACCCACACAGCACACAGCCAATCCCTCCACAAAATCCAAATACCCAACAAATCAAATCGGATCCCCCACTCCACCCAAACAGCAAACACCATTACTAGCAACAAACAGCAACGGCGGCTGACTTGACTTCGACAGCGGCGGTGGTGCTCGACGGCGGGATGGCATCACTGGCAGCTAACGGCTGACTGGCAGGTCCTGTCGACGAGAACAGAGGAAGAGCGAGGATCGGCGCTCTGTTTTGGGGAAAAATAGAGCGAAGCTGGTGGTGGTGATCTGGGGGTGGCAGCTGTCGAGGCTAGGTTGGTTGATAGGGTGGCAGCGGATGAGGACGAGGGTGAAGATATGGGGGTTGCGGAAGGTAACGACGAAGGCAGTCTACGGGATGGAGCTTGGGTGGAAATGAGTTCTCAGTGTAGGTGGAGGCGGAGGTGAGGCGATCGGTGCAGTTGATTGGAAAGGAGGACAGAGATTGGAGGGCGGGTGGTTCAGCAGCTAGGGGGTCGAGGGGGTGTTGGTGACGGGAGTCAGGGTTGCAGGAGGTCGAGGAACGGCAATGGAGGGTGACTGAAGGTGAGGGGCTCGATGGGAGGGGGTTCGGGTGGTGCTCGACAAAGGCGGTAAGGTTTGGGTGGTGCTCGACGAAGGCGGTAGCTGAGACGAGGAGGTCGGCACGATGAAGAGGAAAGAGGAGCAATGGGAATACGATGGGCAGGCCTTGGGTTTCTGAAGGAGAACAAGGGAAGGGGAGAGGGTGTACATGATGGGGGTAGGGGGGGTAGCACAATAGGAGGTGGCTAAGGTTAGGTTAGGGGTTAGGGTAGGTTTGAATAGTATTTATAGGATATATAGGATGTTGGGTTATAGGGTAGAGGGTTGGATCCAATAAGAAGGGCCATTGGGTTTTTGGTACAAATTCAATAGGGAATAAAAGAATAAATAAATAAAATAAGATTATAGAGTTTATAAAATATATATATATATATATATATATACATTAAATCAACTAGTGAAGTACATATAAAATGGAGCATGTTCGGGCTTAAAACAAAATAATAATAACAATAATAATCATAACAACAACAATAGTAATAATACTAATAATAATAACAACAAAATTGGGTTTTCAATAAATAATCAAAGGTAACAATAAAAATAATAATAATGATAGTCATATTTGTAAAAACAACGATAATAATAATAAGAATAACAATAATAATAATAGTAACAATAATAATAATAATAATAATAATAATAATAATAATAATAATCACAGGGATAAAAATAACAATAACGATAATAATAATAAGAAGAAGAAGAATTATATAACAAAATATAAATTTATTAAAATAACCCACATAGTAATAATACATTTGATTTGGCTCAAATATAAATAGTCGATCAATAAGAAATAGAAAGTAAGGTCAAAATACACCACTATTCAAAATAAATAAAAAAATTTATTAGAAAATACTTTAATAAACGATCCGAAACGAATTTAGCATAAAATAAATTTATTAAATTAAATTATAGAAAATATACGGAAAATACTTATTAGCAGAAATGGGGATTACATTATAAATACAAGAAATTAGCAAATTATTGGAGATCTTGCGAGTTGCTTATAGATTAGGGTTTGGGGTTTATAAAAAGGGAAGTAAATATATGAGAATTATCTCCTTAATAGTAAAAGAAATTGTAGTTGAACCATTAGAATAGTATGGGGTGATTTTTAGTAATTTTATGGAGATAAGATCCCATAGGACTTTGAATAGTACGTGCATCGCACGTGTGCATGCCAGGCGTTCAATAAAATGCCTGAGTGACATTAGGATTAGTATTATTATTACCTGTGACTGGTTTGGATCTTTTGACCCATAATTGGCTTTAAAATTTGATAATAGGAGATATTAGTGACTTCGGATGCATGATGGAGAAGTGGTGCTTCGAGTCTTCACAGGATATCAAGTGAGTATTATACTAGGTATATATTA
The DNA here is from genome assembly GCA_017893485.1 of Hemerocallis citrina. Classification (NCBI taxonomy): domain Eukaryota; kingdom Viridiplantae; phylum Streptophyta; class Magnoliopsida; order Asparagales; family Asphodelaceae; genus Hemerocallis; species Hemerocallis citrina. The sequence goes on from CM030363.1 coordinate 134,862,624, forward strand.
TGTTGTGACAGAATTATATGCGGTTTCGATGTTATTTTTGTGAGTTATAGCTAAATGAATATTTAACTGAAAATACGGAATTTTTTTATATGTTGAAATTGTGTTGTATGGCGAATTTGTGTGATTTGAATATTTAGTGTTGATATGGCTAAAAATAGGGGTTTAATCGAGACCATCCAAATTAAGCACGAATCCTGAAGTCCGGGGGGAAGACAGTAATTTCACCTACAGACGGGGTCAGAAGCGGGTGCTGAGTCTCCTTCTCGCAGATCCAATAACCCGCAAACGGATCCACCTCAACTGGGTGCGGGCTTCAACCCGCAACAAACCCGGTCCAGCAGGATAGAATTAGGGTTTCTGATTAATATTAATCAACGGCCCTGATTCATATCTATCCTTTCACTGGGGATTAGGGATTACATTCCTTATCTATACACAGGAGTTACATGCCTAATCTGTTCCCTAAGACGCCTATAAATACCCCCCACCCATCTCCATTAAGAGGTAATCAATCTTTCACCAGTTTTTGCGCTCTTTCATAGTCTTCCAGATTACTGACTTGAGCGTCGGAGGGTGCGTCGCCGGGAACAACCCCGGTGTCTCGCACTTTTTGCAGGTTACGGCGGGAGCAACGATCATACCCCAACGGAACAGGTACGCAGGTTTACTATTCAGTTTCCCTAAGGATCCACAAATACTATCTGTTTGCCCCCACACCAAATTTAGCGGCAACAGATTGGCACCGTCTGTGGGAAACTAACGAATAGAAACCTCTCCTCTTCCCGGAATACAGATCTTCTCTAGCCATGCCACCTCGGAAAGTCAGGTTAAGGGGGTCCAACCGAGGACCCAACCCTGATCAGCAGCAAGAAGTCTCCCATAATCCCGCTCAACAACAAGGGCAACTTCCCCCTACAGCGGAAGACCCGCTCCAACAGAACCTTCCCCCTCCTGATCAGCCGCATCCAAAGGGTCCTAACCCTCAGAAACAACCTCTTCATCAAGAGCACGTCTCCATCCACAACGCCTCCACGGACTCTATGGCCTCCCATCATCCCCGAGCCTCTGGTCACCACAATACCGCCCTCAACCGCCAGAAAGATGATGACCTCCGCCGCCATCTGGATGAAAAGCGGGCCCGAGAGGGGACCTCCCGCCAACACCATCCGGGCGAGCGGTCTCTGCACCACCGGTACTACAGGTCCCCCGTCCGCAGAGGGAGGAAAGAGTCCCCCGAGCATTACCGAAGAAGGCACTCCCCCGTGGGTCGGCAACAGCCCAGGAACAATGAGGCACCAATCAACCGTGCCGAGTTCCAGCAGTTCCAAGCGACCGTCCTGCAGGCTCTCAACCTCCGTCAAAACCCCAATGAGCCGAAGGCCCCATCTCCTCCTCCAGTCCGAAGCCCTCGCCGACGGTCCCCATCTCCTCGTCCTGCTCCTAGCAACTCTCGGCGTACCCCAAGTCCTCGCCGCTCCCGAAGTTACCATCGCCGTAGCCCTCGCTCTCCCTCATACGAAGACGAGTCTAGGGGCTCGGCTGATTACCGTCGGAGGGATGACACCATGTACCGCCATCTTCATGAAGTAGAGAGGCACCTGGGTCAGATAGACCGAGAAGAGGAGCTTAGGGGGAGGACTCTACATCCTAGCCGACCCCCTTTCTTCCGAACCATTGTGGATGCACCTGTGTCGTTCGGCTTCAAACCTCCCCAATTTGAGACTTACACTGGGGAGACCGACCCAGTTGATCACGTCGAAAGCTTTAAGACCCTGATGCTCCTCCATCAAGCTTCCAACGCCCTCCTCTGCAAGACCTTCCCCGTAACTCTCAAGGGCCCAGCTCGAGAATAGTACTCATGCCTTGCCCCTGCCTCAATATTCTCCTTCGAACAGTTCGAGACCCTTTTCGTCACCCATTTCGTAAGCAGCCGAAGGGCTGAGAAGACCAGCATCTCCCTATTGCACCTCCACCAGAAGAAGGGGGAAAAATTGAGAGACTATGTGAAGAGATTCACGGCTGAAGCCAGATCCATAACATCCCTCGACCAATCGGTTGTTGCAGCAGCATTTCAATCTAATGTCCTCAATTCCAACCTCCGCTCCTCCCTCGCCAAGAAGTCACCACAGAACTTTTCCGACCTCCTCCTTCGCAGTGAAAAGTACATCCGGGCCGAAGAGGCCGAGCAGCGACCCAACTGGGAGGGGTCTTCCTCCGGCTTTAAGAGAAAGGGAACAGAGGAGGAAGGAGCCAAGAAGCTCCAAAAGGACAATGCCGGCCAGTGCCGACCTCCCCCCAGGTTCGAGAAGTTCACTCCCCTCACCACAAACGTCTCAACTATTCTGATGGAAGTCGAGAAAGATGGGGTCTTACCCCCTGCTCCGAGGATGAACACCCCTGCCAAGAGAAGAGATAAAGAAAAATGGTGTTGTTACCATCGGGACCATGGGCATGACACCAACGATTGTCGTGCTCTGAAGAACGAGATCGAAGCCCTTATCCAGAGGGGGCAGCTGGCGAAGTTTGTAAGAAAGGACCGAGCCGAACTTCCTCCCCAGCCTTGGGGGGCTAACAAGCGTCCGGAACGAGAAGAGACACCAGACTTTGAGGAAGAGCGAGTCCTCCACCTCATTCATGGGGGCCCAATGGGGGGCTCCTCGAACTCCTCTCGGAAGGCATTTATAAGAGAAGTCAACTCAGTCCGAACCACCCCTCCTCCCAAAGGCCTCGGCGTGCCCGTCACATTCTCTGACGAAGATCTCGAAGGTGTCCGCACCCCTCATTGTGATGCGCTTGTCATCAGTCTCCACATGGCGAACTTCAAAGTGGAGAGGATACTTGTGGATAATGGCAGCTCCGTAAACATCCTCTTTCTCGCCGCTTTCAAAGGCCTGAAGCTCTCCCGAGACAGACTCAAGCCCGCCGGCTACACGCTCCATGGGTTCACGGGAGTGCCAGTGACTATCAAAGGGGTAATTACCCTCGACGTAACCGCTGGCAAAACCCCTACTACCCGAATAGAGTCGATGGACTTCATGGTTGTAGATGTCCCAGCAGCCTACAATATCATTTTGGGTCGGCCCGGTCTAGCCGCCCTTGAAGCCGTCCCTTCCGCTTATCATCTCAAAATGAAATTCCCCACTCGGGCCGGAGTAGGGGAAGTAAGGGGCAATCAGGAGCAGGCCCGCAAGTGCTACATGACCTCTACCCTCGGACCCGTCCTCTCCTTAGAAACTCTGGAAATCCTCCAAGATGTTGCTCGACCAACGTCCGAGCCGGTGGACGAATTGGAAGAAGTGCTCTTCTCTGAGCAGGAGCCGGCCCGCAAGTTCTTTGTCAGCAAGACCCTCCCGTCCGCCCTATACTCAGACATTGTACAATGCATCCGAAGGAATCAAGACATCTTCGCTTGGTCAGCCGCAGATATGCCCGGTGTATCCGAAGAACTCTTGGTCCACCGCCTGAGCGTTGATCCGGGGTCCAAACCGGTTCAGCAGAAGAGGCGCAGGTTCACCCCTGAGCGCCAGCTCGCTATTAAAGAAGAGGTGGAAAAACTCTTGAAGGCCCGGTTCATACAGGAGGTGAACTATCCTGAGTGGTTATCGAATGTGGCGATGGTGAAAAAGTCTAACGGGACGTGGAGAATTTGTATTGATTTCACCGACCTCAACAAGGCCTGCCCCAAAGATCTCTTCCCTCTGCCGAGTATTGACACTCTGATTGACGCAACCTCGGGACATGAGCTCCTCAGCTTCATGGATGCCTTCTCAGATTACAATCAGATAAGAATGTTCCTCCCGGATATCCCGAAGACTTCGTTTGTGACCGACCAAGGCCTCTATTGCTACAGAGTCATGCCATTCGGTCTAAAGAATGCGGGTGCAACATACCAACGCCTCGTCAACAAGGTTTTCCAGGCTCAGATCGGCCGGAACATGGAGGTGTACGTTGATGACATGCTTGTGAAAAGCATCGGAGGCATTGATCATGTGACCGACCTCCAAGAGGCATTTGATGTTTTGAGAAGGCACAATATAAGACTCAACCCGAACAAGTGTGCATTCGGCGTCTCATCAGGGAAGTTCCTCGGCTTCATGGTTAGCCAGCGAGGAATTGAAGCAAATCCGGAGAAGATCAAGGCCATATTGGACATGGCCCCTCCTAGAAATGTCAAGGAAGTTCAGAGGTTGACTGGTCGCCTAGCCGCCATAGGGCGCTTTCTGTCAAAGTCCGGGGAGAAGTGCCTCCCATTCTTCAAAGCCCTCAGGGGGGCTAAAGGATTTGAGTGGGGGCAGCAGCAACAGGAGTCGTTCGACTAGCTCAAGGCTTACCTCGTCAATCCCCCTCTCCTCAGCAAACCGATCCCTGGTGAGCCCCTATACCTCTACCTGGAAGCCTCCGAGCAGACCCTCAGTGCGGTCCTAGTAAGGGAAGAAGAGCGGGCTCAGAAGCCCATCTACTATGTCAGCAAAGTGCTTCGGGACGCCGAGCTCTGTTACCCGAAGATAGAAAAAATGGCTTATGCCCTGGTGATGGCCGCGAGAAAGCTTCGCCCATACTTCCAGTCCCATTCGGTGGTCGTTCTTACCGACCAGCCGCTGAAACAGGTTCTTCACAGGCCCGAGACTTCGGGACGCCTTATGAAGTGGTCGATCGAGCTGAGCCAACACGACATAACTTATCAGCCTCGGACCGTGATCAAGGCTCAGGCGCTAGCCGAATTCATAGTTGAAACTACTATCCCCGAGTCCAACCCAGCAGTGAAGGGACCACCCGTCTGGTCGGTTTATGTAGACGGATCCTCGTGCAATGAGGGAAGCGGGGCAGGGGTCATTCTGGCAGGCCCAGATGACTTCATACTTCAATACTCCCTTCGTATCAACTTCAAAGCCTCGAACAACGAAGCCGAATACGAGGCGCTAATAGCCGGCCTTGGAATGGCCCGGAATGCAGGGGCGCAACGCCTCCGAATCTTTAGCGACTCTCAGCTAGTCGTCAATCAGGTCCTCGGCGAATATGAAGCACGCGATGACAGGATGGTTAGATACTTAGCCAAGGTCAAGAGCCTCATGGCACTGTTTGAAGAGGCCCTCATCCAAAGGATCCCCCGAGAAGAAAATGCTCAGGCCGACGCCTTATCCAAATTAGCCTCCTCTTCCCTTCAAGGTCTTGAGCAGACCGTATTGATAGAAGTCCTCCTGAAGCCGAGCATAGAGGACGAAGCACCTGACTCCGTCGAAACATTGTCTGTCCTCCTCGAAGACAATTGGATGAAATCCCTCGTCGAATTCTTAAGGGACGGACTCCTCCCCGAGGATCCGAAGGAAGCAAGAAGAATCAGAACCCGAGCCGAGCGTTATACACTAATCGAAGGCATCCTATATAAACGCTCCTTCACCCAGGTGGACGGTCGGCCTTACCTGAGGTGCCTTTCCCCCGGGCAAGCTGACTACGCCCTACAGGAACTCCACGAGGGCATCGGCGGGGCCCATTCTGGGTCCAGGGCTCTAGCGCGCAAAGTGTTGAACTATGGGTATTTTTGGCCCACTCTCCTACGGGACGCTGAGCGACACGTTCGGCAATGCAGCTCCTGTCAGAAGTATTCAGACATCCGACGCCTTCCACAAGCACCACTCACCTCCCTATCAAGTCCGATCCCCTTCGCCATGTGGGGGATGGATTTACTAGGGCCGTTTCCACCAGACCCGGACAGCTTAAGTTCCTGGTCATAGCAGTCGATTATTTCTCGAAATGGATAGAGGCCGAGCCCCTGGCCACAATCACCGAACATAAGGTCGTTCAGTTCTTTTGGAAAAGTGTGATCTGCCGGTTTGGCGTCCCCAGGGTCCTGGTTACAGATAACGGAACGCAATTCACCGGGGCCGCCTTCCGAGCTTTATGTGAAGACCTCGCCATACAACACCGATTCTTCTCCGTCTCCCATCCTCAGTCGAATGGCCAGGCCGAAAATGCCAACCGACAGATCCTCTCGGGCATTAAGAAGAGGTTAGACAAGTGTTCCAAAGGCTTGTGGGTCGATCAGCTGCCTAACGTGCTCTGGAATTACCGCACCACCAAGCGGACCCCAATAGGCGAGAGCCCATTTAATCTCACCTATTGGTCCGAGGCCATCATCTCCCTAGAAGTCGGGATACCCTCTCCTCGTCTGATAGCTTATGAAGAAGAGCAGAACGCTAGAAAGCTCAGAGCAAGTCTAGATCTGATAGATGAAATCCGAGAGAGAGCTGCCATACGCCAGCAAACTTACCGAAGGAGAATCGAGCTAGCATACAACAAAAGAGTCCGCCCAACGGACCTCAAAGAAGGGGACCTAGTCCTCCGAAAATTGGCCATCTCGTTCCCAGGACAGAAAAGCAAATTGGCCCCGAATGGGAGGGACCCTACAAGATCTCAAAAGTGATCCGCCCTGGTGCATACAAGCTAGAAGATCTCGAAGGCAGGGAGATTCCCAGGACTTGGAATGCCGATCATCTCTTGAAATACCAAGAGAGAGCAACGATGCCTCCCTAAGTAACTCGAGATGTCGAACCATTCCCTTCCTGTTACTAGTAGTGATTTTTCCTTTATTTTTCCTTGTAATAACGGCTAGCAACTTTAGAAGCAGCCGATCATTAGATATTAATAAATAAAGTTTTTTCATATTTTTGATACTGTTACATTTCTCTGCTTTTAACTCCTCAATCTCACGATGGTTCAGAGTCCAACACTCGGTTCGACTTTACTTCCTCGGCTCGCCCATAGGCGAGTCAGAAGTACATCACCGTTCGGAATTGCTCCCACAGCCGTTGAATGGTTCGGAGTCCTACACTTGGCTCGATTCTACTTCGCAAGTTCGCTCCTAAGCGAGCTAGAAGTAGCTCGCCATTCGGAATTGCTCCCACAACCTTAAACTAATCTAACGATGGTTCGGAGTCCAGCACTCGGCTCGACTCTACTTCCCCGACTCGCCCGCAGGCGAGCTGGATGTGGATCGCCTTTCGAAATTGCTCCCACAGCCGTTGAATGGTTCGGAGTCCAACACTTGGCTCGATTCTACTTCGCAAGTTCGCTCCTAAGCGAGCTAGAAGTAGCTCGCCATTCGGAATTGCTCCCACAACCTTAAACTAATCTAACGATGGTTCGGAGTCCAGCACTCGGCTCAACTCTACTTCCCCGACTCGCTCGCAGGCGAGCCGGATGTGGATCGCCGTTCGGAATTGCTCCCACAGTCGTTGAATGGTTCGGAGTCCAACACTTGGCTCGACTCTACTTCGCAACTTCGCTCCTAAGCGAGCTAGAAGCAGCTCGCCATTCGGAATTGCTCCCACAACCTTAAACTAATCTAACGATGATTCGGAGTCCAGCACTCGACTCGACTCTACTTCCCCGACTCGCCCGCAGGCGAGCCGGATGTGGATCGCCGTTCGGAATTGCTCCCACAGCCGTTGAATGGTTCAGAGTCCAACACTTGGCTCGATTCTACTTCGCAAGTTCGCTCCTAAGCGAGCTAGAAGCAGCTCGCCATTCGGAATTGCTCCCACAACCTTAAACTAATCTAACGATGGTTCGGAGTCCAACACTCGGCTCGACTCTACTTCCCCGGCTCGCACACAGGCGAGCCGGATGTGGATCGCCGTTCGGAATTGCTCCCACGGCCGTTGAATGGTTCGGAGTCCAACACTTGGCTCAACTCTACTTCGCAAGTTTGCTCCTAAGCGAGCTAGAAGTAGCTCGCCATTCAGAATTGCTCCCACAACCCTTAAGCTAACCTAACGATGGTCGGGGTCCTACGGCTCGACTTTGCCTCACCGGCTCGTCCCCAAATGGGCCGGGGTTAGATGGCCACTCTGACCTGCCCCCACGACTGTCGAGCCGAGCGGACGAGGTACCGACCCTCGTATATGGCGAAAAAACCTTCCGAGGCGAAACCACCGTCAGATCGTCTCATAATGTGTGCTAGAGTGTGGTCAATGGATCTGATTCAGCCACGTGTCCACAAAATGACAAGATAACATTTTCTTGGGGACTGGACCTGCCTCAAGATTCGTGCCACCATCCAACGGCCCTGATCACCTCACCTCGCTCGGCCCCAAACGTTAAGCAACCGGAAATCCGAATCAACTTTCTTCTGCAATCGCCTCGGCCGACGAGCCGAATGAACACTGCCAACCTATTACGAAGCAAAAACTTAGTCTCAAAAAGTTCGGATTAAGGTTTTAGGGGACCTCCCCCGGATTCGAGACTTTGGTCATCACCTCATCCACCATGATCTCCCCTGACCCTGACACCTGCCTCGGAGCCGTCAGAGTCAGAGAAGACCATGGTGGAAGAGCGACCACCTCTCCTCCCGAAGAGCCTCTCCCTCAGGTCCGGACTACGGTCGCCAACTCTTCTGCCTTGTCCTCCCCCGCCCCTGACACCCACATCGGGTACGTCAGGAACGGGGAAAGAACAAGGCAGTAAAAGGACCACCCTTCCGAATCCCTCGAGGCGAAAGTTTTTTCAAAACTAGCATCCGCCCAAGGGCAGACGCCATCGATGCCACAAGAGCTCTAGACTGCAATGACAAAATACAAGGGGGGTGTGGGATTTATAGCCTTCCCCCCAAGAGACCGTCATTATGACCCTCGGGAGTCCAAAAGTCGCACCTAGGGAGCTGGAGCGCCGCGTATTAATTAAGGGGCACCGTTCTCAACGCCCTGGAAAAGGTGAAACGTCCCCCACAGATCCCGTAGTGCCATTAATGCCCTTAGGGGACTGGCCCCATCCTTTCAGAACCACGCTCGGATGTCCGAGGGCCCGCATTCCTGATCGGGCCGTGCGGCCGCAGCTTCGAAACAGCTGTACCTTAGCCGCCAAACCAAGCCGCATCTGAAGGCACCGAGCAAGATTCAGAACCGCGGCAAAAGTGTGAGCTTCGAGGCCAATATGCTCGATAAAGCAAACACTTGCCTCGCGGATTCATTTCAAGCCTACCCTAGCTAGCGCACAATAAGAAGCCAACAGATAACAGTTCGGATGAATCAACTCCAATTTTATTAATATAACTTGGATAAATCTACAAAAAGATTACAACAAAAGAGTTTGAAAAACAGTCTGAAGGACGGTCCTAAAGACATCCGAAGATAAGACACGACCCGTTCACTGCCTCCGAGGAAGAGGTACGCTCCGGTTCAGTGATACCTTGGGTCGGCGCTTCTTGACCTCCGAGCTCGTCTCCAGACCAACGAATCGAGATGCCTCCTCGCCGCTGACCCTGACAGTCGCTCCAACCGAAGCACCACTTGAAGACACCGCTACGCTGCTTTGGGCGTCGGCTGCTGACCTGCTTACGATAGGAGTCCGGCTCGCGGCTTGATAGAACGTGATCCCTCGCTCAATCTCTTCGCGAGTGCACGAGGTGCTCCGAACGTTAGCCCTCGCCGGCTGAGGTTTGAGCCGAGCAACCTCCTCCTCCAGTTCGACGATCCGGTCCTTCAACGTGTCGTCCTTCACAATCACTTTGAATCGAGGAAGTTTCGCCGAGCCAGGATACTCGGCGCTGTCAGATATGACGCGTCGCAAGTGGGTCACCTCGATGCTCTTGTCGACCGTCACCCTTTGCAATTGTTCTACCTTCCTTGCAAAGTCATCTCGTTCGGCCGAGACCCGGACCAACTCTTCCTCCTTAGCAGATAGTTCGGCCTCGACTATCCGTAGATGGTGCAGCTCGGCCAACGCCTCACTATGCCTAATCTCTAAGTTGTAAAGTATCCTCCTTGTCAGATGAACCTCACCCTCAAGACGGTCCTCCCGCGACTGCTGAAATAGCTCTGCACGGCGCCGAGCCGCCGCGGAGATAGCAGTAGGTTCGGCGATCTGAAATAAGAAATGGACGACATTGAAGTACTGAATGGCCGAACCAAACACTTAGACAGAAGTCCAAAATCAAAACATCACTTTTCATTCATCATCAAAAGCGGTGGCCAGTTCGCAAAAGGCATTACACTTTTTGAAAGAAGAAAAAAAAACAAAACAAGAAACTACAAAGAATTTGCGAGGGGATCAGGGGTCCACCTGCGTCGCCGCGTCGACCTCGGGCACGTCGTTAGATGGCCCCTCGATCCTCCCCTCGATCTGGGCATTCGCTACAGGGGGGTCGATCTCTTCCCCCTCGTCGTCGCCTTCGTCCTCGTCGCCTTCGCCCCCCTCCTCCTCGCCACTTGAAGGCGACCCTGGCCACAGTCTGTAGCCGACCCGCTCGAAGCCAGGGACACGATCCTGAACATGATCGAGTGCCCACTGATAGGACCTCTCCATGTTCTCGGCCATGTGCTTCTTTGCCTCGGCCTCGGCCTCCTTCTCCACCTCGGCCCTGATCTTCGTCGCCAAGGCCTCCTTCTCTGCCTTCTCTTCGGCCAAGGACTTCATCGCCACAGCCAGCTCCTCGGCGGCCTTGGCGGCCTTGGCGGCCTTGGCAGACTCCGCGTCGAGGTGCCCCTTGGCTTTCTCCAGGTCGGCAACAAGGTCGGCCACCCGGACTTCCAAGGCCTCGGCTCGCCTCTGCTCGGCCTCAAGTTCCTTGACCGCCCTGACCTTTGCCGTCCTGTCTTTGTCGCTGGCGGCCTTTAGCTCCTTCTCCTTCGCGGCAAACGTCTCGAGGAGGTGGCCGAAGTGGCAGGTGGCCTACAAAGACAACGATCAGAGTGATGTGCAAGCCGAGCAACAAACTTGGAGAAATTCGCAAGAAGACACTTACCGAAACGAGCGACCGAGCGACTTCATAGGTGTCATCACCGACCGTCCCCGCCTTCAGCGCGGCTCTGTCCTTCGGGGTTGCCAAGTGCTTGACGACCTGCACTGACATCTGCGAGTTGCCGAGGAATCCGTCATGATTCCTCACCCGCCAGTTCGGCACAAACAACTGTTTGTGCTGCTCGGTCAGGATTTCCTCGGCCGCCTTAGTCAACAGAGGAGCCTCGAGCGCCAGCGCCGCGTTGACATCAAAGGCCCCCTCAATCACGGTCGGGGCAACAGGGATCGAGGCCTCCTCGGCAACAACCACCTCCGAAGGCACCTCGGTAGCCAGAGGAGGTGGGGTGGTGGTAAAGGCGATAGTAGGCTGCGGAGTCGATGAGGCAGCCTCGGTCGCCCTCTTCCTCTTTCTGCCCCCGGCCAACTTGGACCTATCGGCCATCATAGCATTGAAATCAATCTTCATCGCTTCTGCATCGGACAACAAAAAACAAATCAGCGAGACGAACTAAAGACTTGAAAAACGAAAATAAATGAGATGTCAGGAGCATACTCGGGTCGTTGGGGCTTAGGCCGGACCCGAACAACACCTCCTCTGTCAACTCCCTCCAACTCAACAGTGGAAGGGCCATTATCTTCCTCGCCACCTCCTCCTCGGCCTCAGACAATACAGGGTCGGCTCGCGCAAATTTCGGCACCTCCACTTTCCACCGGGTCGGAATGTGCCGTATCGCCTCACCCCTTATTATAAAATACTTCTCTTTCCAACCCTTAATTGAGTCGGGGTTTTCTATAATCCTAACACCCTTCCTCGGCCCCAAGTAGTACCGATACTCCGTCTTGTGCTGCCTGTTTATCCGATACAGGCTTCGGAAGACTGTCAAGTCCGGCACTACTTCGGCTCTGTGGCACTGAAGCAAGAAAGCATTCACGTGATGCCATGTGTTCGGCATGGATTGGGTCGGCGCGAGGCAGAACCAGCCGAGGATCTGGAGGATGAAAGGATGCAGCGGAAAATGCAGTTCGGCATTCAAGGAGTCGAAGTCGAACATGCACATGTCCGACGATGACAGCTTGGAATTCGCTCGCATCCTGGGGCCGGGGAGCATCAGCTTGTACTCCGGCGGGATGGCGAATCCCTTTCTGATCCGAAGGAGATCCTTCTCGGACAGCACCAAAATAAGCTCGTCGGTCTCGGTGGGAAGAGCCGGGTTGGGTTCTTCGAGGATTTTCGACTTTCCATAGACCGCCTTCTCCAAAAGGTCGCCCTCGTACTGCCTGACACCCGAATGCCCGGACAGAACAGAGGGATATCGTCCCATCTCGGGAGCTTGCTTTGGGTTCTGCACGACCACCTCAACCACGGGAGATTGGGTTGCCACCCTCCTCTTCTTCTTCTCCTGCCTCGCCTCGGCTACAGACGGTTCGGCAACCTGTTTACCCTTTCTCCGGATCCCCGACCTCCTCCTCTCCTCGGCACCATCATCGCCCGAGGACGAGGCCCCACTCCCCGAGTTCACTCGTGACATCTCTAGAAAAAAGGCTAAGTCTAAGTAAACTGACCTTTGAAGTGACGTTCACGGTCGGAATGCGCTCGCCGGAAATCGCCTGGCCCACGCGACAGCTAACAGCACCGCCTTGGAGCGAAAGTCGCCACTAGCAGAGAACTTAGAGAACAAAAGTGAAGTCTTGGGAGTAAAAAGTAAGAAATGAGCTTGGGAGTAGGGGTGAGAACTTATAACCCCTAAAATGTTGGGCCTCCTTGAGAAATGTGAAAAGCCCACTAAGCCAAAGCGCCAAGCAGAGAATTGCGACGTTTCGAAGAACGGAAGGGCTCCCCAAATCACTAAGTAAACGACTCGGCCACGCATACCTTCCGAGCTGCCTGCCATCGGCCTGCTCAGCCGAGCTACCGAACAGCTCAGCCGAGCAGCCGAGCTACTGGGCACTAAAGGGTGGAACCATCGAGAGACACTTCCTCCAAAATAGTCAACTCAGCACCTCGGCCAACAGCGCGAAGATGCCGAGCCGAGATGACGAGGTACCGACCCTCGTATATGGAGAAAAATCATCCCGAGGCGAAGTCACCGTCGGATCTCTCCAAAATTCGCGACAGAATCTGATGGACGGTTCAGATTGCGCCACGCCCAATAACGTTTTCTCGTGATCTGAACCCCATCCTCGTGATGCGCGCCATGATGAACGGCCCAGATCCAGCCACGCATACCTTCCGAGCTGCCTGCCATCGGCCTGCTCAGCCGAGCTATCGAACAGCTCAGCCGAGCAGCCGAGCTATCGAACAGCTCAGCCGAGCAGCCGAGCTACTGGGCACGGAAGGGTGGAACCATCGAGAGACGCTTCCTCCAAAATAGCCAACTCAGCACCTCGGCCAACAGCACGAAGATGCCGAGCCGAGATGACGAGGTACCGACCCTCGTATATGGAGAAAAATCATCCCGAGGCGAAGTCACCGTCGGATCTCTCCAAAATTCGCGACAGAATCTGATGGACGGTTCAGATTGCGCCACGCCCACAAAATGACAAGATAACATTTTCTATTGATCTGAACCCCATCCTCGTGATGCGCGCCATGATGAACGGCCCAGATCCGGCCATGCGTACCTTCCGAGCTGCCTGCCATCGGCCTGCTCAGCCGAGCTACCGAACAGCTCAACCGAGCAGCCGAGCTACTGGGCACGGAAGGGTGGAACCGTCGAGAGACGCTTCCTCCAAAATAGCCAACTTAGCACCTCGTCCAACAGTGCTGCGGGACCGAGCCGAGGTGACGAGGTACCGACCCTCGTATATGGCAAAAAAACACGCCGATCTATATCAGCCGCTGGATCTTGTAAAAAAGCGCGCTCATCATGATGGATGGCCCAGATCTTGCCACGTCCACTAAACGACAAGATAGCGTTTTATGGGGATCCACGCTGAGATGGACGACCCAGATGATTCCACGTACCTCGGATCTACCGAGCCGAGGCACTGACCTTCCGAGCCGAAGCGCTGATCCTCCGAGCTGAGGAACCATCTTTCGAGCCGAGGTACCAACCCTCCGAACCGACCCGTGCACCTCGTAAAGGGTAAGGCCGAGCCGAGGTGACGAGGTACCGACCTTCGTATATGGCAAAAAAACACGCCGATCTATATCAGCCGTTGGATCTTGTAAAAAAGCGCGCTCGTCATGATGGACGGCCCAGATCTTGCCACGTCCACTAAACGACAAGATAGCATTTTATGGGGATCCACGCTGAGATGGACGGCCCAGATGATGCCACGTCCCTCGGATCCTCCGAATCGAGGCACTGACCCATCGAGCCGGGGAATTGGTTCTCCGAGCCGAGGTGCCGAGGTACCGACCCTCGTATATGGTAAAAAAACACGCCGATCTATATCAGCCGTTGGATCTTGTAAAAAAGCGCGCTCGTCATGATGGACGGCCCAGATCTTTCCACGTCCACTAAACGACAAGATAGCATTTTATGGGGATCCACACTGAGATGGACGGCCCAGATGATGCCACGTCCCTCGGATCCTCCGAACCGAGGCACCGACCCATCGAGCTGGGGAATTGGTTCTCCGAGCCGAGGTGCCGAGGTGCCGACCCTCGTATACGGCGAAAAAGTCCGCCGAGGAACAAGGATCGTCTGATCGTTCAGAAATTCGCGCTCAGCGTTGATCGAAGGCCCAGATGACGCCACGTCATAAATATGTATTTAAAAATCGATTTTTATTTATTTAAATCATTTTATTTATTTAAAAATTGCGAAAAATTGCGAAAAATTCGGAAAAATTAGCTAAAAATTCTAGGAAATAATTAAAAATTCGGGGGATATTTTTGAGCCCCCAAACAAACAATTATTGCCTAGAAAATACGGCAAAGACCCCCGAACGATTAGTTAACACACCGCAAAATTAAATAAATAGCCCGAAAAAATAGATAAAAACTCAATACACCATATGGCTTCAAAAAAGAAGGAGTTACCTTACCACCCACTTCAGGATTCAAAAACACCCATTCGGACTCCGATACAACTCCACTAGCCACTTAAACAGTCAAACTACTCCTCAAAGACTGATTGCCTTCAGCCTTTAGGAGTGGGGGGCTCGTGATATGGCTAAAAATAAGGGTTTAATCGAGACCGTCCAAGTTGAGCATGAATCCTGAAGTCCAGGGGGATGACAGTAATTTCACCTACAGACGGGTCAGAAGCGGGTACTGGGTCTCCTTTTCGCAGATCTAATAACCCGCAAACGGATCCACCTCGATTGGGTGCGGGCTTCAACCCGCAACAAACCCGGTCCAGCAGGATAGAATTAGGGTTTCTGATTAATATTAATCAACGGCCCTGATTCATATCTATCCTTTCACTAGGGATTAGGAATTACATTCCTTATCTATACACAGGAGTTACATTCCTAATCTGTTCCCTAAGATGCCTATAAATACCCCCCACCCATCTCCATTAAGAGGTAATCAATCTTTCACCAGTTTTTGCGCTCTTTCATAGTCTTCCAGATTACTGACTTGAGCGTCGGAGGGTGTGTCGCCGGGAACAACCCCGGTGTCTCGCACTTTTTGCAGGTTACGGCGGGAGCAACAATCATACCCCGACGGAACAGGTACATAGGTTTACTATTCAGTTTCCCTAAGGATCCACAAATACTATCTATTTGCCCCCACACCAAATTTAGCGGCAACAAGTGTTATGGGTGATGTACTAGGTATATGTATGATAAGATAAAGTATATGGGGTTGTTATACGTATAATATATGGTAGATAAACAAAAATGACACACATATATAGTGTTATGATGTATTGACCTATTTGGTGTATGTTTGTGATATACATGGGTGATAATGAGTTATGTTAGCATAATCAATAAAATTAATGAGTGAGTATATGTATAATGTAGCGATTGTCTAAAGTGAAACTTGTGGGCGGTAATATGATATAATCATCTACTTAATTTGGCATGTTCATAAGATATTATAATGTGAGTGAATAAATACTTTGGTGCATTTATAATACGGAATAATATGAAGTAATAATCTTATAAATGAAATAAACAGGTGTATGTGAATATGTGATATAATGAGATAATAAATTACATGGTTAAAGTCAAAGATGTGGCAGATTATTGAAATACAAGAAGAGATGTTGTGTGGGATTTAAAGGATGAAATGAAAATGATAATAACTGATAAATTTTGTTGCCCAGTACCTACAGAAATCCTGGGAGTTTGGGCTAGACCTCCTAACACCCAAGGACTAGCTTGGGGTGCGGTGTTTATTACCCAAATTATGTTTGGGGTGCGGTGTTTTTATTATCCAAGCTATCGGCTTGAGGCCTGGTTATTACCCAGCTCAGCTGGGATGCAGTGATATTCCCTCGATGAAAGATGTTGCGAGGAAGTACCCTAGTGAAACTAGGGGTGCAGTGTTTTCTTTCCCTCGTTGGCTTCGCCATGAGGAAGTACCCAGTTTCGTTGGGGTGCAATGTTTTCTTTTCCCACGTTGGTTTTGCCACGAGGAAGTACCCAAACTCTGTTTGGGGTGTTTCCCTCACTGGCTTCGGCCGGGATGAAGTACCCAAGTTCTACTTGGGGTGCGGTGTTTTCCTCACTGGCATAGGCTGGGAGGAAGACGTAGTCTCAGACGCGTAAGACCCCGGGGGGGTAGAGGTCTGCATGTTTACTGAGCTGTCTGCTTTTAGTATATTGGGATATTGTAGCTCACTGGTCGACAATTTAATAAAATGAATAAATGTGAAATGAAAAGGAAAATGAGAAAGTAAAGAAAGCATATAATCTGATATGAGAATGAGAAAGAAAAGAAAGTAGTTGATGTAAAGTGGAAATTTTGTAAAATTGAAATGAGAAAGTGAAGTAATTACCTGAGTGGAAACGAATAAGTAGAGTGAAAGAAAATGTATATATATGAAGATGAGTATGAAAGAATATGATTCATAAGTATGCAAATGAAAATGAATGGTAAAAGAAGTATGTGGTTAAATAAGTGTGAAAAACGATGATATTGCATTATGTAATTATAAATGAAAATATAGAGGTGGCGATATATAGATAATTATGAAACGAGGAACATTTGTGTTATGGGATTAAATATAAAAAAGTGAAGGAATTTAACATGTGAATTAGTTTGGAGTTATGTTTTTGAATATGAAAGATGAAGGAATTATATATAAAAATTAATATGATGTTATGAATATAAGTATAACAGTGAAGGAATTATGTACGTAAAATTAATGCGAATAACTCGAAGAAATTGTGGAATGGAAAAGAGTAAAAGAAGTAAAGAAAGTGTGTGTGTATGAGATAATATGATGTGAATGAAAAATAAAGTTATATATGTGATCGATATTAGTATGATGCATAAAGTGATGTGTGTTAAGTGATGGATATGGGAATGTTTTCAAAACAAAAGATAAGTGTGATGCGAGTTAATGCCTTGGAATTGTGTCGAGAAACTACTCGCCCGCTATTTCCATGTGAATAGTAGGAACTACCTGCCTTGGCACAACTCCCAGGGCAAATTGGTGGGTTGTTGATATGATAGTTATATTGTGAGAAGGGAATGAAAGTAAAGTAAATTATAAGATGGAAATGAAAATAAAGTAAAGTAATATTCCAAGCTATCGGCTTGAGATGTGATGTTATATTACCCGAGTTCTACTTGGGGTGCGGTGATTATTACCCAAGCTATTGGCTTTGGGGTGCGGTGTAGTATTACCCAAACTATGTTTGGGGTGCGGAGTATAATTTGATAAGAATGATGTTACAGTAAAGTGTAATATGAGACGTAAGTGAAAATGAAAGAAAGATATATTATTAAAAAGAATGAAAAGTAACTTGAGTTGTATGATGAGATAAAAAAATGAATTATAAAGTAACATATATGATAAAATGAGAATGAGCTTTTCAATAAGCTATATGATGGAATTAGAATGAAAGGAAGATAAATTGTATTAGATTTAATGAGAATGAAAGTTAAGGTATTATGAGATGTTATGATATATGATATAAGAATGAATGAATGTGATGATATGCAATAAAATAAATATAGTATGAGATGATATGCTGATGGATTGAAGATTTAAATGAGTACTTTAGTATGAAGTCCCTTTATGATGTTTTTACATTCAAATTTTTAGGTTGACTTATTTATCATGATATTCATAAGTTCTTTACATTTTCTTTATATAGTTCAATTTATTACTACTAGATTATACTCCCACCAGAAATGGCTAACCCCTAGTGTTTCGGGGGTTAGTGGAGTCCCAGGACTACCCTAGATCCCCTAGTGTTACAGGTCCTCAGTAGTGCAGAGGTGAGGCATGGATTTTGGTTTTGAGTGGAACCTTTTTTTTGTATAATTTAGTGATATGGATAATGAAGTTTATGGTTTAAATTGTATTTTGGGATGTATAAGTATGTAGATGGCAATGATGAACATAGTGTGGGGTAGTATGATATGATTTTGACCCGTACCGATCTCGTTGTGGAGTATCGGGTCCTGTGGTATGTTTTACAAAGACTTTTTCTAAAATTTTTCTACGTTTTCAAAGAAGTTTATGGTTTTTATTCTGATATTTGATATTCTATTATGAGTTTGGGCCCCAGAGCATGATATATATATTGCTAGTGTGATTCTACTCATTTTGGCCTGGGGAGCCCGTGAAAATATTGCCTGTGTTGTGAGCTACGGAATTTAGAGCAGAATTCTGTAAGATTTTTGTGTTTCGGAGCAGAAATTTCAGGAGAAACTCTACCAAAATTTTATTTGAAATATAACTATCTTATTTTATGTTTAAAATGACATAGAAATTGAAAGAATAGAATTTGGAGTTATAGAATTATATTTAAAAAATTGGGGGGTTACAATTGTCATAAAATGTTGTTAGAGCTCATGAGATTGAATCTGGAACGTTGATTGAACACCGTGATCTAGATCCGACGGCTGCTAACATGATCGATTGGACCTGCAAAAAGCCTGAAACATCGGAGGTGGCCCAGGTGACAGACCCTCCGACGCTCAAGTTAGGACCAGAGAGAGAAAGACAGTTTGAGAGAGAAACCGTTGATTACCTTCTGACTGAGGAGAGAGGTGGGTATTTATAGAGCTGAGAAACAGTACAGGAGATTGAAATGAATCCATTAGATCAACTATGAATTCCTTATCTTCTATTCGAATCTCCCCTCAAGAGACAAGCTCTCTTGTTTGGGGATAAGAGTTGCCTTAAATCCTAAAGCTGGAGCTAGAGGAACACCCAAAATACTCCGTTGATAAGCCTGGTGAGATTTGACTAACAGCCTTCATAGGCTGGGTTTCTCTTAGTGGGCCTAATCTGTCACTTCTTATGGGCTTGAAAGAGGCCCATGTCTTGTAGAGGTGCATGGAGAAGGCCATGACCTATTAAAGAGGTTCGTTATGATTAATCTGCCTATAGAAGCTTTGACATATGTGCTCGAATAGTATAGCCCTGATTTGCTGTGATTTTTACCATCATAAAGTGTAAAAATTGAAGATATGATGTAAATGTTGTAGTTATCTTTTATTAGAAGACTACATTTGTTCCAGAAATGTCCATTCTAAGAACATACCCAGCTCTTCCACAATCCATCAAATAGGGATAGCACAGTTTTAGATTCCTTGCCACTCGAGCAAATATAAATGTAGGTGAAATTATACCATGTAATGAGTTCAATAGTTACATGAATGAGTTCAATAGTTACTGTTATTCTCTTATGCAACAAGTACACTACAACATTTTTAGTCTACCCCGGTGAAACTACCCTGGCCTTTGAGTAGAAGCGCCGGGGAAGGTTTAAAGAATAACCAGGTTTGAAATTTTCGTAAGCTACCCCGGCATTTTAAAAAAAATGCCAGAGTATATATACTCTACATTGGCGGTTTGTTAACAAACGTCGGGGTATATGTACTCCACATCGGCATTTTTTTAGAAAACGCCAGGGTAGGCTCTGGGTTAAAAAACCCATAAATCCAATGCCTAAACATTTCACTCGATGCCCCAAATCTTCTCTCCCTCGCTTTGCCGCCCTCCCCCGCCCTTATTCTGAACCCTAAACAATTCAATAGATCCCCAAATCTTATTTCTCATCTCTATCCCTCGCTTTGCCGCCCTCTCCCGCCCCTCGTCGACCCACGTCCCTGCCATCGCCTTGGTCGCCGTCCCCGTTCACTCACTCTCTCTTCTCCAAAAAGAAGCGCAGTTCATCCCTGTCTTTGCCATCACCATCCCCACTCCCTCTCCTTCCCGGTCGGTCTGGCTCCCTTCTCTTTCACCCCACTATCGACGACCACATGTCAGACGTATAAAATTCAAATCTTTTCTAGAGCTTTAATAAATTGTCATTTGTAAATTATAAATTTGTCACCACCACCTAACAACACATCACCATCATCATCTCCTTGAACGGAAAAATAAATCCTAGAAGAAATAAATTTAAACCGAGATTATAGTCAAACACAAGATGTTAGATCAATTGTCACAAACGTATTTTATATAATTTTGACAAAGGTGTTTTATGGTTGTATGAATAGAGTTAATTGTATTGAAATTTATTTGTTTTTGAGTTAATTTGTTGAGATTTGTTTATTTTAGAGTTAATTGTTTTAGAGTTTATTTCTATTAAGACCTTAATTATAGATTTTAGGGTTGCATGAATATAGTTAATTGTTTTATGTGATATGTTGAATTGGGGGATTCAGTTTGTTTCATATTTGTTGTAATTTTTCATATTGAATTTCCTATTTATATTCCAAATTTTATAAATGCTTCATTTGTGACATTTGTAGTACGTTGATTGTTCATATTTAATAGTATATGTCTTGTATTTTTTTTGACTGACATTTTTTTAAATTGTCTTAAAAGTTAATGTTATATATGCATCAATTGTTCATTAATAGTGACATTTATCTTTTCCCACACTTCGATGTTGAGTTTCCTATTTATATACAAAAAAATTTGATTTTCATTGTAAAGTTGCTCTTGTGAGATCAACCTAGATCATTACTTCTACTGTCATTCTTAATTTGCATGCGGCATGGTATTAGATGGTGTTTTTCAGCCAAAAATAAATAAAAAATAACCTGACAGCAAATAACACCTGTGGGTTGTTTTTTTTTCTTTTGGAGAATAACACCTGCATATTGGTTAGCAAAAAGATGGATATAAAAACATCAAGTTTTCAATTAAGGTGTCGAATTTGTCATCCATACATCAACTATTAATCATATATAGCATAATTCCGTATCTCATCCTATTGATTTACTTTAGTACATTACAGTACAACATTTTTGGGCTACCCCGACGAAACTTGTTCAGTCTTTGAAATAAGTTGGTTTTTTGAAGTTATTTTAAGGAATTGTAGTCCAAATTCGATATCTTTATAATGTTTGTTAGGTTGCAGATGTTGGCTCTTGAGATAAAACAAAACCATGTGGTGCTCCCAGTGCTGCAGAGAAGAAGAGATTCATCAAAAGACTTATAGCAGAGGTCCTCTCAATACTAAGCATTTTGCAGGTAATTTCTTTTTTCCAACTCTTTACTTATATTTCTTGATAATTAAGTTGTTTTTGATTAGTGATGATGAGTATGATAATGGGCATATGGATTTTACTATTATTCTGTGTCATATGCTCTCTTTTAATCAGTCTTTTGGTGTATAAGATATTGTATGATGAGTATGATATTGTATGTATAAGATATATGCTCTCTTTTAATCAGTCTTTTGGTGTATAATATATTGTATGATGAGTATGATATTTTATGTATAAGATATATGCTCTTTTTTAATCAGTCTCTTTTAATCAATTTTTTTAAATATATATACCTTCCCCGGCATTTTAAAAAGCGACGGGGTAGATATACGCAAAATTTTAAGACCCTACACCGGCATTTTAAAAATGCCGGGGTAGGTGTTGTAAGAAAAAAGAAACCAAATGAATATACCCCTATGGCGGCGTTTTTAAAACGCTGGTGTAGGTTTTGATCTATACTAGCATTTTCTATAAATGCCGGTATAGATCTCCACTCTACTGCGACACTCGCTTCCTCGGAATTTATACCAGCGTTTTCAAAAACACCAGTATGGACTACACCAGCATTAATAAACGCTGAGGAATCGAAAAATAACTGCCAGGGAAGACGTTTAGTGTTGTAGTGGTATAAAGTAAAAAGACAAACAATAATGGCATAATCAATGACAAAAAATAATCATCAGGGTAAGGATCTTCAAATAATTTACTTAATGACAAGTTGTTAAAAGACTAACAAAGTTCTATAATTAACTTCATTTAGGGATGAACATACGATTTTTTCCTGAAATAGGCCAAAATTTGAAGCTAATTCTCAAAATAGGCCACTTTCGAAACTAATTCCTAAAAGGCCACTAGCAGTTGGGAATTGCGACCTATTCTATTTCATTGCCGCAGTTCCGTACTGCAGCCTAAGTACATACCACAATACTCTACACTCCAAGACTTGGTCCAAAAATTTCCCAAGTCGAAGGTATGTTCAAGGTGATTTAACTTAGGCCGCAGTTGGCTACTGCAGCCTGGAGAATATTTATGCCGCAGTAAGTTAAATGATCCATTGCATCCGGTCCTTAAACCCCTACTCTCCCCTTCACTTCACTTCACTTTAAAACTTCTCTGAAACCCAATTTCCTTCTCTTCTCCAAATCTAGAACCCTCATCACTCTCTTCCTACTCCCTAAAATCTCTCTTAAATTCGATTATCAACCTCACTTCATCTTCCTCTCTCCATTCCCATTCAAAATCAGAAATCCCCAAACCCTAAATTTACAATATCATCCAAATTCGTTCAACTGCGGCCACCCACCTTCAATCCGGTCACTACCCATGAAAGTTAGCCTCTCCTTCATCATCATTTGACCTCATTTTCTTCGTCACCCGAAGATCTTGGAGGTATATTTTGGTTAGTTAGCATAGGTTTTTTTTGTTTGTAATTGCTATGAATTGTTAGTGGATATTATGCGTCGTTGTTCAGTAATGTAGATATTGTATACTCGGTTTGTGAAGTTTTATGAATTGTTAGTGAGTAGTATAAATTGTTAGTGAATTGTTTCATGTTTGTTGTTGTGAATTGTTAGTGAAATTAAATAATTTTTAGATAATTTCTATGAATTGTTAAAGGGGTTTAGATGTTTGTATGAAGTTTGGGGAGGTAGACATAGATCAATGATTGCCGACCATTCTTCTTCCTCGGATGACATTATATGTTGAATGATGGATTTTTGTGTTGCTCGTAGATAAGTGATATGGTGAAAATGGTAGTAGAGTTGGTCAAGAAAAAGAGTGACAAATTTAATCATATTATCCGAATCTATAACCCTCATCACTCTCTTCCTACTCCCTACAATCTTTCCTAAATCTAATTATCAACCTCACTTCATCTTCCTCCCTCCATCCTCATTCGAATATTATGAACTGTTAGTGAATTCTTAGTGAATATTATGAATTGTGAGTGATAATTGCTATGAATTGTTAAAGGGGTTTAGTTGATTGTATGATGTTTTGTGTGCAAGGTTGGATACTCTTGTTTGTTGCAAATTAGCTTATTGTCCAACGTATGTTTGAAGAATTGCTCGTGAGAATAAAATAGGTATGGTTTCGATTCAAATTTAAAATGTTTGACTTGAATATTTCTGGTAGTAGTCCACCAAACAATGTGTGCAATATAGAATACAATTGTTTTGATGTATAATATTGAATTGAATTCATACGTTAATCAATTTAATACATTATTACATATTAGCAAAGATTTTCTTTTCCATGAACTTCATTCCTTAATGGCTCATTCCATTTTATCTGTCAATCTTAAAATTGTACATATCATAAAGCGTATTCTTTATATATTAACATTATCTAATATTGGTGACCATATTGTGTAGTGATCGTCTAATATCGTAATGGCACGAACGAGGGGTTCAAATGATCGAGGTCGGGCACCAACAAATCGTGGTGGAAGACCCTCGAGTAGTTTTGAAAGCCGAGGCCATGTTCCCCCACCTACACATGTAAGAAGTGTTTATTAGTTTCCATCTATATAAACTTGGTGTTAAAATAAATTTGTAACTAAAACATCAATTATTCCATGAACTTGTAGGTTCCCTCATCTTCCAGTACGGCCGAGCCTAGTTCCTCATCCGTTGCACGTGGAGGTTCCCGGACCGTTAGACCCAAAACTATTAACTTTGCAGAATGATCACCGATCTCAGTCTGTTTGGAAGAGTGTATCGAAGGAGTGCACGTTCTGTAGGTATTCTCCACAGTTCCCGATGCACCCACACACTCACGAACTGTTGTCTACAGCTGGGTTGTATGGAATTAGCTTGATGGGGAGTATCAAGCTTGATAGTGGCCTGCTTACCGCTCTCCTCAAGAGATGGCAACCGGAGACCCATACATTTCATCTACCCATATGAAAAATGGCGGTCATGTTACAAGATGTTGCGATGATATCGGGACATCATGTTAATGAGGTAGTAGTGACTGGGAGTATGGGCCTTGATAAAAATCAATTAGTCCGAGAATATCTAGGTGTTGAGTTGGGTGAGAAAACATTCATAGGCCAATCCATTAGGCTGTCGTGGTTGTAGGAAGTGTTCGAAGACGGCTTGAACGATGATTCGAACGAGTTCCAAGTTGAGTGCTACACCAGGGCGTATATAATGACAATATTTGGCGGTGTGATTTTTTTGAACTTGTCTAGTGATACGGTGCCACTAATGTATCTACCGTTGATCGCAGATATTAGGAAAACCGGTGAATACAGCTGGGGTAGTGCCGCACTAGCTGCATTGAATAGGAGTTTGTGTTTTTGTTCATTGAATGCGGTTCAAATGACAAGGCCAATGCTAATACTACAATTGTGGAGCTCGGAGCATCTACACATCGGTCAACCCCGCATAACTCGGCAATCACAGTGGGGATGGCCCATGCAAAGAATCAAGCAATGTTGGCACCCATCGGCGTATATTCGACTGGGTCACACACGTGGAAGGATAATCTGCGTGGTTGATGTGTTTAATTTTTATACAAATATTTGTACTCATTTACCCATTAAAATTACTTGTATTCGTCTATCTTGTTTATAATTTATCTTATTTTCATAAGATTTCAAGTAATTAATTATTTTTGAAGAAATAAGATTTTTGATGCAAAATGTGAAGATTTTTGGTAAAATTCAACAAACTAAACAAACAGAATGATTTATTAAATTTTATTGTTTTGTTGATTTTTTTTTATCTTACAATTTTGCAGTGAGAAATGCAAGATATAAATTTTATTTGCTAATTGAGCTGAAAATGCAATAAAAAAATTTAAAAGAGGTTTAAATGAGCTAATATGATTTTTAGTTAGTTTAATTAATTTTATTTTTAAACCCCAAATTCTGATTTTATTTTATGCAGCACGTGTTTTCAAGAAAAGGAAAGAGAAGAAAAAGAAGAAATAAATAAAGAGAAAATCATGGAAGGAAAAAATGAAGAAGAGGGAGTTTTTCTGCAAAAGTAAACCCTAATTCTCCTACCCGTATGCATATAAGTACAAGACCAAGAGAGAGAGAAAAGAAGCACGCCATACGAGAAAAAAAGAACAGCGACGTGACGGCTACTCAATAATAAACAATATATATATATATATATATATATATATATATATATATAATACAGAGCAGAGCTCTCTGCTCTCTCTCTCTGTTGGACTTCAAATAGGGCGCGAAAACCAAGACGAAACAGAGAGAATAGTAGGAGAGATAAAGGTTTTGACTGGGCATCCACGTCAGCATTTGGCGGAGGGACACACGAACGAAAACGACATCACTTTGTGTGGGCAACGTGGCGGGGTGAACTTCGACAGCGAAGCTGACGTGTGCGGGTCGGTTGTGGGCGCATAGATCGAGGAGAGAGAAGGAGACGGACATAGAAGAGAATTGACTTATTTGGGCATGAAATTCGAGACTGGTCGGTTTGCAATTTCTTTTAAAAATCAGTCTCTTTTTGTATCTCTTTTCTCTCTCTCTAATTTTATAATGCAATCCAGGACAATGTTTGTTAGTTGCAAAACCATTATGAACTAAATTTATTTTTCTAGGGCTTTGATGTAGCCTAGTTTTGAAAACACAATTTTAATTCCATATTATTTTTCTATTTTTCCACGGTTGTGTGTTTGATTTTTATTCTTAATGTGTACAATTATTGGACAGACATTTGTATGATTTATTGGATCATGGAGAGATCGAGAGGTAATTTGTGATTTAGAACTATAAAATTAAACATCATTAATTGAGCGAAATTAGATATGATTTACCGCGATTGATGTGACTGTTAAGAAATCCACAGAACTTAATGAGTCTTCGATTAATTAGATTTGTATAGAGATATGATAAACTGTTAGTTGGAGATATTTTTGGTGTTGTTCGAGAGAAAGCATTGAATAATTTGGGGATTTTGGTTTACAACTTGGAAAAATAATCTCTTTATTCATATGAAATTATAAATTGTGTGGGATTAACTAGGTGAAATCAAAAGCCCTAGAATTAATTTTGCAATTAATAAACAATATAAATTCATAATCCGTCTCTTTTAATTAATTTAGTTAGTTTTTTTTTTAGATTAATTTAATTTAATCGCTTTCTTTATTAATTTCGATTTTCCAAATAGTAGTTAATCTAGTAATATCGGTACTCAATAAAATAATTAGTCCCTGTGGGTTCGACACTCTTTTCACTAAAACTATACTACTTGTTGCGATTTTGTACACTTGTAAATATTCACACCAAGTTTTTGGCGCCGTTACCGGAGACTAGTTATTCTTTTATTGATATTGAAAATTGCTAGATTATTACTAGTTTGGATTTTTGTTTTTATTTTTGTTTTATAATTATTTTACCTCTGTATTTTTTTTTTGACTTACTTTTATTTTCATTTATTTATTTATTTGTAGTTTTTCTATTTTTTTCAATATTTATATTTTAGGACATACAAATACATTATCATGGCAAACAATGATGAAAACAGAGCTTTGAGAGATTATGCTATGCCCTCAATTCATGGAACAATATCAAGTATAAAGAGACCGGTTATTGAAGCTAACGATTTTGAGATTAAATCGGCAATTATACAAATGATTCAACAGGCTGTTCAATTTTAGGGACTACCACACGAGGATGCTTAAGTTCACATTACAAACTTTCTAGAAATTTGTGACACTTTCAAGCACAATGGAGTATCAGATGATGCAATCAGATTGAGACTCTTTTCTTTTTCACTACGAGATAAGGCTTGGCTTGGCTAAATTATCTACCACCCGGTAGTATTACTACTTAGGAGGAACTTGCACAAATTTTTTTAGCTAAGTATTTTCTGCCGACCAAGACAGCAAAACTAAGGAATGATATTGCCACATTCACTGAATTTGAGACCGAGTCTTTGTATGATGCATCAGAGAGGTACAAAGAGTTATTGAGAAAGTGTCCTCATCATGAACAACCGAAATGACTGCAAATTCAAATATTCTATAATGGTTTGGGAGTTACAAATCGATCTATGGTTGACGCAGCAGGTGGTGGTACACTTATAAGAAAAACTCATGAAGCAGCCTATGAACTTTTGGAGGAGATGGCGTCTAATAATTACCAGTGGTCTTCAGAGAGTACAATGCCATGAAAAGTGGCTGGAGTTTTTGGACTTGATCCTATTTCTATTTTAACTGCATAAATTGATATTTTATCTAAACAATTAGGTAATATGAATTTTAATTATATTCAATCTAATATGATTTGTGATCTTTGTGCAGGAAATCATTCAAGTGCAAATTGCCAAGTGGGGAACCCTTTTTCTCAATCAAATTTCAATCAAGCAAATTACGTGTCAAATTTCTAATATCAAAACAATCCTTATTCCAACACGTATCATCAAGAATGGAGAAACATTCCCAATTTTTCTTGGAACAACAATCAAGGAGGAGCAATTAGACCACCTCAAAATTTTCCACAGCAAGAAAAGAAGCCGACACTTGAAGATATGTTTATGCACTACATGCAGAAGACAGAGCAATACATGCAGAAGACAGATGTAGCAATCCAAAATGTTGCAACTTCAACTTCAGCTTCAATTCGCAATTTTGAGGTTCAAATTGGTCAAATTTCAAATATTCTTAGCGAATGAACAGCAGGAAACTTACCCGCAACATCATGACCACCCCTACGGAGGATGTAAAAGCTATTACACTTAGAAGCGGGAGGACAATTGAGCAACCACAAGAAAAAAATGGTGAACAAAATGTGGTTGAAAAGGAAGAAGAGTACGAACAAATTTTGGAGGAACAAACGCAACATGAGCAATTAACTTTTGATGTTTTTAAATTCATAAAGTTCCCTACCGAAGAACAGTCATCTTTTCAAGTAAGTGAACCTGATTTAATTGTGGGCGAGGGACATAGTGCTGAAATTGAAAAGTCACCTATAGAAGTATGTCCAACAAATTCAGCAACTTTTGAAACTGAAAAAGAAAATATTTTTGAATATGTTATGTATATGAATGCTGCACCATTTATTCATCAATTTTCTCAGCAAAAATTCAAGGAGGTGGGGAATCAAAGACATCATCATCATGGAAGAAACGACTCAAACTAGAGCTTGAACCTAATCCACACCAGAAGAGAAGAATTAGAAAAGATATTTTGATGTTGTTGGATCTTAGCGTCACATAACCATCTCACTATCAAGTCTGGCTGAAGACTTAAGACTTAGCACTTTTTGGGAGGCAACCCATGTTTTCTTTTATTGCATTTAGATTTGACTTTTCATTTAGTTTATTTTAAATTTTAATTTTTTATTTTATTTTGTAGGATTGCATAATTTTGGAAGTGGTCGAGCGGAGCTGTTTTATACACCTACATTGATGGCTGTTTTTTAGCAGTATGGAGTCAGAATCTAGAAAAGGGCTTCTAAGAGAAATTGTATAAAATTGTCTTAGCTTCCCAGCGAAAAAAAAAATTAGCTTATTTGGACACCTACAGCTCCAGATATCGCTGAAATACTGAACGCCGCGCGTGCATAATTTTAATACGAATCAGGGGAGAAATTCTAAACTTTTTGCATTCTTTTTGTTTTTCCTTCTCCTTTCCCATTGAGGACAATGTGATATTCAAGTATGGGGGAAGGGTAACAAATTTATTTTTATTTTATATATTTTTTTGAAAAGAAAAACAAAACAAAAAGGGATTTCAATTGGGCTCACCATTACACTGTTGAGTTCTTTATTGTGATAAGCATTGAAATATTTTTTTAGGATTGACAATTGCTTATAAAACAAGATTAAGCATACTTATTTACTTTACAATTATTGAATTTTAAAATTCCTTATAAAATTGTAATAGCCATGTGATTATACATAAAAGAAAAATGTAATGTTTTTTCTTGTGATTATCCCCTTTGATCTAGTCCTAAACAGAGTTTAAGTAAATAGAGTAATAATGTTTAAATAATTGAATAATTAAAGTCAATCTACTCCAATGTTTTGAGTAGCTTAGTAACTAGGGGTATTCATCACAAATGTTTACTTTTACGTCAAACGGCAACTTGAAATATAAGTATGCAAAGCACTCTAAGTTGGTGACTTGTTGAGTAACTCGTGAATTCATTACAAATGTTTTGCATTTGCATCAAAATGCAAGTGACAACTTAGAGAAGAGACTAAAAAAAAATACAAACAAAACAAAAAAAAACTTTGTACTCATTTACCCATTAAAATTGGTAAATTTATTTTTTTAAGGCTTTGATGTAGCCTAGTTTTGAGAACACAATTTTTATTCCATATTATTTTTCTATTTTTCCACGGTTGTGTGTTTGATTTTTATTCTTAATGTGTACAATTAGTGGACAGACATTTGTATGATTTATTGGATCATGGAGAGACCGAGAGGTAATTTGTGATTTAGAACTATAAAATTAAACATCATTGATTGAGCGAAATTAGAGATGATTTACCGCGATTGATGTGACCGTTAAGAAATCCACAGAACTTAATGAGTCTTTGATTAATTAGATTTGTATAGAGATATGATAAACTGTTAGTTGGAGATATTTTTGGTGTTGTTCGAGAGAAAGCATTGAATAATTTGGGGATTTTGGTTTACAACTTGGAAAAATAATCTCTTTATTCATATGGAATTATAAATTGTGTGGGATTAACTAGGTGAAATCAAAAGCCCTAGAATTAATTTTGCAATTAATAAACAATATAAATTCATAATCCGTCTCTTTTAATTAATTTAGTTGGTTTTTTTTAGATTAATTTAATTTAGTCGCTTTCTTTATTAATTTCGATTTTCCAAATAGTAGTTAATCTAGTAATATCGGTACTCAATAAAATAATTAGTCCCTGTGGGTTCGACACTCTTTTTACTAAAACTATACTACTTGTTGCGATTTTGTACACTTGCAAATATTCACATCAGTGGTGTGTTAACATATTATAGAAACGAGCCCGATCAATTGCAGATGAGTTCGTCAATTAGGTGCCTTACAATGAGGAGAGAGTTGAAAGATTACCACCTGCATGAGCGACCCTGCAGTTATAGTTGACGAGATCACCACTTGTCAACTTCAGTATTGTAAAGTTCTATTTCGCTGACCGAGTGCTTCGGCAGTTTGGACTTCATCAACACATTCTGGTACCGCATAGTTATGACACAAAGTTGCATGGAACTAAGGGGATGGGTTGGCTGCCTGATGACAATTGGGTGATACACCACCAAGTACATGTCTACCATTGGAATGAGGAACTCTTCGACGCAGTCGTAGACCCGTCTCCTCCATTTGACCCAGACTTGCACCGACCATATATGAACTGGTATAAGAGAATCACATGATTGTATGTTGCTCCTCCCCGACCTAGCCCAGCTGGCATTCAATTGCTGGTACCAAGGAGAGAGACCGAGCCGACACTGGGGTATTCTATGATGCAGCCATTGTATCAACCGAGGGCACCTACTCACCGATCCATAATAAGAGTAAATATTTGGGTATTCTTTTTTAGGCAATTCATTTAGTTATTATTTCTTATATCATTTATGAATCATATACCATTATAAGTTATGATGTAGATTGAAGATGCATAGGATATTGCGAAGCAGTGTCTCGTGTACTTTCCAGCAATGTGCCCAATGTAGTAAAGGATTTTGCAAGAGGCATTCTAAAACCCTACAGGTTGCAGCTCGAACATGTCGGCGAAGGTGCCCAACTGGATGCACTGGAACGCCCCGGTGCCGAACAAGGGGAAACAAAGGAAAAAGGTGGCAACTAAACAAAGGAGGCGTTCACATATACCAGAGCCAGTACAAAAACATTGAGGCAACAAGAAGAAGAAGAGCCACCACATGAACAACAAGAGCAAGAAGATCCGGAAGATCATAGCCCCATATCCTAAGTTACTCAAATATCCTGGGAGAGGCCAAAATGAAATAGCAAGAAAACTAAATTGTATACCCCTGGTTGAATTGTATTCGTTCTTGAGCTTTTGTTTCTGCATCTTAAATGTGAATCCTTACAAAGTTTTATTTCTTGCATTAGTTATTTAGTGTTGTAATATCAACACTTGAGTAGGTTGAGTGTTTAACTTTTTTTGGTTTGGATGATGTTGGTTTGATGTTAAGAAATCTTCCACGTATGTTGTTCGATGCTTTTGTTTTGTTTGGTTACAAGTTATTGATTGGTTGCAAGTTATTTTTTTTATGGAAGTTGGAAGTTTGGAACTGACATAATTTGATGGCAGTTTTTTTGTTGTTTGTTGGTTGATGAAAGTGTGTTGGTAGATTGTTGGAAGTTTGTTGGTTTGACATATTTCAATATTTTGATGGAAGTTTGTTGGTTTGAAAAAATTTCTCAAAGTTCCATCGCCTTTGTGGAATCAAATTTGTAAAAAGGACCCAACTACCATCTACATTGTCATGTAAAAAACTCCAAATTAAGTCGTAGTTGGTAACTACGGCCCATGCATAACTGAAGTGGCAATTGCCAACTTCGACTATGGAGATTTCAATTTTCCAGAGAGTTAGAACTCTCTAAAAAGATTGAAATCTCCACAGACGCAGTTGGTAACTACGGTCCATGCATAACTGCATAATTGTAGCAACATTGTAACAGCGGCACCCAGATTGAGAAAAAAGAATGATGATATGCTTTAAAGGCTTTGATAAAGTCATAGATGAGAGATTGCCAGTGCAAAAGAAAGATAGTGACACCTTCCCTTATCTCTTCTCTTCATCACATTTCTCCCTATAAATATGTAAGCCAATCTCTTAAGTAATGCATCACTTGTATCACTCTCTCTATCCTTCATAAAGATCTTCTCCATACTGATCTTCTAGATCAGGTAGATCAAGCTTTCGGAATTTCCTCTTTACTTGTAATATTTCTTCTAGTACTATCTTGTAATAATTTTAAAGTTTAATTTAAATTGAAGAAGTTATCCTTCAGCAAGGCAGCCTTAAACTGTAAGTTAAGGTGCAGACAAGAGAACCCACCTTAACTTACAGTTTAAGGCCACCTTGCTGAAGGAAAACTTCTTCAATTTTATTTAAACTTCAAAATTATTACAAGACTAGGTTTTCCCGTAGGCACGTGCCTACAGCACTTCGAAACGATGCAGCATAAGAAAAGCCCTATAAACAGTAAAATATACCATACAATTCTTGACAGTTTCAAAAAGTAGGGGATACATTTACGTGTCAGCATTTCAAATGCATGAATATGAAACTTCCAACATGGAGTTTATGCACCCCAAGTTTGAATATTAAGACAATGATTACTTGTACATAAAAGTCCATGTTTCCATCAGCATATGTTGAAAAATAATTATGAATGGGGTGTAAAATCCATATACTTAGAACTTTAAGGGTGCAAAATGATGAAATTCTACTTTTGATGAGATATTTGCTAATTAAGAGGTTGGAATTTACCTAAGTGAATATCCATTTAAATCTTCCATTGCATTTGAAATCAGTCAGAGAAATCAATGAAATTTTCCTACATGAGTAATCAAAACAAGCATAAATAATTGGAAAAATCTGGATCTTACAAACCTCAAGGGGGGATATTCATTTAAATCTTCCATTGCATTTGAAATCAACCAGGAAACTCAGTAAAAAAAATTACATGAGCAATCAAAAGAAGCATAAAAAAACTGAAAAAACCGGAAATTTACAAACCTGAAATCTAAAAATCTAAATATCTGGGTAGAAAGAGAGAGAAATAGAGAGAGAAGAAATCTGAAAAAGTAAAGAGATGAGAGAGATATAGTAATAAAGTGAGGAGGATTTTTATATATGGGGGGGAAATTTAGGGGGGAAATGTATTTTGATAGAGTGAATATGAGCCATTGGTTTTGTTTCAATTGAAGGAGAGCCACTAGATAGCTTTTTATCAAATTGTCGTGTGATTTATTATATAAATAGTAGTAGAAGAAATATTACAAGTAGAGAGAGAATTCATAAAGTTTAATCTACCTGATCCAGATCTAGAAGATCGGTATGGAGAAAATCTTTCCGAAGGATAGAGAAAGATACAAGTGATGGCTTGCTTAAAAGCTTGGCTTACATATTTATAGGGAGAATGATACAACACATCCATTGCATAATACATATATATATATATATATATGTATATATATATATATATATATATATATATATATATATATATATATATATATATATATATATTAGGTTTGCCAGTGGGCACGCTCCTATGGCACGTCTTCGGAACGATGTGGCATATGAAAATTTCTATAAATGGTAAAATATGCTAGACAATTCTTAACAGTTTCAAAGAGTATGGGATACATTTACTTTCCAGCATTTTGAATGCATGAATCTGAAGCTTGCATCATAGAGTTTATGTAGCTCAAGTTTGAATAGTAATAATTAGTTGTAAATAAAAGTCCATGTTTCCTTAGCATATGTTAAAAAATAACTATAGATGGGATGTGTAATCCAACTTCTTAGAACCATGAGGGTGTAAAATGATGAAACTTTACTTTTTAGGAAATATTTGCTACTTTCGGTGAAATTTTAGAGGTTGAAATTTTTCCATGTGAATATCCATTTTACTCTTACATTTTTTATTTGAAATCAATCAGAGAACTCAGTGATATTTTGCTTCATGAGCAATCAAAAGAAGCATAAAAAATCTAAAAAATTTAGATTTTTACAAACATGAAATCTGAAAATCTATATTTCTGGGTAGAAAGAGAGAGAGAGAGAGAGAGAAATTTGAAAAAGTGAAGATTGGAGAGAGTGATAGTAATAAAATAAGAATGATTTTAGTTTTGATGGAAAAACTTTTGAGGAAAAAATGTCTTTTGGGATAGTGAATATGAGCCATTGAGTTTGTTTCAATTGAAGAAGAGTCAGTTGATAGCTTTTTTTCAAATTGCCTTGTTATTTATATATATAATGTTCACCCCCATGACATTAGACAGCCACCCTACACCTAACTGCCAAGAAGAAAACAGACACTACCAACATATTATATTATATTATATTATATTATATTATATTATATTATATTAAGGGTAAATTTTAGATAACCCTACTAAGTTTTACTAGTTTGGCAGATAATAATACTCAGTTTTTTTTTTTTTGTATATAACCCTACCGAACTTTGTTTTCCGTTAGGAGCCTTGTAAACTGACTGACGTTGTTATCTTTAGCATGGAAAGACTAAAATCACCCTGAACTATATTAACGTGTAAAGTCATTAAAAAAGTTTTTAAAAAAAACCTTCTCTCTCCCTCGTTTTTCCTCAAATCACATTATGAATGTCTAAAATAACCCCCTCTCTCTTTTTTCCACTATTCCGCTCAATCCTGCTATCCGCCTTCCCCATCGTCGCCGTACCTCAATATCTCTCCAAACCCAGTTCCCCCCTCCCTCTCTTTCCCTGTGCGTCCCCAACTGTCGTCGTCATATGTCTCAAGTTCTCCTGCTCGCACCCGCCGTGCCTATATTCCCAGCCTTCCCTTCCATTACCTTTCTTCCTCAAGGTTCAATCTATTTTCTCCTCAAATTTGGCATCAATTTCTAATTCTCGATCTGATGTTAGGGTTAGGGTTAGAGTTTGAGTTTGTGCTAGTTGTAGAGAAGCTGAGCATATACTTAAGATCGATCACCTAGAGGGTTGGAATTGAGAAAAGTATGAATGTTTTATATTACTTTACAATTATATTTATCATACAATGTACTTTCGGAATTGGTAAACAATATCCTTTATATTTTGTTAGAGAATATACATTATTTGTGTTCAATTTCTTCTAGTACCATTGCCTTTGCTATTTATTTCATATTTGGTACATTGCTACCTTGGTGTTGTGCTAATTCACAAAAATAGATGCTTTAACAGCAGCCCTAATCACATATATTGTAACACCCTGAATTCCAAAACAAACTGAATTCGAAGTTCCACACGATCTTTACACTTCTTTTCGTACAATTTTACAAGGAAATTAAAACTTTTATTACATCAGAGTTACATCTTGAATTACATTTAAACAGCGGAAACAATTTACAATAATTACATGAATAAAATATACAACACTTGAAACATTCTTTAAGCAGCATGCACACTTTAATCTTGTCAATCTCTTTATCCTGCATAGAAACTGTGGGTTCGTCAGTTCATTCAACCGACGCTAGGATATAAAACAACAATTTTCTCTCACTTAACAAGCACACACTTATCACAAGCAAAACTACGGGGACTATCCTATAGATGTCGTGTTGTGTTGTGCGCTTAGTCCTTAATGCAGTTATTGTGTTATATGACACTAATGCGCACTTGTTCGGATTCTATGCATCCCATACTACATAGGACCGAGGGCAAGCCCTTAATTGTACTTCATCTTGTAGGGTTCAATCCCTCGCCATGTCTTAAACTACTACGGTAACTACGGTAAGTATCCAAGATGTTCTATGAGTTATGAGCCCATGTCCAGACAGTCTGGAGGGAAATCCCATGCACTGACATGACGCATCATGCAGGCAGACTATGGACAATTCAACCTCCGTCATGGAACGATGGCACCACCCGTAGTCATCAAACACCCCACGAGCGTCGTCACTGGGACGATAATTCTGGAGTAGTGCTCACGCCGTGTCATGACACATCAAGCAGGCAGTCTGTGAATCACTCTCACACCGCCAGTCCGTTGGCCCTCATACTCATGTTTTTCTTTCACTTTCATCACATCACCACTATGTGTCTAGTCCTTAATTATTTGAATTAGGGGTGGACAACTATTATCTGAACCGACCAATCCGAACCAATCCAATCCGAACCAACCGATTTTTAACCGAACCAATTGGGGGTTTGGATTGGTCCGGTTCTGGATCTCCAAAAACCAACTGGACCGGTACGGATGTTGGATGAGGCTTTCAAATAACCGATGAAACCGAACCAACAGTACCTCTATGCATATGTCTATAAGAAATATAGTTCTCCTTTAATTTCTTGAATATACAAATAGTCATTTCTCATTTTTTTTGAAGATACAAACAGTCTTCTTTAAATTTTTTTAATACAAACCGAGCAGTTGTTCTACCTATATTTTGATTCTCCATAATCTTGTGTGTTATTTTGTTGAGAAAGGCTTGATTTATAGTGTGGCCCAGCTTAATAGAATCATGAAGTTAATGTAACATTTAGTAGTTACTTTAATCAAGTCAAGCAAAAATTGTTTTCTAAATCTTTTTTTATTGTACCTGAAATTCAATTAGCTATGGTTATTGATGTTTCTTTTATGATAATAAACTAAGATTACAGAAGTATGCTAGTGAAAAAGCAGTTTATCTCACCCATTTAAACATCATCATCTCAAACAATTAATGTAAAATTCATTAATAACTTGTGGTTTTATGAATCTTCATTTTAAATTCATTTCTGAATAACAACACTACAACATAGATGGCTTTCTACAGCGGATTTATTATAGCATTTAAGTGTTAATGCTGTTGAAAGTGATCAATAATAGTATTTCTAAATAAAATGCTATCTTTTAGTAATTTTAAAATTTACTGTTAGCTAAGACAGCATTTTTGAAATATTGTACTTTTTACAGCATTTCAAAAACGCTGTAGTATCCAAAAATAAATTGAATAGATAGGGGTAAAATTAGGGATGCTCTCGGATAAGAATATATTCGATCCGATCCATATCGGAATCTGAAAATTTTGCGGATACAGATATGAGAAATTTATATCCGGGCGGATACAGATACGGATTCACATATCCAAATCCAAAAAATTTCGGATACAGATACGGATGCGGATATCCCTTAAAAAAGCGAATTCGGATACAGATATATGCAAATATCTATATAATAAAACACAAAGAAAGCTATCAAGTGGCTCACATTCAATCTATCCCAAAATCAATGGACCAGATCTACTCTCACAAAACATATTTTCCCGCCAAAATTTCAAACTCCACAAATTCAAACACACACACTCTCTCTCTCTTTTCCAAAAAAAAAAAAACACCCATTTACACCGGTTCTCTCTCTCATTCTCCCCATCCTCTCTCTCATTCTCCCGCACACTCTCTAAATCACTGTCTCCGATCTCCCTCTCTCTCTCCAGAAAAGTCCAAACCCCCCCTCTCTCTTCCACCGCTCTCTCTCTCTCTCTCTCTCTCCATTTTCCCGAACCCCCCTCTCTCTCCCCGCCCCCTTCTCTTTCTCTCTCCCTGTCTTTCCATCTTCCCCAAATCCCGCCCCCTAACGCTGCTCACCTCCCCTGTCTTTCCATCTTCCCCAAATCCCTGTCTTTCCATCTTTCCATCTCCCCGTCCCCTAACGCTGCGATTGAAGCAATGATCGGCGACTGGAGCGGCGACGGCAAGGGGTTCAGGCGACGGCTACGGCGACAACAGTAAAGGTATTTAGATCTATTTTCATAAGTTTCTTCTTCCTCTAATTTCTTCTTCAACAAATAGTTTCTTCTTCAACAAACTCAAAATCATATAAAACAACACAAATTAGAGGAGTTATACCTGAAATTAGGATCTCCCCTGAAATTAGAGGAGTTATACGTGAAAGAAGTTATACCTCAGGTAACTGAATGTTTATTTGAAGCTTTGGGTTTGAGAAGGTTAAATGGATTGTTACTTTCGTAGTCAGATTTGGTTTTGACAAGTTGCTTGATGTTCATGCAGTTCTATTTCCAGAATGGGCGCCCACCACCGAGTGATCTGAAAGAGCAATGCTTATCGAGAATAGAACTGATCTTCTTTGGCCACATGGATGGGATTCAAGTTGAAGGTTATTGTTAAAACCTGTCATTTTTATTAGTATCTTAGTTGAAAGTTGAAGGTTATAATTGTCAATTTGTCATGTGCATAATATCAGTATGTCAATTTGAATCCAACTATATGTTTTTTAAAATTTCAGACTTTAAGTCTGTCACACAGGATATATGCAAGCTACGGTCATTTTTTGGTAGATCCCTTTTCAGAAAAAAAATGATCTCGACTGCACAGGAATTATAACAAGGTATATTTGTTTCCTCTGATGAATTGTAAAGTATAAGCTGTTGATATGCAATAGTAGTTGAAAGTGTCTGAGATGTCGCTTGATATATTTATCTTTGAATTTGTTCTCTATTAGGTTCCTTGCCTTATAGTCATTGTTTTATTTCCAACTGTCACTGAAAGATTAGTAGTTTGAGTAAATGTGAAAACAAATGTACCAATTACTAATTTATTCATCCATCTCCTATGATCTGGACATTCTGATCCTAATATTGAATTTAGGGGGTGAAAACATGCCAAGTTATATGGCGTGGGGCTGGGTCTATATGTTTTGATGAGTCCAAGTTTGCCAGTTCATTGAAGCGTAACTGTGTAAGTGGGGCCTGAGTGCAAATTAATTCAACATATCTTTCAAACATCCTAATAATCTGCCTATAAGCTTTATTGTCAACTATCTTTTATACTATAAGTCAAGAAGGGTTGTGCGATGCTGGCTTCTTTTCATTGTGTATGGTAAGCACTTCTCTATTTTATCTGAGTTGAGTAATGGTGAACAACTCCATATAATCTTTTCATTGAATCTATATTCTATATATAAAACACTCTTTAGGTCATTGGTGCTACTATGACATTTGTGAACTTAATCACATATTTTTACTTTTTGGTGCATTAAATGCATTAGGGTGATGTGTTATCACATATTTTTAGAAATTCCCAAAGCAATCTAAGGGATAAAAGAAGTATTATGATTTATATTTAAAATCATATATCTGATTCCGCTGAATTTGAAATTTAATAACAGGTTATTTCTCTAATTATAAACTACAAACTTCCTTTTCAACATATCTTTCCTATCTACATAATAAAACACAAAGAAAGCTATCAAGTGGCTCACATTCAATCTACCCCAAAATCAATGGCCCAGATCTAACCTCACAAAATTCAATCGCACAATTTCAAAACCCAAAACCTCCTTAACCCGAAGGTCAGTTTCTAACACCTCCTTAACCTAACGTATCAATCTTCTCTTCTCCAATATCTCACTTTCTCTATTGTCTTCGTAGTCGATTAAAGCAGATCTCATCAGATTCATCCGATCATTCTTCGGGGTCCGCTATCGCCGATCAGATTCAGGAATGCGCTTCCGATTTCGAGGTAACTAATTCCCCCAATTTTATCATTCCTTTTCGAATTAATCATGTTTTTCATCTTTGTAATTCAGGGGGTAATTAGAGTGATGGAGTTGGAGGATTCCGAATACTTTGGTTATTCTAATGCAGTTTAATTTCAACTCCACATCCAGAAAGGGTTCCCATAAAGACTCATCTATCGTCATATAGTAATGAGAAGGTCATATCAGCAATCATGTTTGAGTTAGATCGTGGTGGGCTGGTTTTGTATGTTCTACCAAGAATTAAAGGTCATTTATTTAACTTCGGTGAATTATTCTTTCACATTTTTGTTGGTATTTCCCACTTTATGTCATGTGTTCTTTTATTCCTTGGTTTGAGTGCATAGATGTTGTTTACCATTCTTTGATGCCATTCAGGACTATCAGCTCATATGTGTTGATTTGTTAGAAGAAATTGGAAACTTGAAAATTTGCACTAGGATGTCTGGTGGGTTGGTTGGGATCAACCCAACCCTTTATAGCTAATCTGCAACCTACCTTAGATATCACTGTAGTTTTGTTTTAATCGAGTTATTGCAGTTTGTTTTAATCTGCAACCTACCTTAGATATACATGTATTAATCGAGTTATTGCAGTTTGAGACAGATTTTGAGATAGATTTTACCTGATTAAGGAATTTAGTGCATCAAGCTTTCATAAACAACCCTGTAGCATAATCAGTCAAGGTGTGTTCTGTTACATTTGTTACAGTTGAGGATTTTGGCTGGAGCATTGAGCTCAGCCTACTTTTGTGTTCTCATATTCATATGTGGCATGTTGATTATCTCCTAAAAAAATTATCTCCTAAAAACTGACCAACAAAATGGTCTCTTTTCTCACTGGGATCCATGTCAGTGATTGCCTGGCAGAGAAAGATTGTTTTCGTTGATCCACCTGCTCCTTGCCCATTTTACTGTTTGTTGTTTATTAAATTTTTATAAAATA
Organism: Hemerocallis citrina; assembly: GCA_017893485.1. Taxonomy (NCBI): domain Eukaryota; kingdom Viridiplantae; phylum Streptophyta; class Magnoliopsida; order Asparagales; family Asphodelaceae; genus Hemerocallis; species Hemerocallis citrina. The sequence goes on from CM030363.1 coordinate 134,903,070, forward strand.
GTTTGCTTGGTCTTTTTTTTTTCTGAAGAGTTTTGTCATGCATAACAGGCCTGGAAGATGTCATGGAGTTTCTCGAGCAATCATTTCTTGATGAAGAAATTGCAATTGCTCATGGAAAGGTAGTCCCTGTATTGTCGTCGTATTATTTTAAATGCCGTGTTTCTCTTTTGACTTAGAAAGATCATCTCCAACTTACTCAAAAGCTCAAAACTGGTCATTTCTTTGGAGACCTATATATGTGAAACAATCACCTATACCCCAATGCCTACACTGGGGAATGATATATATTGGTATCAGAAAATTAGTGCTTAGTATACTATATAACACAAGATCCTTTTTCTTTCATGATGAAGACCCCATTTGTTCACTCAATGCATAATGATTATCATCAGTATTCAAGGCATGTGCATATTGAAGCCTCATTTATTCTCCCCATAGGGTCCAACCAAATACATCCTTCTCATATTATACATTAGCACAGATATATAATAAGATGGTTCAGAGAGACTTTTGTGGGATCTCGCATCAGCTGTGATATATTGTACTATTTTTCATGTTAAGTATCATTAGGCAAAATCCCTATCCAATACATCTAACATGTCTTGGCATCTCCCACCATTTGAACCATGATTAGTATGTCTGAAGTGTAAATTATTGATACTGTACTCTACCTTTTTAATTTGCTTTGTTTATGTCATGCTAAAATGGTTACTTTCTTTGAAACTTGGTTAGAAACACTCAATGCAACTGGAAGGCACCATGGAAAAGTTTGCTCTGAGAGAAACTAAAATTCTTATTTGTACAAATATATAGTGATAGAGCGGACTTTATAATCCAAGATGTTCAACAATTTGGGCTAGCTCAGTTATATCAGGTTACAAATCTCTCGCATGGTCTATTTTTTATCGTCTATTCATGTTTGTTTAGTATTTCATCTCTCATCTCTACTTGCATAATTTTGATTGGATGATTCTGTTGACATATAGCTGTGTGACTCAGTAAATCACAACTATCCATCCAATGGAGAGACTACCATATAGATGAGATCCTAGCCTTGCACAACTAACAACTTTTTGTTGTAGGCTAACAACTTCTTTAAATCCCCCACCTATTTCAGTGCTAACTTTTTTTGATTTTACACATTTATAATCCCAAAGCATCAATGGAGAAAACTATTGCTGTGTATAAATGATGAAGAAAGCTATACCTTTTTTTTTCTATGTATAAATGAGGATTCCGAATACTTTGGTTGTTGTATGCATTTGGTTTACATAATTTTCACATATTAAAGCATAGCTAGATTCATCAAAAATAATTGCAATGGAAACTACTCCATTTTTTTGTTTTGTTTTGTTTTGTTTCTGTACTGGTATTTTACTTATTATATAGATTTCTTTTGTATCCCTAGAGCATAGGGTGGACTGTTGGATCCTGTAGGCGAGACAACAAACACTAGAGGGGGGGTAAATAGTGTTAATAAAAAATTGCGGAAATTTTCTCGGTGCAGTCGACTTGGTTGTGAACCAGTCGACTGAGATGATCAAATAAAAGTAAATACAATAAGTCGGTGTAGTCGACTTATAGATAAGGCAGGCGATTAATGACACAAAGACAGTACAACTAATACGAGACTGATCAGTCGACTGATAGTGCAAGGAGTCGACTGTCCAGACAAGTTTCACAGAACTAAAAGTAAACAAATAGTAAGTGCGAAATCAAGACAACCAATCACAGAGTACACAAGATATATCCTGGTTCGGTCCTCCCGACCTACATCCAGTCCCCAAGCAACCCACTTGAGATTTTCACTATTCTTGAAAAAGGTTTACAAGAATACCCTACGGCGTTAAGACAACAACCTTGTCTAACCCGTAGTCCTTTCTCTCAACCAGAGAAAGCAGACCCACTCTACTACCAAGAGTGAAACAAACCGACTCTACAACCTAGAGTCAAAAACACTCTCCAACCGAGAGCAAAAAGGAACAAGAAAAACTTTACAGTCAACCTATAGCCTTGTTGGTGTATTGTGTTGTTGCACGTGGCTAAAAACAAGGTCGACTTCTATACCCAGTCCAGAGCGAAATCGTTGCTATACTGGACTGAGTGTAGAGAACCAGAGAGTTTGAACTTGAAAGCTTTTTCTCAAATTTTTCACTTAGAATTTTCTCAAAGAGTGCTCAGATCTCAAAAAATTGTTGTTAGAAACTTTCCAGTGAGATCTGAACTCTATTTATAGAGTTAGATCTCCTGGACGTTAGGGGACAGTTATTCCAACTGTCAACCAACGGATCTTTAGCTTTTGATTTTGAAAAATCAATTTTTGAAAACAGAAAACGGTCAAAAGCACTCGAACAGTCGACTGGGTTGCCATATGAGTCGACTGGTCAGAGTTTGAATAAATTTAAACAGTTTTGTACTGTCAGTCGACTGCCAGAGGTATCAGTCGACTGGTACTCAACAGTTAAATTATATCAAACTGTTTTGACTCTTTTGTTGTTTTTGAAAAACACACGTTATGAAATTGTGAATGTATGTGTGTGTGACAAGGCTTTACAATTGGACTAAGGCTCAACCAAAGTAAAATTACGATGTTTTACAAGACACAACAATTTGACACATTTGAGCTCGAAGCCTTGAGTCTTGAGTCTTGATTTGAGTCTTGAGTCTTGTCTTGAGTGAAGCTTTGGCCATTGTCTTTTATCTAGAGCTTTTATGCTTGATCATTTGTTCAGCTATAAAGTAATTAGTCCTTTATGTATAGCACCTATAAAATTAGCATAGATACATGTGCAATGTGTTGTGATCATCAAAATCAAGAATCAACATTCTCCCCCTTTTTGATGATGACAACACAATAGCTGATAATAACATATAATATACAAGCATAGTAAAGATATGCTCCCCCTGTTAAAAACACATCATGCATACAGATAAAAATGTATCTTTAAAGCATGTATCAGTCGACTTAAAAGTATATCAGGCGACTGATCAGAAAACACATATATAGTAAAATCACAATCATAACATGAGAACAAATACTTAGAGGATAACATGAGAACACATACATAGTAAAATCAACAGATGCAGCAGTCGACTGATATGCCTGTAGCCAGTCGACTGACCAGAAATATTTTCAATTACACAGAATCAAATACTTAGAGGATATCTAGAGGATATCTCTCCCCCTTTGTCATCAACAAAAAGCACAAAATAAACAGTCTTTTGTATTACAAAAACATAGAAAGAAACTAAGAAATGTTCTCATACATAAATAAGTTCATTAAGACATAATAAAATAGAAAATTACATAAATAGTGAAAAATAAAAGTCTTCAATTGTCCTCATCTGAATCTTCATCGGCAGCATGAAATTGAGTGTGGAAAAGATCGGTGAGATGATCAAGTTTGGAATCAAGGGTATCAAGTTTGGAATCAAGGGTGTGAAGTTGGGTATCCACAGTCTCTGAATGTTTCATAAGATAAGAAACACAATCATAGAGAGTACGTGGACCATCATAGTTGGCTTGAGGAAGAGATGGATCAGAAGAGGCAGAAGGTCTAGAAGGTCTAGCAGTAGAACCTAAAGGAGCTTGAGCAAATGGAGGAGATCTAGGAGAAGGTTGTGGTTGTTGAGGTGGAGTATCAAGGAGCTTCATACGTGCTAAACTGACACGATCGAAACACTCATAGTGCGTAACGACATTGGTCTCGGAATCGAGATCAATACCGAAAGCTATAAAGACACGAGTGAGAAGCCCACCAAAAGGTAAGAAGTGAGTGTGGTTTTGTTCAAATTTTGAAAAGATGACACGACCCCAATTTACAGCAATTTTACCAAATATTGCATAGACAGCTTTTTGTAATTCTAGAGAATACTGGTCATAACTTCCTCTTTTGGGAAGAATGTTATAGGCGAGTATTCTAGCTACAAGCTTAGCAATAGGGGTAATATTTTTGCTAGTCATTGGCGGTCCGTGATTAGGCAAAAAAATTCTAGATAAAATAGAAGCATCATCAAGGAGAACATCATTAAGATATAATCCTCCGTCATCAAGACCCATTATTTGATTGATTCGCATGGGTGTGAGTGTCATTTTAACATTTTTCACAGATGAACGGATAACTACATCCCCATCGTGTTTTTGTACAACCCTCATATTTGTGTAAAACAAATAAATGAGTTGGGGATAATAGTTGGGTTGATTAGATAGAGAGAGATAGTCATAAAGACTACTATTTTGAAATAAGGGGACAAGATTAAAACGATCAAGATCATTGAAATTAACAAATCTTCCAGGGAAAATGACAATGGTACACATAAGGTACCATCGTTCAAGTAGATCGGAACTTAAAAGAAATTGAGAGTAATCTAGAGATGAAGAACTAGCTTCACCATGAGTTCTTTTAGATTTCTTGGGTGCCATTGGAAAGAAGAAAAATGCAAGGGACGAGATTTTACCAATCAGGGAAGAGACAAACAGCAGGATTGAGAGAGACGAATCAGTCGCTCAAACACCAGGGCAGCAGGCGACTCCTTCTTCTTCTCTGGCTAGGGTTTCAGATTTGGGGTAAAAGTGAAAAATGAAAGGGAGGCTGTGAAAGGGGGTTTTAACTGAGGGCAGACGGCTGAGATCAAAGAGGTAAGAAATCGATGGTTGAGATAAGAGATCACGGGTGAAAACGAAATGAATTTAATCTCAAAAGCTACGATGAATAGTCGCTGAAGACATTTGACTCGCGACAGTCGACTGGTAGGATATATCAGTCGACTTAGTCGAGAAGAGACTATATTTTGTATATCTGCTGATCAGTCGACTGTCATCAGAACCAGGCGACTGGTTAGAGAACAAAAAAATAGATATGTTATAAGTATAGTACAGTCGACTTATTAAAAACACAGTCGACTTAACAGAAACAATTTTCAACAAATATCAATAAAATCACAAATTCCAAGTTCTCTTCTTAAGTTAATGAAAGTATCTTCTTTAAGGGGTTTGGTAAATATATCTGCTACTTGTTTATCAGTAGAGATAAAGTCTAAAGATATATCTCCTTTTAAAACATGATCACGTAGAAAATGATGTCGAATATCAATATGTTTCATACGTGAATGTTGAATCGGATTTTTAGATAAATTAATTGCACTGATATTATCACACATAATTGAGGGTTTCTCAAATGAAATACCATAATCTAATAAAGTTTGTTTCATCCACAAAATTTGTGCACATGCCAAACTTGCAGCGATATACTCAGCTTCTGTGGTTGATAGGGATACGGAATTTTGCTTTTTACTGCACCAAGAGACTAGGGAATGTCCCAAAAAGTGACATGTACCACTAGTACTCTTGCGATCAGTTTTGCTTCCAGCAAAATCAGCATCACTATATGACAGAAGTTAAAAATTATCGGTGCGTGGATAAAATAAACCATATTCAGATGTGCCTTTAATATATCTTAAAATTCGTTTCACTGCTTTTAAATGAGACTCTTTAGGACTAGATTGATATCTAACACATAAACATACGCTGAACATAATATCTGGTCTACTTGCTGTAATATATAAGAGTGAACCAATCATACCTCGATAGAGTTTTTGATCAACACTCTTACCTAATAAATCTTTGTCAAGAGTAGTAGTAGTAGCCATAGGTGTGGATTTACTACTAGTACTATCCATGTTAAAACGTTTGAGTAATTCCTTTGCATATTTTCCTTGATTGATAAATATGCCACTTGAGGACTGTTTAATTTGAAGTCCAAGGAAATAATTGAGTTCACCCATGTGACTCATCTCAAATTCGTTTTTCATGGTATTAGCAAACTCTTGACATAGATTATTATTAGTAAAACCAAAAATTATATCATCAACATATATTTGTATGATTAAGATATCATTCTTAACTCTTTTGATAAACAATGTAGTGTCTACTTTACCTATTTCAAATCATGTTTCTAAAAGAAAAGTTTTCAAACGATCATACCAAGCACGAGGTGCTTGCTTAAGACCGTATAAAGCCTTTTTCAATTTATAAACATGATCTGGAAATTGTTCATGTTCAAAACCTGGTAGTTGTTTAACATAAACATTTTCTTTAATAAACCCATTAAGAAAAGCACTTTTAACATCCATTTGATAAAGTATAAAATTCATAAAACAAACAAAAGATAATAAAATCCGAATAGATTCTAGTCTAGCAATAGGAGCATATGTTTCATCAAAATCTATACCTTCTTCTTGATTATACCCTTGAGCAACTAATCTAGCCTTGTTCCTTACAACTTGTCCTGATTCATCTAACTTATTTTTAAATACCCATTTGGTACCAATAATAGTCTGATCAGGAGGTCGAGGAACTAAATCTCATACATCATTCCTTATAAATTGGTTTAGTTCATCTTGCATGGCATTCATCCAATATTCATTCTCACAAGCTTCTTGTATATTTTTCGGTTCAAAATCCGATAAGAATGTTGTATGAGAAATCATATTAATATGTGAACGTGTCTGAATACCATGGGAGATGTCACCAATTATTAAGTCATGAGGATGATCTTTAACTTCAACAAATGACTTTGGTAAAGTTGAAGATATCACAATGGGATCAGTCGACTGGACAGGTTCTTCCGTTGACTGCTTTACATCAGTCGACTGGAAGTTCTTATTAGTCGACTTATCAGTCAGATTAGTTTGTTCTAAAGATTTAATCACATTATCTAAAGGTGATGAATCAATTTCATCATCTTTATTTAAAGTTGATGAAGGTAAAGATTCATCGAATGTAACATGCATTGACTCTTCAATAGTCATTGTAGACTTATTGAAAATTCTATATGCTTTACTCCTATTTGAGTATCCTAAAAAGATACCCTCATTAGATCTAGGATCAAATTTGTCTAAATTATCTTTTGTGTTTAGAATAAAACACTTACAACCAAATGTCTTAAAGTAAGAGACTTTAGGAATTTTATTAAAAAATAACTCATAACAAGTCTTCTTTAGCTTAGGTCTTATAAGAATTCTATTTAAAACATAACAAGCTGTAGCAACAGCTTCAGCCCAAAAGTGCTTTGGTAAATTGCTTTCAACAAGCATAGTACGTGCACATTCTTGCAAAGTCCTATTTTTCCTTTCAACCACTCCATTTTGTGGTGAAGCTCTAGGAAATGCAAATGAATGTGTTATACCATTCTTGTTGCAATATTCTGTAAATGTTTCATTTTCAAATTCTCCACCATGATCACTTCTAATAATGACTATGGTTAGAGATCTTTGATTTTGAATATGTTTACAAAAATGTGCAAATTCATCAAAAGCATCATTTTTATGTTTTAAAAAGAATGTCCAAGTGAATCTTGAAAAATCATCTACTAAAATAAATACATATCTACTTTTATTTAAAGAAGCAACTCTAGCAGGGCCAAATAAATCCATATGAATTAATTCGAGCGGCCTACTAGTAGAAATTACTTCTTTTGTTTTAAAAGTGGATTTGACTTGTTTTCCTAGTTGACATGCATCACATAACTTATCCTTTATAAAGGATAGTTTTGGCAGTCCTTTAACTAGGTTATATTTAGATAATTTTGAGAGATTCTTCATGTTCACATGTCCAAATCTTCTATGACATAGCCAAGATTCATTGTTAGAGGCTATTAAACAAAAATCATTTGAAAATTCAATTGCATTCAAACATAATTCATAAATATTATTTTTACGAAAACCTTGAAAAATAATATTTTGCATAGTGGAATCATAAATCAAACATGCATCTTTTTCAAAAACTATCTTATACCCTTTATCACATAATTGACTAATGCTTAAAAGATTATGCTTTAAACCACTAACTAATAATACATTTTCTATGGTTGGATTAGAAATTTTACCGACCATGCCAATTCCTATGACTTTGCCTTTGTTGTTATCTCCAAAGGTGACAGTTCCTCCATCTATGCTTTGAATGGTGGATAGCAGGTTGGCATGTCCTGTCATATGTTTTGAACATCCGCTGTCTAGTATCCAGCGTTCTTTCTTGGGTACCTATAAAAAATTTAAGGTAAATATGGTACCCTTTTTATTGGGTCCAAAACATATTAGTTTGGGAGAAACCAAACCCATGAAGAGTTTGATCTTCCTCCATAAGCAGGAATATAATTAATAGAATTACACACAGTTAAAACATATGAGTTAATATAAGCAATTCTATCATTCTTATTTAAGCTGACTGGAACCCATATAACCTTGTTCTGTCCAGTCGACTTAACAGTGTCCTTCAGTCGACTGCTGGTGTGAGTCAGTCGACTTGATGGTACACTAGGTCGACTTATATGAGGTTTTGATCTCGTTGAATGAGATTCAATTCCTCTGGTTCCTCTGGACAGACGACTGGTAGATTGGTTTAGTCGACTTAACCGAACAGTAGATTTGCTTTTATCACTAGCATTAACAACCTTAGGCTTTTCAAAAAATTCATATAACTTGTGTGTAACACTAGAAATAGATGCTGATTTATTTGTACTAGTGTTTTTAGCAGGAGATTCTTTTACAGAAGAATTTTTAAAACCAAGTCCATATTTTTTACTAGATTTTACTTGATGGTGAAGGACATCATTTAAATTCTCTTTGCCTTTGTTAAACTTAGATACGTTCTTTGAAATCTCTTCATAATTCTTTTTGAGAGTTTCAAGATCAGTATCTAAACTTGCAATGCGAGAATTTAAAGATTTCACTTCCTTATCAAGGTTAAGATTTTCTTGAGAAAGTGTTTGATTAACTTTCTCTAGATTCTTAACTCTAATCTTTTCTTTTTTCAACTCTTGGAATATTTCATTAAAAGCATCAAGAAGATCTTCTGAGTCATAATCATTACTTACATGATCTTGTGAAGCCATGAAGCACATGTTTGTCACTTCATTGTTTTCATCTGTTTCTTCATCGGAAGACGAATCACTATCATCCCATGTAGCTTGATAGGCCTTCTTGTGCTTAGCAAACTTATTCTTTGAATATTTGTCCTTTTTGAAGTTGGATGGTTTTCCCTTGTTCTTTGCATTCTCAAAGGGACAATCCTTCTTCATGTGTCCTGTTTTATTGCACCTGAAACATGTAGGAGGGTCATTAGAATCTTTATTTTTAGAATTAAACTTACCCTTCTTTAAGAATTTTTTGAATTTCCGGGTGAACATTGCTATCTCCTCTTCATCTTCTTCCTCATCTTCTGAGTCTGTCATGGCTTTAAAAGCCAATGATTTCTTCTTTGCATGATGAGATTCTGTATCCTTTTTTCGATCTTCAAGTTGGACCTCGTATGCCATGAGATTGCCCACAAGATTCTCGAGAGAAAGTTGTGATAAGTCATTTGCTTCTTCTATTGCCGTGGTCTTCTTTTCCCATTCTGGAGTGAGTGCACGTAAGACTTTTCTAACCATCTCTGCTTGAGTGTAAATCTTTCCAAGTGCCACAAGAGAGTTTGTGATGTTTGTGAATCTGGTGATCATCTCGGACACAGTCTCATTTTCCTTCATTCTGAACATCTCAAACCTGTGAACAAGAACAGAAATTTTAGACTCTTTAACTTTATTCGTTCCTTCATGTGTTACCTCGAGTGTATGCCAAATTTGATGTGCGGTTGTAGCATTGGATACACGGTTGAATTCTTCCTTTGTAGGTGCACAAAATAAGGCATTCATTGCTTTGGCATTGTTCATGGTTTGGTTCTTTTGATCATCATTCCATTGTGCATATGGAATGGTAGGGGCAGTGTATTCCATCTCTGTCATTTGCCATATCTCATAGTTGATTGATTAGAGGTAGATTCTCATTCGGCACTTTCAATAATTGTAGTTAGTTCCATCGAATAGCGGTGGCCGTTGTGTAGATTGGACTTCATGGTACTAATTTGTATTTAAAGTAGTTGCCATAGCCTGTAACCTTGCTCTGATACCAAGCGTTGGATCCTGTAGGCGAGACAACAAACACTAGAGGGGGGGTGAATAGTGTTAATAAAAAACTGCGGAAATTTTCTCGGTGCATTCGACTTGGTTGTGAACCAGTCGACTGAGATGATCAAATAAAAGTAAATACAATAAGTTGGTGCAGTCGACTTATAGATAAGGCAGGCGACTGATGACACAAAGACAGTACAACTAATACGAGACTGATCAGTCGACTGATAGTGCAAGGAGTCGACTGTCCAGACAAGTTTCACAGAACTAAAAGTAAACAAATAGTAAGTGCGAAATCAAGACAACCAATCACAGAGTACACAAGATATATCCTGGTTCGGTCCTCCCGACCTACATCCAGTCCCCAAGCAACCCACTTGAGATTTCCACTATTCTTGAAAAAGGTTTACAAGAATACCCTACGGCGTTAAGACAACAACCTTGTCTAACCCGTAGTCCTTTCTCTCAACCAGAGAAAGCAGACCCACTCTACTACCAAGAGTGAAACAAACCGACTCTACAACCTATAGTCAAAAACACTCTCCAACCGAGAGCAAAAAGGAACAAGAAAAACTTTACAGTCAACCTATAGCCTTGTTGGTGTATTGTGTTGTTGCACGTGGCTAAAAACAAGGTCGACTTCTATACCCAGTCCAGAGCGAAATCGTTGCTATACTGGACTGAGTGTAGAGAACCAGAGAGTTTGAACTTGAAAGCTTTTTCTCAAATTTTTCACTTAGAATTTTCTCAAAGAGTGCTCGGATCTCAAAAAATTGTTGTTAGAAACTTTCCAGTGAGATCTGAACTCTATTTATAGAGTTAGATCTCCTGGACGTTAGGGGACAGTTATTCCAACTGTCAACCAACGGATCTTTAGCTTTTGATTTTGAAAAATCAATTTTTGAAAACAGAAAACGGTCAAAAGCACTCGAACAGTCGACTGGGTTGCCATATGAGTCGACTGGTCAGAGTTTGAATAAATTTAAACAGTTTTGTACTGTCAGTCGACTGCCAGAGGTATCAGTCGACTGGTACTCAACAGTTAAATTATATCAAACTGTTTTGACTCTTTTGTTGTTTTTGAAAAACACACGTTATGAAATTGTGAATGTATGTGTGTGTGACAAGGCTTTACAATTGGACTAAGGCTCAACAAAAGTAAAATTACGATATTTTACAAGACACAACAATTTGACACATTTGAGCTCGAAGCCTTGAGTCTTGAGTCTTGATTTGAGTCTTGAGTCTTGTCTTGAGTGAAGCTTTGGCCATTGTCTTTTATCTGGAGCTTTTATGCTTGATCATTTGTTCAGCTGTAAAGTAATTAGTCCTTTATGTATAGCACCTATAAAATTAGCATAGATACATGTGCAATGTGTTGTGATCATCAAAATCAAGAATCAACATGGACATTGAAGGATGCTTGCGACGCGAATGGACAGAATCAAGACCTGTAAAGGTTTTGTATCAAGGGAACCAGTGAAAGGGCATATGGCGAGTTCTATCTCTTCACGATTCTCACCTCAAATTTCTTATTGATATGTAATAGGAGAAGCTGTAGGAGAATTAGTAGTAGTTTGTTTTGAGATGTTTGGCATTTTTTTACCTAATTAAATTATAATTGATTGCTCATCCTGTGTCTCCGTATGTAATCAGGTCAATGTTGTAAAAGGGCTGAAGGTGTTTGAGGACATCTTCACTGACTCGGAGCTCCTCAAGATTTCAGAGTTCATTAATGAACTACATCTTGCCGGTCATAGAGGAGAACTATCAGGTAAGTTGTTTTTCTGAATGGATTTGGATTTTATACCTGGTAGTTAATATTATCATACTATCAGGTTTTTCTTTTCTTTTCATTGACATATATTCTCTAATTCTATGTAGTTTATTTCTTCAAGTTGTGCACGCATATTAATTTATTCTAACAGGTAAGTATCTATACCCTTCATATTACACTGCACTTAAGTTGGAAGTGTTATATCATTTTTAGTGATAAATCAGCTCTGTTTCTGAATTTGTTAGTTTCTTTTTTTTCTTTTTCCAAAGGAAAGTTTCAACTAATATTGTGCAAAATCATTATTTGTAAGCTAGGACTATATTTACTATTTTTTACTTGGAACTGTAGTTATCTGCTATTGATTCACATTGTCTGTTGATGGCCTTATTATTATTTTGGTTAATTCATGTCCACTTTCACAGTTTATTTTTTCTTTCATGGAGATAAGGGAACATTTTTCTTTTATACATTAACTTCAGTTCTTTTCTTTCCTGTGAATTTTTCTGTCAATTTAGTCTGTATTTCTAATGGAAAGCTGATAATCTTCTATCTTCTATATATCCTTGCATTTATAGTTTCCTCCTCCACCTCCACCTCCAGACCTCCTCCCTGATTTTGCTAAGGTTGCTCAACCTGTATAGTTGATTTGTGCAGATAAGGGAACGTTTCCGTGGTGGCTTTGCTAATACCAGGAGGGAAACTACTTCTTTTCAATCTTCTTTTCAATGCCACCAAGATGTGAGAGGAAGTGCATTTCATGTGGCCGCTGTGAGCCAATTCAAATGCCTGTAGTTCCACCACAGCATAGCCTACATAATTTTCACATATTTAATGTCCAAATATTAAAGCATAGCTAGATTCATCAAAAATAAATGCAAAGGAAACAACTCCATTTTATTTTATTTTTTGGTTTTGTTTTTGTACTAATTTTACTGGTATTTTACTTAGTTGACGTTTTCTTTTGCTCTAGGTTTTGTCAATGAGTTTTTGGCTGTGTTTTATATGACTAGCATAAGTATAACATTGTTAAGCATGCCTTTTCCTATATGCAAATTTTCTTTTATCATGATTATTTGTTTATTGTGGAGAAATATAGTTTCTTGGGCCTGTGATTTCTGTTTTGTGCTATATAAATCTTTTTCTATATATTTATTATTTCTGTTTCCTGGTCCAGGTGCAGATTCCATGTTTATTTGTTTCCCGCATGGACTCCACAGTTTGAAGCATACATTCAATATATCTTGACTATGTTCTTCATTGTTATGTGCAGAGTGAAAATAGTGAAGAAATCTGTGCTATATGCTTGGAGAACCCCTCAGTTGGAGACAGTATCCATCATTTGCCATGCACACATAAGTTACATAAAGAAGTACAGAATCCTATAATATTATTTGTTTAAACTGTTTGTGGAGTTGAGTTTTTTGACTAGCTAACTGTTGACCTCCTTTTCTTTTGTTTGGTTTTGTAGTGCATTGATAAATGGCTCAGGAAGAGGATATGGTGTCCAGTATGCCGGTCTGAGATAATGTAGGCTAAGAAGGCATCTGAAAGCTGTTGTTTTCTTTAAAGTTTTAAACAACTAAAACGAAGTCGGACATATGTTGATCTTTATTGTATGTGATAAACAACTAAAACAAAGTTTTAAACAAAGTCTGAGATAATGTGCATGTATATATATTGGTAGGTTATTAGGAAAAATAAAAGTCGGACATAATCTGCTTACTTTAATCTTTACTTTTTGGGGGGAGGAATTGTTTCGATAGGTTTTCTTGAAATTTTTCCTGGAGTTCAGGAAGCAAGTCATGAGGTATGATTATGAAGATGATTATGAAGATGATCAATGTGTTCAAGTTTACATCTGTTTTTTGGTAGTTGGACAATTGTTTAATTAACGAACAAGTTTAATGGATATCCAATATAGTGAAGAATTTTCAGGGAAAAATTCTGAAAGCTTGGTGACAGCTTGGCTTCATGCATTAAAAAAAAAAGAAAAAAAAACATGTGAATGTTTAATTCGGTTCTGTTCTAAAAAAGATGTGATTTTGTGCTTTTGATGTCTATCAGGAATAGCAGATCAACTCTGTCATTTGTTGTGGTTATCAGGAATATATTTTGGACCTTAAATACTTAGTTAATATTTTTTAGAACCTTATATATATAGTTAAATTAGGGTTTGATATTTTGGACCCCTCAAACCAAATTTTTGTTTTTATTTTGTATCTTGCATCAAATCATGATTTTTTCCCCAGAACCTTATATATATAATGACTGTGTGATGTTGCTTGGATTGGCCTGGGGATGATTGATATTAACTGCCTGTCGAAATTTTTACTAAAATTTCTATTAGTATTTGTTTTTCATTATAATGATTTTTCATCTGCAATTCTCATGTTCACTTAATATTATGAAATGACTAAATTGCTACTTATAATATGCTACAAATCAAATACGAAATCTCTTATGTTTAAGTCACACATGGCAATTGATTTTGATCCACTATTGTTATAGATTCACAGTACTTTTTTCAATCTCGAGCTCCTGACAAATAACCCTGCAAGATATAAACCAATAAACAACGTAATTTAGAATACATCAATGTCTCAGCTAAATACACATATATATAAATCATTCTTCACGAAGACGTGCATATATTTAATTTTTTTACAGCCTTTTTATATGTTGCATCATTCGCAGAAACGTGCCATAGGCACGTGCACGGGCAAACCTAGTCTATATAATAAATTACAAAGAAAGCTATCAAGTGGCTCTCATTCAATCTCCCCTAAAATCAATTGCGTAGATTGATTCTCCCAAAACATATTTTTCCGCCCAAAATTTCAAACCCCAAAATTAAATTTTTCCCCCCAAAACCAAAAAACTCATTACTTTATTACTATCTCTCTCTTCTCTCTTCTCTCTTCACTTTTTCATATTTTTCTCTTTCTCTCTCTCCCTCTCTCTCTCCCATTCTTTCTTTATTTACTTAAAAATTTAGATTTTAAGTTTTCAAGTTTGTCAAATTTTCAGAATTTTTATGTTTTTTTATTGAACATGTTATATTGAAAATAGCAAATATCTCTTCAACAGTTAAATTTCATCATTTTCCATCCTTAAAGTTCTAAGAAGTTGGATTTTACACCCTCATTTATAATTATTTTTCAACATATACTAATAGAAACATGGACTTTTATTTACAACTAATTATTGTCATACTATTCAAACTTGAACTACATAATTGTTGTTTTACTATTTACAGGGCTTTTCTTGTGTTGTATCGTTCCGAAGACGTGTCGTAGGCACGTGCCCGCGGACAAATCTAGTATATATATATAGAGTGAGTCTATTATTATTTATGAGACGGTGAGAAGAGGCCTTATCCTAAGCAAAAGAGATCAGCCGTTGGATCATGTTCTGATGGCTGAGATCTTCTCCGCCCAAATGCCATAGCTTGGAGGGCCTTTTGGGGATTTCACTTCTTCCAACCTACTGCGTCCCCTTCATTTCTTTTCCTTCTTCTTTCATGCTCCAAAGCGTAACCCTCGCTCATTTCCAAACCCTAATTCGCCCCCAAATCGCCTACTTCGTCCCCTTCATTTCTTCCCCTTTCTTCTCTCACGCTCCAAATCGAAACATGGCTCATTCCCGAACTCTAATTCGCCCCCAAATCAAAACCCTCGCTCATTCCAGAACTCTAATTCACCCCCAAATCGAAATCCTAGCTCCATTGGCTGCCCCCGATGCTTGAAAATCCCCTGCCCCGATTCTCCTCCCCCGTCGCTCTAAACCCACCCCCCGAACCCTACCTCACCTCCGATGGCCACCACTCTCCAATCTCGTCCATCTCCTCCACCTCAATCTCAGGAAAAGCTTGCACAGGCATCTCGAAACAAGTAAGCTTTTTTTTTTTTGCTTCACTCGTCTTTCCCTTTTATTCTGTTGTACACATGGTTACTTGACCATGATGCAATTGGATGTTGGCAAAAATTTTATAACATGTGATGTTTGCTGTGATATCTAAAGTAAAATCAATGAATTTTTTTAATGCAAGTGTTTGAGTGTATATGTAGGAATCTCAAAATCTCTTAAAGTCATGGCATAAATCTATTTTGAGAGGAGATTTCAAATATCACACTTATCTCATAATTTAAGGGTTGTTACTTTGTCTTTTTGATGATCTTTTGTAGAAATCAAATAACTGTTTATGTACAAATATAACTATTTTGAAGCCAAATAAATGAAAATATCAGAACTAATTATTTTTTGATGAGTGCATCCAAATGAACCCTCAGTATGTATAACTGCCAATGAAAGAGACAACTCCTGATTGAGAGATTATCATTCTCACTCTTACAACAGTCATTTGCCTGTGGTATCATATAAGTTAAATCAAGAAGATCCTTTAAATTCTGATATCTTCTCCTATCTAACTTTTTGTGAAACTTCATACTCTCGCATTACTTCCATTCGAGAAACAATGGGTTGTGTTAATAATCTTGGGATCTCCTCATCTATCAATACATAACTTTGTGTTGCGTATACTGTAGCATAAACATGTTAACTAATTAGCATACCATCATCAACTTCCAAGATGGGAAATTTAAGCAGGCCTGTGTTGTTTTTGATAATTCTGACAAAAAATAAAATTTGTCTTTATGCCAAAGTTTTTGTTTTTATTGATTTTTGATTTTGTATATTGAATTTTAAGGTGTAACATGTAATTTGTTTTCGTACTGTTTCTAGGCAAATGATGCACAGCTCAGCACAATGGTTGCAGAGCAGGTAAAATTGCCTCTGTCTTGGAATTAAATGCTAATAATTCGGCTTACAACTTATAGCCAGTCATTCTACTGATTGCTGAAAGGATTTGAAGGATGAACTTTGTTGTTGTTAAGTGACTAATATAACCATACATGATTCTAATTAAACAGTCTTGTACATAATTTTTTGAATTTTGTTCTTCTTTTCTTTCTGAAGATGTTCATGTTTCTTAACATCTTTACATATACATATATTCACAAATTAAATGTGTTTGTAGGTTTAGAAAGCTCATGCTGGTATTGATGCTCTCAATTTGTCTCAGAAAACAATAAGCCAACTTCGTGGAAACTTCTTGTCCATTGAAAAGTATGCCCTCAGTCTCTGTTTGGGAATTATTCTGTTCATTGAATCTAATATATATACAATATTTAACGAAGCACATATTTCGTGTTATTGGATGTCCTTAGCTGTAAAGGTTGTGTTTAACACAATTTAATTTACTACGGTTTGTTAGGTTGTACCAAGAATGTCAAACACTGATTGAGAATCATGATAGAATAAAACTTCTTAGCTATGTGAGAAACAACTTGAATACAACACTGAAGGTTGGCTAAACTGACTTAGCACCTTTTAACCATTCTGATTTCTCATTCAGTGACTGTTTGAAATTGCACTAGGAACTCCTCCCTCCTTTTTTTACCCTGTGGGTTTAATTGTGCTAATCTGCATAGTTCTGCTAGGATGTGGGAGGTATGATGTCCATTTC
Source organism: Hemerocallis citrina (assembly GCA_017893485.1). NCBI lineage: Eukaryota > Viridiplantae > Streptophyta > Magnoliopsida > Asparagales > Asphodelaceae > Hemerocallis > Hemerocallis citrina. Next base: position 134,920,315 of record CM030363.1, read on the forward strand.
TGTTGAAGCAGCTACAACACGTGATTCTTTAAGTGATGACTGGGAACTGATTCATACATATGAGGTACATCATGAACAAAACTTATCACGATTTTTCAATTATTGTTAAATTTAAGTTTTGTTAATGTGTTTTTTTTTTTTGTTTTGTTTTTGGTAATGGTGGGTTTGTTAGAAACTAACTGCACTAGATGGTAAGAGGCGGTTTGCATTGGCAACTGCAGAGTCACACAAAGAAAATGTTGGCTGGCTAAGGTTGACACCATAGCTCTTATATTCCATATTCCATCAAGAATTTGTGAACTTGAACTTTTTAGGGATCCCCTTCTCCTTCTTTTGGTTTTTATTTTTCTATTTGATCAAATGTACATGGCTGAATTTATTAAGGTCATCATTTTTCCTTCAATTAGAATTACTAAAATGTGTTTGTTTGCCAGTGACCATCTATTTTCAGTACTTTAGTTCTTAACTATTTTTCTGACCACTTTTACAGAGAATATTTTGAAGATGTAGATCGTACATGGGAGACATTTGAAAAAACATTGTGGAGTCATGTTTCCAACCTTTATAAGCTCTCTAAAGAAAGGTATGATAGTCATGAGAATATCTGGTGTTCATACCTGCTACCTCTGTTAGTTCAGTAACATCAGTTAAATATTAATTTAGTTGACTTTCTTTCTATGTTTTTTCATTTAGTATACATTTTTATTATTATACTTCTATAAAGTGTTTCTGATTTTTCTTATTTGGTTACTGTTTCCTGAATTGCAACCCACAGACTTTGGTGGGAGCTGTAAGGTATGTTTCAATTTCTTACAGATCTCATTCCATCTTTATTATTTCCTCTCTATCTTATTTCTTGTGTATCTTGTTTCTTTTCTTTACCTGCCATGAGGTAATGAATGCCTAAATTGAACATAAGCAATGAAGCATATGACAGGTAAAATGGAGAAGTTCAGACTGTTGTGTCGGCCTTTACTATGTAAATCCATTTCACCTTCTCAGGAAATATGGCATAACTATTTTTTTCTGTGTTATTCAATTGGATAAGCTAAGCCTCATTGAAATAGAGGTATATTGAAAAGTTTGACTGAACTGTAGAATGAGCTATGCTCAATCTGACACTTCTACTCGGTGCTTAGAAGCATTTGAGCAAAGACTTTACTAGTATCGTGTTTTCTGGTTATAGTATATATCTATGTTGCTGGACATAAATACATCATTGATTGTTTACACCATCTGGAGTATAAAATAGCAAAATGAGCATCTAGCTCTCATGTTGAATTATCATGATGCTGTCTTTCTAAATTTTGTAGAAGCATTAAGGGTAGTCTGTTTATGGTTTAGGTTCTATAGGATTACTTATTCTTGCTGAAGCGTCTCTTATCACAAATGTTATCCCATATCTAAAGTTTAAGAACTGCTTGGGGGGAGGGGAACGTCAAATATAAGAGACTGCCTACATTGAAATTCAAAGAAAGAAATTATGTTGTCAGCAACTTAACAACTTAGTTAACTTGGGATTGGAAGTTATATCAGTCATAAGTTCTAGTCTGTTCATGACTATATGTTTATTAGTTCAGGGTAACCACTAACTACCTTGGACTTATTTTGATATTTGTTCACTTTACTACCATGGTTGGTAGAACTTATCACGAACTTATTTTTCGTTGGTAGAACTTTTCATGAACTTATTTTGATATTTTTTCACTTTTCAATTATTAACCACACTCACATTTTTTCATCTCCATTTATAGGTGGGAGATGCTGTGAATGAAACTAAGAATGCGAATTGTTTTGATGTTAATCACTCACTGGTTTTTTGTCGCCAGTTTTAAGTTTATTAGATGTACATTTTTATTTGTTTATTGTACAGATTCAAGTTCATTGTGCAGAATTGTTTTATCATGTTAGATTTTGATACACAACTTTTCAAAACATGTATAAGTTGAATGGTGTTATTGATGTTTTATATATATGCATCTGGAGAATTTTCAAAACTTTTCTATGCATCTATAGATTTTTTTTGCATACAGGTCAAAATAAATAGCGTTTTTAAAACACTGCAAAAAAAAACACCACTCTTACAAACGATAGCATTTCCGAAATGTTATTAAAGGCATAGCGTTTGGAAAACACTAAAAATACAATAGCGTTTCGACGAACACTATGGTATTTATAGCATTTTCAAACGTTATAAAAACCATAGCGTTTCGACAAACGCTATGGTATTTATAGCGTTTCGAAAATGCTATATATACGATAACGTTTGTCGAAATGCTATCGTATTTATAGCGTTTCGAAAATGCTATATATACGATAGCGTTTTCCAAATGCTATATATACGATAGCGTTTCGAAAACGCTATCGTATTTATAGCGTTTTCGAAATGCTCTGCTTTTTATAGCATTTCGCGGAAACGCTATAAACATACCATAGCGGGGGTATTGACAGCGTTTGCAAAAAGCTGTCATATGTCTTTAATAGCATTTACAAAATGCTATCAAATGGCATATATGTTGTAGTGCAAATAGCAGATTGTTTCTTAAGTTTGATTGAAGTTGATCTTTTAAATTTTAACAAAATTATGAATGATGTTGAAGGTGAAAAGTAACACGCCAAACCGACCTTCCAATCCAATCCAAACCGAGCTTAATCGGCTTGGATGGAAAAAGATCCAATTAAGGTTCGGATTGGTTGCGGATGAAAAAAATTAAAAAACTGATCTTCTTTGGATCGGTGGTGGATGGTCCATATTAGGTCGGATACCGACCGATGCCCACCCCTAATTTGAATCATGAATAAAATCAACCCCTAGAGTTAGCTCTTTCCTCTATACCGGTCTTAATCAACAACTTGACCAACATGGTATTTCATCTCAATAATTCATCTCCACAATTATAACTTATTCAATTGTCGGTAATAGGACTTAGCTACCCTTTAGTTCACAATCTCATTTCATGTTCGTAAATTGAGTATTCACACTCATCAATATTTTCATAAGTTATCATGATTCTTCTTCATTTCTATTTATGCATTACTTTTCACAAATAAGAGACAAGATAGTTTCATTTTCACAATTCCTCAAATTACACATTAATCTCATAATTTTTTTCTTTGCATTAATAGGTCTAAAATCTCATCTCTGCTACTATAATGGGAGAAGGCCTTAGTATAATTTTTCCATATCCCAACTCGTGCAACGCACGTTTAATTAAACTCTACAATATAAACCAATGAAATACGTACAGTACACGTTCAAATTTATTATCCTCTCCCTATCTCTTAAAAAAGCCAAAAACCCTACCCTCTTCATCTCCCTCTCTCTCTGCACCGCCCCGTGGGAGAAGGATCATGAACAGTGAATGTCAGTCTATTATTTTACGTGTTCTGCACATGCTTCTCCTATTATAATATAGATAAATAGAATATAAAAAAATATTGTTCAGACGTGCATTGCACGTGTATTTACTAGTTTATTTAACCCAAGTGAAATTATTCACATTTGCATTAAGTCATGAATTCTCAAAATAACTTCACATAATTTTCCCTAAAAAGAAGAGAAATACATATTGCTTTAATTATCACATAAAACATCTTTATAATCTCTTTAATCTTGATCTATAATTCTTAATCAATCCATAGAAATTTTCTAGATACGTTCAAATTAATCTCAGGATAATTAACATAATTTTTATAAATTAGTTTCACAAAAGAAATCACTTAAAAATATTAATTTTCCCCAAAAAATCAAAATTTAAAAACCTTGGCCGAAGCCAGGTTTCGAACCCGCAACAACAGCAGTAGCGCTACAGTAACGTTATTGTGGTACAGCGGCTGACCAAGAGGACAAAGCGCTCACGTGATACAAGGGGGGTCTTAATTTACATATACTCAAGGTCTCGGTAATGGGTTATTTTCGAAAATAGAAATAAGGAGTTTATGCCAAGATTCGAACCCATGACCTCCTACTACAATGACATTTTTAATTTGCACCCACTGACCAGTATGGACAGAGTGACAACCTGTAGGGAAAATAATTTCAATTTGTTTTGTATACGACTGTAGCTATTCTAGTTCATTAAAAGACTTTTTTTTTTTTGAAAATGTGATTCATTCTTCATTAAAACTAAATAAATTCCTGACTGTATTTCTTTCAAATTAAATAGTAGATTAAGGGTTTTTAAAGCCATTTAAAATCTTATTTTTTCATATAAAGTACCACTCTTTATTCATACAAAGTGTTCATGAAAATCACATAATGTTCTATTAACAACTTCTTTTTCAAAGAGATATTTTTTTCTTGATTTCTTTCAATCATAATTTAGTTCATCTTTATTAGACTAATGAGTTTTTCTTCCTCCTTTTGATCAACACATACAAATTGATCATTTCTTGAACTTGGCCTAAATTACAAAATGTTCAGTTTTCCAACAACTAACATACAACTTTAGGATTATTTAGTATCAATCATACTAACCATAAACATGCATAATTTATTAATCAATCTTATTTAATAACATGGAGATTCTCATAATTTATATTTTTCACATAAACACATTTCTTAAGTTGCAGTTTTCCCACATACAAGAATATTTCGACATGGAGAATCATTCATTCTAATATAGCATGCTAGAGCACTATCAAAATACCACAACAACAATTCTAATCATATCATTTAACCAATTTCCCTAGTCATTTCATGCAATTTCACATACGTTTCTTTTTCTCCTTAATCATGGTATTAACATAGAGCAATATTTTCACTTATCTATTCTAGCATGATTAAAACACAACCTAGCATGGTACTACTTAGAAGTTAGAGAAAACTAGCCTCCTATTTGATGAAACAAAAGAAAGAACTCCTAGAAATCTTCTTAAACAAAGAGCGATCCTTCTCCTCCTAGATTGTGCCGCAAATTGCCTTCAACTCCTTGTGTTTGATGGAACCTGAGCTCCCCTTGCTCCTTGTTGATTTGGCCGGCCTCCAAAGGGATGAACACACACACTAGCACACAAACTCAATCTTTCTCTCACTTTCTCTCAATCTTTTTCTAACTCTTATGTTTCTTTCTTTCTTTCTCAAGTGCAAAAGTGAGTAAATGAGAGGGGGAATTTATACATATTTTTGAATGAATTGAATGGCTATGATTAGTCCAAATAGTTAAGGATCAAGGGCTAGGATGAGTTTGGGAGTTGTAGCAACCACCCATGATTGAGATAACCACCTCACCACTACTCCCATCTCTCCCTCTCTCTTTGCACAATCCGGCCTACACTCCATAGTGTATTTGCACGTGCAAGTGCAATGCACATGCAAACTAGTACCCCCTACCAAAATTTGTTCATGCACATTTAATTAATTGTTTGTTAAGTTGGTCTACACTACAAGTTAGGTTAAAAAGAGAAATTAAATTAATTGAGCTCACTAATGGGCCAAAAGACCATGGGCTCAAGAGAATTAATTAATAAATTAACTATAATGGGCTAGAGAGAGATAATTAGGCCTAGGATTTCATTTAGGCTTTAAAAATAGATCTTTTGGGAAATAAAGAGAATAATTAATAACTTAAGTTATAAAGAAATATTTGTCTCTAGAAAAATGCATATGAAATTATACGTGCAAAACACGTAAAATCACAAACTCTTATAAATAAAAATTCAAGATGTTACATATATATACATTGTATACTGCATTGGGGGACTCTATTTTCTAAAAAAAGCTATTTGCATGGTTGGGTTGAGGCTGCCGAAGATAGTGATTTACGGTGGACTGAAGTGGTGGTTTATTGGCACTTTAAATTGAGCCAAAAGAAGTGGTCAACTTATTGTAATTGCCAATAAATATGCGATTTATGATGTATCCTTTGTTTTTCCTACGTTTCTATGTAATTTGGGGTTATTTCCATTTTCTATACTGTCCAGATTGAGCATGTTTACACCAGAATATAATTTATTTTGCTTGTGGGGATGCTGATCATTTACTTAGGTCACCTAGATGTGTTGGAACAAAGTAGCAGTTTGAGTGTTTTAATGTTCTGGTTTTACTTTCTGCGATTTAGTTCAATTTTTGTACATGGCTATGATGGTTTAGTGTCCATTTCACAAACATAGATGTAAAGATCAGTAGCATTGATGATATCTATACATTTGTATATTTTACTGGTAAATTCAATTTTTGGAAAAAGCTATTTATATTGTTTGGGGTGAGGTTGCATACCATTTACCTGAATTGGTCGTTTTATGACAGTGATGGCCCAAAGAATTAGCCTATTTCTTTTATTTGCCAATATATAGGCAAATTACAGTTTATCATATGTTTCTTGCATGCGTGTGTTTTCCAAACTGGTGGTTATTTTCATTTTCTAGACTATTTGGTAATGGGTTATGTTCTCCCCGGATATACTGATATTGGTTGTGGAGAAGATCGTTTACTTAGATCACCTTAGAGGGGTTGGATATAAGAAAAGTTGTAATATTTTGATGTCATTTTACTTTACAGTGTACTTTATATTTGTCAAATGATGTACTTACGTATTTTCCAAAGTTTTTTGTTTTTTTTTTTTGTTTTTTTTTGGAAAAATTTGGTCAAACAATTTACTTTATATTTGTTCCACTTCGGTATGCACTAATGCTTTTTGCGATTTATTTCATATTCGGTACATGCCGATGATTGTTTAATGTCAATCCATCAACATAGATGCATTAACAGTAGCTCTTACCATATATATACACTGCATATTATGTTGGGGGACTCTATTTACTCAGAATGGCTATTATATGGTTGGGGCGAGGTTGTTAAAGATAGTGATTTCCGTTTGACCTCGATTGTTGGTTTTTAGGACTCAAACTGAGCCAAAAGAAGTATCCTACTTCTTTTATTTATCACTATATAGTCAAATTGTGATGGATCCTTTGTTTTTTGTCTAATGTTTTTTTGTGTATATTGGTAGTTATCTTCATTTTCTAGGCTTGTGGGATGTGGTATGTTTCCCTAGAATGTGACTGACTTTGTTTGTGGAAAAACTGATTATTTACTTAAAACCAGTTAGAGCAGTTTGTATTTGTGGAAGACATGGATCTGCAATCAACACTCTTGACACATATTGAAGAAAACCAACTCCCAGAGAATTATGGTGGGAAACTACAGCTCATTCCTATCGATGCTTCAAAGCACTAGTCTAAAACAATGAATGCCAAATTTCAAGATGTGTGCGAGTTTATTTGCAGGAGGAAGAGCTGCTTCTAGTTTTTAGTCATGGCAGTCTTAGTAAATTGTTGATCAATTGTATTTGGATGCTGGATGAACTACAATATTTGCTTAGTTTGTGAGACTGGAACTTGATATAATACGTAAAATAGAATTAGGGTGTACTTTTGTGACTATTGTTCATTCTTGTAAGTTATTTGTACATATATGTAATTATTTGTGATTTGTAATTTCGTGCTCTTAAGCACTTGTACATATATGTAATTATTTGAATCAATTGAATTTGTAAATGATTTGGAATGAATTGTTTAATTATTATGTTTGGTTATTGGAATGAAATTTGTGCTTTAAAGTACTTTTCTATTGTTTATTGTTCATATATTTGTTGAAGATTATGGAAATAAATTTCTGAAACTTATTGTGAATTGAATTATTGGTATTTTGATGTGAAAAAGCCACTCCCCAACTCAACTAAAAACACACGCGCAAAAAATAAATAAATAAATAAATAAATAATAACAACGTATGTATTCCCTCAAAATTCCCGCCTAATATCCTAATTTTCCCTCCAAATCTTTTTACTGTTTTAACTCTTGTTCTAAACTTATATAGAAACTAGTAATTTACACGTGCGTTGCACGGCTTAATAAATACATATTTTTTTAAAAGCAAAAATTCAGGCACGTGTGTTGCACGGGTTGGTAGAAGGACAAATTACACTAAGGCCTTTTTCCATTATAGTAGTAGAGATAATGATATTTTCGTCTTTAAAAAGTGAAAACAACAGCATTTTTTTTCCAAAAAAAAACTTTTCAAAATGAACGGAGCATGTCATACTATCTAACGAATTAAACTTAAGTGGGGTTATATGCCCAAAAAAATAAAAAATAAAAAATAAAAAATAAAAATTAAATTAAATTAAATTAAATTAAATTTTCTGATTATGATTATGTGCCAAACTAAATAAATCACACTAAGCTTATCTTATCTGAAATTTACCTCATATATTAAAGAAAAAGAGGGAAGAAAAAAGGGGTTTGTGTATCAAATCCATTATCCATTCATTGTCCATCCAGTGGGCAGGCGGTCAACTCACCCACGCGGTGGGGGCGGCAGCCATGACTCACTCACCTACGCCACGCCTTCCCCCTAAGCGGTGTCCCCACTCTTTTTCCTCCTCCTGCTCCTCCTCCCCTATTCTCACCTACCTGACTAATTCCCCAAAAATCCCCCACACCCAAAATGTCCATCTCCCCTTCCCCTTCCCCTTCCCCTTCCCCCTCCTCCTCGCCCCTCACCGCCACCATTGCTACCTCCTCCCCCATCACCGCCCTCCCCGCTGCCAACTCCCACCACCACCTCCTCCTCCTCCAAAATCCCTCTGACTCCTCCAACCTCAACCTCAACCCCACCCCTGGCGTCCGCCGCTTCCCTCCCCCCTGCTGGACCAACGACGAGACCCTCGCCCTTATCCACTCCTACCGCGACAAGTGGTTTTCCCTCCGCCGCACAAACCTCCGCGCCGCCCACTGGGACGACGTCGCCCAAGCCGTCGCCGACCGCTCCCTTCACCTCCCCTCCTCCACCCCCAAGTCCTCCGTCCAGTGCCGCCACAAGATCGAGAAGCTCCGCAAGCGCTACCGCGCCGAGCGCAAGCGCTCCCTCGCCCATGACCCCTCCGCCCCTCCCTCCTCCCCCTGGATCTTCTTCTCGCACATGGAACAACTTGAAACCCACCACAACCCTAACCCTAACCCTAACCCTATTGTGAATGCGATCCCGCTCGCTATCCCACGCTATCCGGATCACGATTTGGACGACGATATCGACCAGGCCAGGTTTTACAAGCGGACGCAGGGTGTGGCGGCAGCGAATGGGGGCTTGAAGTTTAAGATTCCGAAGGTGGTTGGGTCCACGGCAGGGAAGATTATGGAGGCTATACCAATTGGGGAGAGCGAATTTGATAAGGAGATGAGGAGGAGGATGGAGGCGAAGCGGAGGAGGGAAGAAGAAGAGGAGGAGGAGGAGGAGATTATTGATAAGAATCCGATGGGGGAGATGGTGAGGGCATTAAGGGCATTGGGAGACGGGTACATGAAGATGGAGCAGATAAAGATGGAGGCGGCGAGGGAGATGGAGAGGGCGAGGATGGAGATGGAGCTGAAGCGCACGGAGATGATTCTTGATTCGCATATGAGGACTGTCGATTCGTTCGTCAAAGGGTTTATAGGGGACAAGAAGGTAAAGAGAGCTGCCCCTCCTAATAATTAGAACAACTAGTAGTCATCTTTTTTATTTTTTTCCTTTTCTTTGTCAAGATATCGCGATCTTTAGATGTGTAGCTAAGTTGTGGAGTTCATTTACTGCTTGTCGAATTGCTAAATTGTGTTTAGTTCTACTACCAGTAATTTGAGATTGTTGATTAAAGGGATTGGAAGCTTTGCTTTTGATGGAAGGAGTCTCTCAGTTTTAGAGATCTTTTCGTTTAGCATTGTTCTTAATATTGTTGTGTTAAGATTATTATTCATATGCAAAGTCTACAACTTGTTTCTAGTTTCTACACTTGAGTTACATTTCTGCTGGTTGCTTGTAGTTGATTTACCTTATTCTTATTGCTGATTAATGAATTTATTTTTATTTTTATTTGAGTTTCTTAATTGTTCTTCAAAAAGGCTTCTTCGTTTTAGTTTGACTCTTTTCGATTTAATGGTGAGAAAGTAGGCTCTTGATTTTATTTTTTCGGTTGTTTGTTTTAATGTTTTCTTTTCTTATTGAATCAAAGTGTTCATGTTTATCTCTCTTGATAGGTAAATAGTTACACAGTCTTGCTGTTGTGTTGATCTGTATGATCAATTGTCAATTTTATTGTGATTTGTACTTCCCATATGTACAGTAGATTTCAAGAAAATGTTCTTTGGAAATCATTTGTAGAGATATCATGTTGTAGTTCTGATTATAGTTACATTCAGATCAATTAGTAGTCAAAAGAATCTAGATATAGATTCAGTTAGAATAGTGTTTGGTCTAACAGCCAAGATTGTTTGCTATCCGAGTTTATGGAATACCTATTATGTTCATAGATTAGCACCAAGTTGTGGATTTACTGCTTTTAGATTGTAAGTTGTGGCATGTTCTACCATTAGTTTGAGATGATCGATTGAAGGGATTGGAAGCTTTGCTTTTGAGGGTCTATAGATAGATCCTTTGTTCAGAATTTTCCTTTTTGTTCACCGATGCTCATAGTTGTTGCTTGTAACATTATTATTCCTATGCAAAGTCTTCATCCTGCTTCTAATTTCTACAGTTGAGTTACATTTGTAGATACTTGCTGCTTAGTGGATTTGCTTGATTCCTATTTCTGGTTCATGGATACATTTGGGGTTCCTAATAGTTCTTCAAGGAAAGGATTCTACTTTTTAGCTTGGGATGTTTGTTTTTATGCTTGATTGTTTATCAAAAAGCGAAGATCAGGGCCGCCCCCACCTTGAGGCAGGTGAGGCGGCCGCCTCAGGCCCCCAAATTTTTTGCATTTTTAGGGTTTCCAAATTTGTGTTCTCCTTGTAAATATAGGCATGTAATTAGGGCCCTCCAAAATTAATTATTTGGTTCTTTCGCTTTGGGCCCTGGGAACTCAGGGCCAGCCCTAGGAAGAGTTTAACGTTATCCCTTTTTATCACCCCTTTTTATCACTAAACAATTGCTTTGTTTTGCTGTTGTGTTCAACTGTCTAATCCTTAGGCAGTTCGGTTGTGATCTGTACTTCCTATGTATAGTGAAATGCAATAAAGTATTTCTTCGAAATTATTTGCACTGTAATGACAGCTTAATATTGTGGATCTAATTAAAGTGTTTTATTCATAAGATATTGTAGTCAAATGAATATAGTTGTAAATTCAGTTAGGTAGTCCGGAATTTGACAGCCAAGATTGTTGCCTTAGTTGATGGAGTACCTATTATGTGTATGCAAGCTAAACAGAGCTGAAAAAATATTGCATTAACTTCTATTTTGGAAGCCATTAGAGCATTCAGAATGGTGTTTCTCATTTTTGAGAAAGGCATGTATAGAAATAGGAAATAGGGGTTATGTTTGTAGTGGTTTTGTTTTCCATGCTTTTGACGCAAAATGACTTATTTAGCCTTCGTGTACATTTTGAAAGCTTATAAATTGCTAGTTAGCTCACTTGGCAGAATGTGGTCTCGTCTCTCCTAATCCTATTCTTCATAAATTTCTCTCCTGCCTCTCAATTCTCATTGTATTCAACATACGGGAAAAAAATATCTTCAATAATCAAGAGATTTATTGGGAAAGTTAAATCTTGACGTTGGTCAGAGTCCGCACAGTCACAAAACAGAAGTGAAGAAGAAACAACTGCGCCTATGAATTATAGCGATCCATCGGAGTGGGTCAGAGTAGTCGATGATGGACAACACGTACTAAAGTTGATTACCCGAGCAATCTATCGGTAGATTTGTTACATTCAGATAAAATTGGAAAATGCTGATAAAAGCTTCCAAGCTAGTTTGCTCTGTCTCTCTAATCATTCAGTTGATCGACAATGCCGGTTGGGCCTTTTTTTTATTATCGATACAGAGAAGCCATCAGCGCGCCTTGTTGAGGCTTTGGTTAAGAGATGGTAGAACACGACCCACACTTTTCATCTTTCAGGTGGTGAGTTGGAATTTACCCCGTCAGACTGGGCAATGCTAACGGGATTATCTATTGGAGTCGGTGATATACTGCCATGTAACGATGATTCATACACCTTCGATGTTGTTCAGTCTTGGTTCTTCGCAGAAATTACACCGGAAGATTGGAAATCACACGGTTTACGCTGCTCGTTCTTAAAGAAGTATTTTCAGAAAGAATGGATCGATGCTGCTATGCTAGATCCTGAAGTGGCAATGAAAGTTGCCAGAGCTTTCTTCTTTTACTTTGTGGGTGAGTTTCTTCTGCCCAATGCTTCTTCAGTAGTGATATGTGGTTTCCTTGCTGCTTTTGAAGATCTGAATCTAGTTGGCACGCATGATTGGGGAAGTCCAACATTAGCATTGCTATATATGTCTCTAGATTCTTGTAGCAGACTAAAACACAAAGCATTTAACGGTCCGTAGCAAGTACTCGAGGTAATCTTACTTAAATAATTATTATTATTTTGTAACAATATCTAAAAGCACAAATATTAATATTTGGATTATTAATAATACATATTAATATTATGATTTTATTTCAGTACTGGGCATATGAATACACAAGTATTTGCACACCGATGAGTGATAGAACCGTAGATTTTGCAATTCATTTACAAAATGCGAATATTAGACCAAAAATTGCACGGTGGAATCGCAAAAATTTGGATCAAAGTATAACTGATTTGATTCGTTACAATATCTTCATGGCCCAGAGTCAGCTGGAGATGAGGTCATCAGTATCTATTATATGGCAACCATATAATGGATCGTCATATGAGAACGAGTATGATATTCAATGTGCGATCATCTTATCCCACCACCGTGTTATCTTCCAATATGGCAGTTAGGTAATACTTTATAAAGTTATTGTTCCAATGCTTATTTTACTTATGATTGTTGGTGCTAATTATTGTTTCAATGGAGGGGGTTTGGTATCTCGGTGATCGATGTTATCGGCAAATAACTGGGGTTATTGCTATCCCATCAAATCCTCCTACTACTATGTCTCTAATGAAACCACATGAGTTTTGTAACCATATTGATACTTCTACACTGGTCTGTCGTGTTCCACAGAGTGTATATGATCAGTATTGGGCTAAGGTACCAGTGGGTCCTATTATGTTGAATCTCTCGCATGGAGCTGACGTTGATTTCTTAGGGGCAGTTGATAGCTAATTGCAGTGATCCATTTGCTCAATTGTCATTTCCAGCACCTCCTTTTTGGTTGCCCTCACAATATCCAACACAACCGCTGCTTGATAGACCAGCATTTTATGGTGAGCCCATAGTTGAAGCACCCTTATTCACGAGCGGTACACTGACAAGAAACCTTGGTCATGAAACTTTTGAGTTTGAACTGCGCGGTGATCAATCATATGTAAGTAACTGACTTAATTTTTATTTATCGAGTGTGCTTATGTTCATTAATGTTATTTTTTTATATCACTACTTCATTTGTAGGAGGAGTTGTACAGACAATGCCGGGAACTTTGAAGAAATAATTGTCTATTAAGGAAATTTATAACGGATGAAATGGTGCTACGAGAATCAGTTCCCCTGATAGCAGTTTCAGGTAGGAGATCGTATCAAAGCATCGCGCTTCTACATCGCGGCAGACACAATTATCAGGTTCAGAAGATTCCACACGTACACCATCATTTGTACCTAACACCGACTTTGATTAGTAATATTGTTAGTTTGTATTAATTAAGACAAAGGAAGATGTAGGGGTATTTTGGGTATTACGTTATAAATTATGTAAGACATCTTAAGTTATTATTTTTGGTGGGAATCTCATGAACTGATTTTTTTTTGCCCCAAGCTTGGTCAATTCACGTGAACCAAGACATTTCCAATCAATTTTTTTTTGTCTGTATGTTTCACGTGAACGAACTCCTTTAATACTATGTAAAGATCCACAACAATAACTTATTCGTCAAATTCTGAGATCAATCAACCTACGCCACTAAAATGTCTCATTTCTCTTCTTCTTCAACCTCCACTGACTCAGACGATGAATGGGATCATGAAGACGATATAGCAATAATGTATAACAAACGCATGCAACAAAAAGCTTTGGGTAATCTCGCTTCACAACGAGATATGCATCGCCGTTATATTCGCCGTGAAAAAGTTGAAGGCCATAACCGTTTGATGTGGGATTATTTCTACGATAATTCAGTTTACCCTGATAGTATTTTTCGTCGTCGATTTTGAATGTGACGGGTTCTATTCAATTGGGTACTTGAAGCATGCATTGGGTACGATCAATACTTCCAACAACGGGCAGATGCTACAAACGCTATTGGCTTGCATTCTATACAGAAATTAACAGCTGCAATGCGTTGTTTAGCGTATGGATCTTCTGCTGATGCAGTCGACGAATATATACGAATTGGGGAAACTACAGTGCTAAACACGGTACGTAGATTTTGTATTGCAATTGTGAATATTTTTGGTCCGCAATGTACAAGAAAACCCAATGCA